>OZ024910.1:3319622-3703824 GCA_964017125.1 Flabesymbios commensalis | reverse complement strand
TACTATGAACCCAGCGGACAAAGCAATTTTGTGAACATTGATTTTCATTTATTTCTCACATATGTTGAATTATGAGTTCCGATATCGTCAAAAATAGTGGTAACTGCTTGCTTTCATGGTGAACACAGTTGTTTTATATTTTTATATGCCTGATTACTTTTCTCCGGATGCAATTTTCATAACTTCCCCCATTATCGCCCCCAATATCGCCATTCTAATTTCTGTCTTTCACTTTCAGCTTACCATTATTTTCAGTGGCCAAGAATAGAACAAGATTTTCGCTTAAACATTAGCAAAAACTTCGTTTCTTTATATCCCTTATTCCAGAGGCAGAGCCAGAGATGACAGTAGCGCATGTATTTCATTGATTTCTCTTGTCATTTATGAGCCAATTTATATCATAAATAAACATTGTCATTGACAACAATGACATTGAGTGATTGACATTTATTATCATTTGATTTCATTTAAACTCTACCAGCTTTTCATCTTATTGGCGGGCATCACTGTTAATATAGGAGCTCAATTATCTGCATAAAAACAGGAGAACACCCTCACATTATAATTCACATTTAAATAATCTTGTCATCAATCATATCATGCGATTCATTTAATCAATTCATGGACTAAATTCATATTTCAACATAATTAATTTCTATTCTTTTGGAAAATTTGTAGCGCTCAGTATCTGTGAATTTATTTGTCAATTTTCCACCGATTTTTAATATTTTTTATAAGGAACTTTCTAGTAAAATTCCAACATCGCTGAGAATTTCTTAAAATTATAAACTAGACACCTTTATTTAATATTTTCAAAGTTCAATCATGGTATTTGAAATGTGATAATATTCCAGAAATAGTACGTCATAATCTCAATTTACTACATGACAAATTATTTAAGTTTGGTAATACGGCGTAAGTATATAATTTTAAAAAAATGTCAGACTAGGGATATTTATATTCTCTTAAAATATTAGTTTTAACAAATTCCATGATATTCGGTTGATATTGTATGAAAAAATCAACAATAAAAACATGCTAATCAGAGATAAGAGGGCAAGGTAGTGACAATGAATTGTTTGTAGTATTTATTCACAAAATAAATATTTTCATATTCATGTACAACAATTTATCACACATTCACAAAATCAATATTTTGTAGTTTGTATTATGTACAGCAATTTATCAAGATCGGTACATATTTTTGTTCCTAGTAGCACATGACGTAATACCAATCATTAGGGCTCAATTTTACATCTCGCCATGGCAATATTGCATTTCATGGAGGAGATAATTTTGAAATAAAACATTACAAAAAACAAGTTACTTTCCTGTTGTACATGTACATGTACATACCTATACACTAATTTTGCAAATGAAGGTTTTTAAAAATGTTAAGTTCTCCAGCATAATTTGTTCACGCTGTTGTATAAGGGGCAAGGTAACCCTATTGAAAATTCTTTCAGACCAAGGATATGACACAAATGTTATCATGGTTATACAAGTACATGTTGGCCTATGTACACACCTTTAAAATAATTTAATCAAGAAGTCTACTTTGGGGAATTTTTATTTATTTATATAATTGTTGCCACAAACACAATATCACTTTCAAAAAGGGTTCGGGTTATAGCTGTTATTTTTGGTAATAGTACATCTACACAACTAAAAAAGCATAAAGTTTTTTGTTTTAATTAGTTTCTGCAACATATTCATCTACATCATATACAAATGATCTTGTTCACCTTTATCATGGTTATAGAAATACTTAACACAGTACAAGTATATGTACAATAATGTGTACAATAATGCACCAACTGAAATAGATCATAATTTTATTTACTTCTATGTAGTATGAGTACAAGGTAGTGACAATGATTCAGGTCCTAAATATCAGTCCAATTATATCATTGGTTGTACAAGTACTTGTACACACCTTAACATTTTATAAACAACTGAACGTTTATTTCTTCTGATATTTATGAAATATTTTTTTGTAAATTGAACTTAAATTATTTAGTTCTTTATTAGTGAAATATCAAACATAGTACAAGTACATGTACATGGTACACACATTCACAATCAACCAGTAATAAAAGAAATCATTACTTCAGGTCATTGATATTATAGTTATTCCTCATCACAGATGTCGCTCAACAATGGCATGGAGGCAAGGTAGTTAAAATATTTCTAGATACAACATATTTGTTTATGTATTTCAGCAAAAAATGATTAAACAACAGATAAATATTTGTGTTCTCCATTCTATATAACAATCTATGGCACAGTACAAGTATGTATACAATCATGCAGCAACTTAATTATTTCATGAATTCATTTATTTCACGAAACTCATGACATTATAATATTTTTTTTTGTCATCATTGACATGCCAAACAGTTGTAGGAGGGCGAGGTAGTGACATTATTTTAAGAGAAAAATCACACATTAGAACACAGTTGTACAAGTACACACCTTCAAATTTTTTAAAAAATTATACTAAATGCTGTCTTCAATTATTTTTGTAAAAAAAATAGTTTACTTTAAACATAAATTATATTGCTCTTACAGACAAGTATATCAAACAGTACAAGTACATGTACACACCTTCGCAATAATGCAGGAAATGAAAGACATAATTATGTATTGTAGGTATATGTAATTATAGTAATTCTTCATCCCATATAGATCTCTTCATCCAAGATATATCGCTAAACAGAGATACAAGGGCAAAGTAGTCACAATATTTTTTTTAGATCTGAAGTATTTCTTGATGTATTTCTGCAAACAATTATTGAACATCACATATAAGTAATATTGTTCTCCATTTAAAAATCAATGTGAAACACAGTACAAGTATATGTACAATCATGTTTTTTTTAAATATCTAATTACTTTTTTCAATTATCTCTTAACATTATGAAATTTGTTGTTCATCACAGACATTGTGATGCTAAACAATGTCTTTGATATAAAGTAGATGTATTTATTGATGTGTTTAAGGAAAAAAATATTGAACATGAAATAAATAATATTGTTCTTCATTAATGACATTAAATAAATCAATCTGAAGCACAGTGCAAGTATATGTACTGTAATCATGCGGCAACTACACACCTTCACAAAAATAAAAGAATTATGATATATTATTAATTGTGGTATTTCTGCAATAAAGTATTTTACATTACACATAAATTTATATTGTTTTTTGTCAGACAAATATCAAACACAGTACAAGTATATGTACAAACAGCTACAATAATGGCACTAATAAAATTTGAAATTTGTTTTTCACAGAAAGGCTAAACAGTAGTATTAGCATGATGAGTGCAAGGTACTTACAATGGTATTTGGGTCTCGAATTTCCCACAAGGTCATCATGGTTGTACAAGTACATGTACACACGTTCACAAAAATAAGACAAAATTATCCAGGTATTTCTGCATATAAATACTTAACATCACATTTATTAAATTCTTTACCATTCGAGTACATCACTGTTGTACAAGTACATGTACACACATTCACCAAAATAAAAAACATTCTATTCTATTTTTGAGAGAGATATTTCTGCAAAAAATTATTTGATGGTACACATATATTCGATTGGATTTTGTCCCCAGAAATATCAAACACAGTACAAGTACATGTACACCATGTTGCTTCAAATGAGGAGATTTTTATTTTATTCTTCACAGAAAGACTCATCAGTGAGTGCAAGGTACTTACAATGGTATTTCGGTCTCGAATTGCCCAAGTTCATCATGGTTGTACAAGTACATGTACACACATACACAAAAATAAAAATAAACTATCCAGGTATTTCTGCATATAAATACTTAACATCACATTTGTTAAATTATTTACCATTCGAGTACACCACTGTTGTACAAGTACATGTACACACCTTCACAAAAAATTCTTTGTTGGTACACATAAATTCTATTTGATTTTGTCCGATAACTATCAAACACAGTACAAGTACATGTACACCATATTGCGCAAATGGGGAGATTTTTAGTGTGACTACCTGCGGTCACCCACGAGACTTGTAAGTAAAGGTCAGAATTATTGTAAATCACAAGTTGGATGCAAAGTACATCATAGTTGCATAGTACAAGTATATGTACAATCATGCAGCAACTGACATGTTAAACGCAGTGGTATGAGGGAAAGGTACTGACATTTATTGTAAATCACAAGTTAGATACAGAGTACATCATGGTTGCAGAGTACAAGTATATGTACAATCATGCAGCAACTGACATGTTAAACTCAGTGGTGTGAGGGAAAGGTACTAACAATTATTGTAAATTATCACAAGTTGGATACAAAGTACATCATGGTTGCAGAGTACATGTACAAATTTGCACTGCCATAGCCACCAAAAAGACTAATTTATCATGTATTTCTGCCTAAACTATTTAACTCTAGATATAAATTATGTTGCTCCACATCAGAGAAATACAGTGTATGAATATATGTATTACTGCAAAAAATAATTGAACATCACATATAAATTATATTGTTCTCTGTTATATAAATCAATCTTCAGCATAGTACAAGTATATGTACAATCATGCAGCAAGTGATATATCTATTTTTTTTTTGTTTGGAGTTTACATTTGCTCTAAAAGTTCATCATGCCTGTACAAGTACATGTACACACCTTCACAAGATATTTATAGCAATATAGCAATAAAGTAAATTACATTTTTTTTTTGGTCTTGGGTCACAATTTCCTCGTGGTTGTATAAGTAATTGTGCACACAGACAGTAAAAAATTATGTTAACACCTTGTAATATAAGTTTTTTTAGTGTGAAATTTGTCATGGGTTATCCTTTTGTCAGACATAACATTTTGTTTTATATTCATGGTCCAGTCATTTTGCATTTATTAAGTTAAGTAAATATTACAAAATTTAAAATGGCCGCTAAACGGCCATTTTGAAATTGTTTGATCCCAAAAGGTAATCAGGTCATTGGCTGACATAGCTGAACATATTTGCCAAATTAAAAGAAGATCAGAAGACAACTTTTTCCTGAAATGTGCTAACGAGCATTTCTTCGTTAGTGGCCATAGTAATTAAAGGGTTGATGATATGGGGATCAAAATGTCACCAAAACAATTCCCCAGTGGTATGTGATGGCTATGTGAAGTATGAGGAAGCAGAAGTTGATAGATTAGTAGCTATCTTGAAAACAAATAACTGCGGCGGCGGACCGTGTGGAATAAAGTAAGCAGCCCTAATTACATCTAATTTCACTGATGTGGTCAGATCACTTTTGATGGGACCCAAAGGCAGTAACTCCTTAGATGTAAAGTGAGCATTTAATTTACTGCTAACGGGTATTTTGCATATGTATGTAAGAATACATCTCATGTCAATTATCATCAGGATAAAAAACATAAAACTTGGAATTCGTTGCTACCAGTTTCAATGTTCATTCTTTTACTGCCCATACATACATGTACAAGTTTATTATTAGTAAATATACAGATCAATTTTGGGCATGATGCATGTGAAATTAAATCATGATCACACTGTGAAATTGATGTGCGGTGATATTGAAGAAGATGTTTTAATCTTGTTTATCTTGACAGAGAACTGTCATAATCAATATTGTGAAATGATTTATACCTCATATTCACCGAAATCAAATCTGGTGGGATGTAATCAGGATCACTTTCTCTGTGTGCCTGTTCTTCATTGAATTCAACATCAACGGATAATCTGAAATTCACATAACTTTTTCTCTGATTAATCAAGTAAAATTGATAAACATAAAAAAAGTATTCAAAAATATACAAGAAGCAATGAAAACTCACTCAAAACGACTGTGATCTAAGGTGAGGTCCAGCTGTTGTTCATCCAAAGTGTCTATTTCCTTGCAGGTAGAATGGCTGTTGTGATAATAAAAATATTTTATTATTATTACTGGTAAAGAGAATTAGTTACAATTCTAAATCTAATATTTTCAGGGATAAAAAAATTATTTACAATTCAACACAGAAAAGGAATTACAGATTACAAATATATGCAGCCTGACCAGATTTTTTTTTTGACAGTCGGAATAGAAGTAGAAGAGTTTATTGGAGCACACAAAGACGCAGGTTTCAGTAATAGCAGTAAACAATAGCAAATCCAACAAACAACATTTTGCTGGAAAAAGTAAACGTTACCGTTATTTTAGTGCAAAACATTCATGTATGCAAGGGGTGTGTCAGCAGGCTGCTCCCTGCGCCGGATATGCCACATAGTATACATTTATTTATTATAAACAAGTTTGGATGACAAGAAATTTTTTCACAAATGTATGATATATTTTCTGCAGATAACAATAATATATCAGTAGAAATAACAGACATTAAATCTGTCTGGTTTTCCAGGATGATATAAATTATGTTTTTTATTGTGTGGGAATTTTTTTTTGAGAGGGTAAGGTATTTTTGTTAAGAGAAAAAAAAATATATATAATGCCTAATTTTCTGTTGTAATATGTAGTCAGAGATTATTTCATAAACGATAACAGCACAAAATATTGGCTTTTTCATGTATGTATGTCGCATAGACTTACCTTTCTGAATTATTCCCAGATATTAGCTCATCACTATTTTTCAAATTTTCTATTCCAGACATAGCATACCTGAAAAAACATAATGTAGAATAAAATGTATAATGTCAGCTTCTACACAATTGATTCATCGAAGAAAAAAATTGCATTGATAAAATTGTGAGATTTTGTGAAACCTTTTGCAGTGATAGTCAAATGCAAATAGCCCTCAAAAAGATTTACAGCATGTAAGAAGCGATCAAAATAGACACTTATTTCACCACCTAGTAGAACTATTTAGCACTTTCGAAATGAAATTGTAATAGATACATGTCCAGAAAATTACTCATATTTGTTTAAATTAACACAAAACATTTTTCAAAATTACATTTGTTCCTGATAACTGATATTTAAACAGCTGATGAAATGAATTTAAAAAAACAACAGTCGTAATTAGTGAAAAAGGTTATGTTTTAAAAAGTAGAAATTACATCTTTGAAGTTCCTGGTATGTCAAATTTGTTTCCATGTCGTCAAATGTAGGCACTAGGCATGTGATAATTCCATAAAAAAAGCTACAAAATGTGTTCATACGAACCCTTCAGCTTTTTCTGAAGCAGATGACATGGATGGAGGTATGGAAATATGAGATTGAATATTCAAAGCTGACAGTCTATGGGATGTTGGCATCATTGGCGTTGAAGTGACCGGATCGTGGAGTGTTGATGTTTCTTCAAATCTGAAAATTTATAATGTAACCTTCTACACAATTGAATCATCTAGGAAATAAATTGATTTGATAAAATCATTTGAAAAGGTTATGTTTATGTTTTAAAAGTAGAAAATTACATCTCTGAAGTACCTGTTATGTCAAATAGTTTCCATGTCTGCAAATGTAGGCACTAGCCTAGGCATGTGATAATTATATAAACAAAACTACAAAATGTGTTCATACGAATCCTTCAGCTTCTTTTGAAGCAGATGACATGGATGGTGGTATGAAAATATCATGAGATGGAAAATTCACAGCTGACAGTCTATGGGATGTTGGCATCATTGCCGTTGGAGTGACCGGATCTTGGAGTGCCAATGTTGTTTCTTCAAATCTAAAAATTTATAATGTAAGCTTCTACACAAAGGATTCATCTAGGAAAAAAATTGCATTGATAAAATTGTGAGATTTTGTGAAACCTTTTGTAGTGATGTCAAATGCAGATAGCCCTCAAAAAGATTTACAGCATAAAAGAAGCAATCAAAATTGACACTTATTTCACCACCTAGTACACTGTAGTAGAATTATTTAGCACTTTTGAAGTGAGATTGTAATAGATAAATGTCCAGAAAATTAATCATATTTGTTTAAATTAACACCAAACATTTCTCAAATTACATTTGTTATCGATAACCGTACGGATATTTAAACAGCTGATAAAATGAATTTAAAAAAACAAGTTGTGATTAGTGAAAAAGGTTATTTTTATGTTTTAAAAGTAGAAAATTACATCTTTAAAGTAAACCGTATGTCAAATTGTTTCCATGTCTGCAAATGTAGGCACTAGCCTAGGCATGAGATAATTCCATAAACAAAGCTACAAAACGTGTTCATACGAGCCCTTCAGCTTCTTTTGAAGCAGATGACATAGATGGTGGTCTGGAAATATCCTGAGATGGAATATTCTCAGTCTATAGGATGTTGACATCATTGCCGATGAAGTGTCCGGATCTTGGAGTGACAATGTTTCTTCAAATCTGAAAAATTATTCTTCTGTAAAAATTTTCTTGAGATCAAACTGTAGGAATGATGTTAAAGGGACCGTCCCAGGCTAAAATTATCAAAAAATCGGTGATTGTCACGAAATTTTGAGAATAAACCGGAATGGAAGTTAATGGGTTTATACATGTTATAGAGGAGCGTCATAAATAGACATTCACTACATGTCAAATGGTCTAACGTTTGAAATATACAATATTTTTTTACAGACTTTAGCTTCCTAAGCCTAAGAGGCTAAGCAGGGCTCGAAATTAAAGGGTGCCCGCGTCACCCTGAATGTGCTGCGGGCACCCAAAAATACTGGAATGCATGCCCTGCTGGCACCAACAAAAAACGGTGGAAAAAATATTGAATTTTGTACTTTTAGATTGATTCAATAATGATGATTCTTAATACGTGCAGATAAATTTTACTCAGTGACTTTGAATGTCTTGAATATACTTTTAATAGTGAATTAAAATTGGCGAAAAAAAGTGTTATTTTCGAATATGGGGCACCTAAAATTTTGGGCGGGCACCTATAATTTTGTATGTGAGTGCCCTGTGGCTGTGGCCTGTTGGTAGGGTGGCCAAAGCGGTGTATTAGCTGACTTGACAGGGACAAAAAGCAAAAAACACTCCATATGCAAAAAGCTCCAGCATTATTATTTCAACATATTTTTTCTAGCAGCTTTGCAGATATATAAAAGAAAGTGTATAGAAAATAAATATTAAAAAAATTAGGTATTACTGTACTTTTGCATTGAATAAGCGAAAGTTGAAAATGACCAATTTTCATTTTTTGGGCGATTCCGATGGCGGCAATTTTGAATTTATTTCATTTTTGGGCTAAAAAATAGGCATTTTGACAGGAGTTTCTAGAATGTAGAATTCATCCAAAAAATAAGCAAAATATATCATGAATGTTGAAGAGAATGACTTAAATTTTGAAATTTGAGTGATAATGTGTGATAGCATGATTTTTCACAAAAATATGGACAAAATACTGAAAAATTACCAAAAATAACACCCTTTTCTCTCACTTAATTATAATTGTTTTTTTCATTGTTATTATTTATAATGATACTTTAATGATTATTGTAACCTACAAGTAAACTTTTAACATTATCTATTAATGCCATTTAGCACTGAAAAATCTTGAGATGAAATTAACTGATTTTAGATTTTTGTCAATTTTTTTAGCTGAAATTTCACGACATTTTATGTGTGTTGGGAGGTTTTTAATAAAACAGTCATTTTTAACAGACTTTCTAGAATTTAGAAATCACCCAAAAAATAATTTAAATAGATCATTTTAAGGGAAGAGACCTGAATTTTTAAAATTCAAGTGATAATGCGTGATTCCAATAGATGTTTTTTCTCGAAATATGAGTAAAATACTGAAAAATCACTAAGAATGACGGTTTTTTTCGGACATTTTGTGATAATTTTAAGATATTGACTTTTCAGTCCAACTATAAAAAATTCTGGATAGTATAAATGATGATATTATGTGATTTTGTTACCAGAAAATCACTTTACTTCAATCATATAATTAATATTTTTCAGATTATGTCCCTGTCAAGTTGGTGGATTTTGCAAAAAATCAGCCGGACCCATCAAAAATTGGCCTTCAAAACACGCAATCTCAGGATTTTAAAGGGCTATAACTTTTTTATTGAGCATTTTAATCATATTGTTCTTATTTCCGATAAATATGGTGTACATTAGCTTAAATGTTACTTGAATCAAAGACTGCATCAATTTTTTTATATTGATTTCACAACTCTGAAGTGACAAGAAAGGCGAATAAAGCGTATTTTGTCAAAACCTGCAATTGGCCGTCAGAAAGGGGGTGCCTTTTTTGGGTATAAAAGTATCAATATCTCGAAAACTATCCAGTCTATCTCAAAAATTCAAAAAGTTTTGTTATCAGCTCATTCAGTACACTGAAATTGTTCATTTTGTATGTGGTTGAATTTCTAATTTTGCGTCAGCCACCCTACTGTTGGCACCCCTCCAAAAAGTTGAATGACGATCAACTCTGTCTCTGGTCAAACAGCCAGTCCGATTAATCCTACTTATTCACAAGTTTTTTTTTCTATTTCAATAGCTACAACAACGTGAGAAGGTCTTGCTGCTTAGCCTAGCTAGACTAGAGTCTAGTAGGGCCCTAGGCCTAGGGCATGTCATGCATGGTCTATGCCTTAAGTTACGGCTTACCTGTCGAGCAGAACTTTCACCATCTCAGCATCTGTCTTTAGTCCCAAACTTGTCTTTAATTCAATCCAACGAGTCTTTTCTTCTCCGATGAATATTCTAACTTTAGACCGTGCAGCATTATACGCCAATTTCTTCCTTTTTCTGGCACTCAATGTTAACTGCATCGGTCTACCCCTCTTTTTAGTGATAGTGAACGGCGATTTCTGTGGCTCGTCCGCCATTATGGAGCTGTCTGCTTCTTCTTGGCTTTGAATAATTACGTCACGCCAACTTCCGAAACGTCATCTTACGGGGTAGCCCTCATAATGCATGTAATGTTCTATTATTAGAATGAGTTCCAAATTCGAAATAAATATTGACATGGTTGTCAATAAATAGACGAATGTTACTAAATACATATTTACCGGGTACATATCTCTATCAAATGGAGGGTGGAGGAAGATAATATAGATTTACGATGATATAAGTTCGGGGGCAGTTGGGCCAGTCCCTTTAATATTAACATATCTTCATATAATAAAGTCATGTTATATAATTAAAATTCCACATCATTCCCTTATAGTGGAACTTATGACGTTGGTCCGTCATTTTCTGAACAGTATTTATAATGCAACATCTTGACATTATGATGCAAAACCATGTAAGTATATTACGCTGTTGAATAATCAAAATATACATACATTTTAATGTAGAATTCTGACTGAATACTGAAAATTCATTTCCGAGGTCACCAATAGATTATGACATTTTAATGAATCTACATTGCAATGTGCTATTCTGACATTGTAATGCCACATAATAATATTATAATAATGTCAAATATTGAATTGAATGTGTCACATAATTACACAATATTGTCATATATCTAGAACTAGTTTAGAAAATTTTACATTTTATTGGCATAACCTCACACGATAAAGTAGTTCTTAAATAAACAACAAATACGTGTATATTGAAAAAAAAAAATCTAAACGATGTGATGGCACAAAGTATCTAATGTAATGCCATTACACATTGCTTTAGTATTGGAAAACATGGGTGTGCGACCACATCATCAAATATGTGAGTGACATAGATTAAATTGTTAGATTACATCGAGTTTTAAGATGAAGACAAAAAATTGGAGGTCATTTTATATACATATATCTATGGCTGCTAGAAAACAAGGTGACACAAATATGAAGTGACTGGTGATTCTGATGGGACATCCGATTCATAAAATATTTCTGATACATAATATCTTATAATTTTATTTATTCATATGTCCCCGTTTCAGAATTTCAGTTCTTCAAGGACCTGTATAATGTCTCAAACATGAAGAAAAATAGCAAACTGGTCACTGGAAAAACGAGTTATATGGACCGAATGAATTTCATACCTTTTCCAGTAAATTTTAATTAGAATTCCACTGTTCCAGGACAATCTGAAAAAATGTTGTTTTTCCAAGACTTTTCCAGGACAACCATAATTGTCCGGGTTTTTCAGGACGTATGGGAACCATGGAAGTACTTGGTACCTGTACGTACCTGGTGGCAAAGTACCTGCATAAATTAGTTACTATTCTGGTACATATACAAATAAACAATGAAATATTACGAATAATTGAAGTGTAGCATTATGGGAGTGTAGCTTATTTTGAGTTCCAACAGATTCCAAAAAAAGTATGTTACATGTTTTTTTTGCGACTTTAGTGTTGGCTACAGCAGTCCAAGGAGCAATGAGGCCAGCCCTGGTAGTTTTTCTGTAAGATCACACCTCAATTAAAATAACAGAGTCCAGGCAACATATAAGCAATGAGGCCAGTTTTTCTGTGAAATCACACCTAAATTAAAATAACAGTTTACATGCAACGTGTGTACCATTAATTAAGCCATTAATTAATTAATTAATTGATCATCATAAATGTCTTAGTCAGTATTTCCGTGTCATCGGAATAGCAATGTTATTGATCTACGCCAAATATAAACATTTTGATTTTAGACATCAGAATTACGCCGAAAGGTTTACATTTCTCAGGTTTTTTAAGTGTTTCGTAACCAGCAATGTATGGTAACAAACAATATAATAATAATAATATTCACTTTATTCGTACAAATAACAAATCATACATATATAAATTCAAAAAATGTAGTCACTTCAGGTATTAATATAAAATCTGGTGATATAATTATTTGTGTTTTGTTGTTAATTGTCCGTGGCCGTCTAGTGTATGACGAGCTCCAAATCGTTTTGTGTAAAGATACCTTCATAATAGATGGAGGAGAAGGGTGCTACCACTCACTCCCTTACTAGTGAGGGGGTAAATCAGGAGTGAGGATGGGGTGAGTTAACTATTCATAATAGATAGATAAGAAAGACACTACCACTCACTGGTGAGGGGGTGAATCAGGAGTGAGGGTGGAGTGAGTTAACTATACATAATAGATAGATAAGAAGGACACTACCACTCACTGGTGAGGGGTGAATCAGGAGTGAGGGTGGAGTGAGTTAACTATTCATAATAGATAGATAAGAAGGACACTACCACTCACTGGTGAGGGGGTGAATCAGGAGTGAGGGTGGAGTGAGTTAACTATACATAATAGATAGATAAGAAGGACACTACCACTCACTGGTGAGGGGTGAATCAGGAGTGAGGGTGGAGTGAGTTAACTATTCATAATAGATAGATAAGAAGGACACTACCACTCACTTCCTTACTAGTGAGACCAAAGGGGATCAGGAGTGAGGGTGGGGTGAGCTAACTAGTGCAGGAATGTTTGAAGCATTATGTAAGGTGGCCACACCTCCTTTATCTGTTTCCTGGGGATTCTATTGTGACAGGATGTACATATCTTGTTACGCACAAGCGTATCACAAGAATCACTGAATATGCCTCAGTGTGCAACCGCAGGGCCACCACACATTTTTCTGCGCTTATGCGTAACCACAGGCGAAAATCGCTAGAGCACAAATTGTTACAGTACCAAACGGTGACAGCCTGATAACACAATACATTAATAGACTACAAAAATATCACACCATTTGCCCAGCTTCTTTTCTAGAAAATTGTATTTTGGGTTCAGTCTGACTTTCTTGCCCTCTGGTTGCCTACCAAGAATGCAACATTGCTCGAAAACTCAATATACACTGTTGTGATCACAACAATATGTACATAATTGTTTTTGTACCCTTTTCCTGGAAACAAAATTTATTTTTAATGGATTGCAATATTGCCACAAGTTGCTTTCCTATTACATACAGGTTGTACTTTATTAGATGACTTTAAGACTATGTTAGTCATTGATGCACAATAAATACATTAAACATTTTTACAGCGTGTCATATTTCAACGGATTATGCCTATACCACCAGCAATTATTGTGTTATATACACACTTATAATTGTTTTAGAATATATGCAAATAAAACTACGCCTATAAATTTGCTAAACATTTTAAAGGTTGTGTTATAATTGGGCACAATCGATTATAAGACTACAATATTTTTAGACATAAAGTTATGATTATTCTTGAACAGGTTGAATGTTAGAAGCTTAAAGGAACATTCCCCTATAAAAAGTCATGTTTAAATTAACTGATAGTAAACATTTTTGATTTATTATTGAAAATATGGCACAGCTGGTACTGGCTGGCGAGCCAAGCTATCAACATCAAGTACATAAAAGCTCCTGTACCTGTGCTAAGATTACCTGTACCTGTAAAAGACCTTACCTAGGTACAGTCACGTGTACCTAATCACAACCATGTCATTAGTTTGTGACATATTTTCCATTTTACATTACATAATACAATAATCTCCACTGTGAACAAGCTGATATATTTCAAGACTGATCTTCTCGTCTAAATCATTTACCACATGCACCACACCAATGAAGATTACTATCCAGTGTGATCGATTTCATGATACTGTAAACTTGATAATTGTGCAATTCGTCTGTGACATACTTTACATTCATGACGTTTACCAGTGTGAACACGCTGATGTGTTCTTAGGCTGCCCTGCTGTACAAATCATTTAGCGTAGTGAATGGAGCACTGTAAATACCAGCGCTATAGAAGTTGTATTATTATTATATTATTATATATCACATTTATAAGGTTTATCTCTAGTGTGAATATGCTGATGTTGTTTCAAGTTGTACTTCCGTGTAAATCCTTTATTGCATGAATCACACCGATGAGGATAATCTCCAGTGTGATTTACTTCATGACACTTTAAACTCCATGCATGTGTAAATCGTTCATGACATGTTTTACATTCATAAGGTTTATCACCAGTGTGGATACGCTGATGTCGTTCCAGGTCGCCCTTCTCTCGGAATCCTTTATCACACATATCACATTTATAAGGTTTATCAACAGTGTGAATACGTAGGTGTCGTTCCAGGTTGCCCTTCGCTGTAAATCCTTTATCACAAGTTTCACATTCATAAGGTTTGTCACCAGTGTGAACACGCTCATGTCTTTTCAGGTCGCCTTTCAGTGCAAATCCTTTATCACATCTATCACATTTATAAGGTTTGTTACCAGTGTGAACACGCAGATGTTGTTCCAGGTGGCTCTTCTCTGTAAATCCTTTATCACACGTTGTACATTTATAGGGTTTGTCACCAGTGTGAACACGTTGATGTCTTTCCAAGTGGCCCTTCCATGGAAATCCTTTATGACATGTACCACACACAAATGGCTTATCAACAGTAACACTGATATTTTGGTTTCTATTCATGGAGGTTGGATACTTATCATTTTCTTCATCAACCTCTCTCGTGCATATATATTTTGAAAAATTGAAAGACACAAAGCTTCCTGTTTTGATACCTTGAGACATAAATTCATATTTTGCAGCCATAAGAAAAATGTGTCCTGGTGTTTTATCCATAGCAATTGCGGAAAGTATAGTCTCTTTTTATAATATAATATAATTCTTTATTTTGAAGAAAACCTGGAAATATAAAATATATATATATATATAAATCAGCAAAATGGAAATAAAACAATATTCTGTAAAATCCCAGACAACCCCCATGCCATATTGCTTATGAAAAGTAGCAGCATCATCAACAGCGGCATCAACAGCAGCAGCGGCAGCAGCAACAAGTGTGGTAGCAACAACATCAACATCGGCAGCAGCTGCGGCAGCAACAGCATAAACAGCGGCAGCAGCAGCGGCAACAGCAAAAGTAGTGGCAGAAACAGTCACAGCTGCGGCAGCAACAGCGACAGCAGCAGCGCAACATCAGGTATACAATAGCTGGAGCAACAGCGGTTGCAACAGTAGTAGCAGCAAAACCAGGAGCAGTGGAAACAGCAGCTGCAGTAATAACGACAACACCAAAGGGTTTATGGGAGCAGCAGCTGATGGATAACTTAAAGCAGCAACGGTAGTGGCGGAAACAACAACAGCAGCAACAAAAACACCAACTGCAGAAGCAGACACAGCAGCAGCAGAGCTACATCAACAGTAACATCGACATAAGTAGAAGCAGCAACAGCAGCAACAACAGCAGCAGGTGCGGCAACAGCAACAAAAACAAGTACAATAGCAGCAGCAACAACAACAACAGCAGGAGCTGCTTCGGCAGCGGCATTGGCTATAGCTCCAGTGGCTGAAACAGGTTTCAGCCACAGATTGACCGCGTACAAAATGGTGGGACATTTCTTTGGACTGTCATATCGGAAAATATCGGGGAGTAATCAGGTCAAAAATAGTTTTTTTTAGAATCAGTAACATTTCAATTCCATGCCCGCATGCTAAGCTAAGAGGTCGAACAGTCATTGAAAAGTTATGGACATTTTTCGGACCTTGGAGTAGGGATCGCTCTCAGTCACCGCCATGTTGGCTTTTTCGGGTAAAGTAAATACATCTAAATACAAATACATATAACAGCAGCAGCAGCAGCAGCATCGGCTACAGAAGCAGCATCGGCTACAAAATGCAGTTACAACAGCAGTAGCGGTTACAGCTGTAGCAGCAGCGGCTACAGCAGCAGCAGCACTTACAGCAGCAGTAGCAGCTACAGCTGTAGTAGCAGCGACCTGGGAGCAGCGGCTACAGCAGCAACAGCTAAATTTATGTAGCTGATATGAGCCCTGATATGAATAAGGGTATTGATATATTATCGACTATGGGTAGATATCCACGGCAATTACGAAATTAGGCAAAGTACATTAGGAGTAATGTGCTCAGAGTGTATAGATAGACAATAAAATGACGAGCTATTCACCAGGTGGCACTGAAGTTGAACCTTTGCCCACGGGTGTATGCACACTTTAGTATGATGACCCGCTGCTTGGCCATATTACCTGTAATTATGCATAAATACTGTGCTTGTTGCGGCAAGTAACACTCTCTTATCATCCCTCACATCTACCATCAAATATATATTTGAATAATAACCTTTTATATTTACCTTTCACGGCGGAATCAGTGATTATAAGATGAGTTTCTACAGTGGTGCTGCGGTGGTTTGAGATCTCTTTGTTACTGACAAGCGTGCACACAGGACAGTGTGTAGAGCAGAGCGAGGCCTCCAAGGAGTGACTACGCTACCAAGTACTATTTATAATGTAAATGTTTGTCTGGAATGTCAGTCAGCGGCGTCACCGACCTCTCGATCTCCACACACCAATTGAACCATATTCACCTTTTAATCCCCATCCACCCTTTAGTCCCAATCCACCCTTTAGTCCCCGTCCACCCACCCTTCATTCATCCACTCATTAGTTGGAGGCGTTATTTGTAATCCAGCTGTATGTCTGTGAGCGGTCTCCATCCAGCCACAATGGTTCATTATTCATTAGGCTCCCATCCACCCTTTATTCCCACCCTTTAGTCCCCATGCACTCTTCAGTTTTCATCCACCCTTTATCTCCCACTTTCCTGTCAGTCCTCACCCACTCTTAGGGCCGTATGCTTGAAGCTAGTTTAGCTAACATGAAGTTTAGGCTTAACCCCGTGTTAACTAAAACATTGTGTTATTAAAAAAATAACTCGTATGCCAAAAGCAACGTTATCAATTTGTTAGCAAACCATAAGGTCAAATCCTAAACCAATATTTTAACACCATTGAGGGTACAATTGCCATACACTTTGGAGAATCCCCCTCTCTGCAATAAGCCGTGTCCAAGTCCACACTGTCCGCTGGCCCAGTGCTGTATCTCGGCTGGTACAGCATCGATGACGCTGGTCCCACATTAACACAGCATTAGCCCAGCGTCCCGTGTCAGTTGGTGGGCACTATCCTCAGTGAGGTCATTTAACCCTTGTCCTGCTGATATTGTCCCGTGTCAGCTGGTCGGCACTATCCTCAGTGGGGTCATTTAACCCTTGTCCTGCTGATATTGTCCTGTGTCAGTTGGTCGGCACTATCCTCAGTGAGGTCATTTAACCCTTGTCCTGCTGATATTGTCCCGTGTCAGTTGGTCGGCACTATCCTCAGTGAGGTCATTTAACCCTTGTCCTGCTGATATTGTCCCGTGTCAGTTGGTCGGCACTATCCTCAGTGAGGTCATTTAACCCTTGTCCTGCTGATATTGTCCCGTGTCAGTTGGTCGGCACTATCCTCAGTGGGGTCATTTGACCCTTGTCCTGCTGATATTGTCAGTTGGTCGGCACTATCCTCAGTGTGGTCATTTAACCCTTGTCCTGCTGATATTGTCCCGTGTCAGTTGGTCGGCACTATCCTCAGTGAGGTCATTTAACCCTTGTCCTGCTGATATTGTCACGTGTCAGTTGGTCGGCCCTATCCTCAGTGGGGTCATTTGACCCTTGTCCTGCTGATATTGCCTGATAATATTTTCCATTCATCTGAACCTGGAATTATTTGATTACCTGAGCATACACCACCTATTATATTACCAATTAAATGACATTTATTTTGATTTGACAGCGTAGCCAGGTTATTAAGTATACTGACGTATAGTGAACATGGAAAAAATCTTGCGAATTACAATCAATTTATTTTAATTATTTATTGTGTCGTCAAAATGTGAATATAAAAATTGTTTAGTTTTGTTGCACTAATAATTTATCTTGAATAGCGCCTTCTTGATTAAGTGAATAATAATCATACTGATATTGTTCTTGGTGACCACAATGTCGTAAGCGGAATGTGTTTTTAGCCATAAGGGCGCAAGCTTTTCTAAAAAAATATCGGTGAGAAGGCCTTTATGATTAAAACACAGAGTTTAAGAAGGTCGTAATAATAGATAGAATACATTCTGATGTTTTAGTGAAAATAGTACAGAAAAGTTGCAGTAATATGGCGATGAAAAATACTCCCGCAAAAACGGAGCATGTATGTATGCAGACTTAACATTGGAAATTAGTTCAACTTCCTACTTTGTGCGAGCATAGCCTTGACTTAGAGGGTGGCCAGTGGGCATTTATATTTTAATTAACCTAATTTATTTCCCCTAATTATGGACCATAAATCTTCTCCACTAGAATACACGTCTCTATATCGGGCACAGGGAAGCTAGCATAGGTGAGCGACATGCTCTCTAGTAAATCACAGAGGACACTGTCTTACTCTCATCCAAATTGCATACGACCACCAGGCTCGAAATCCTCTTTAGTATGACATTTTAGATATATCGTATGGATTATTATTATTTATTTATTAAAACCCCCACAAGTGAGGAAAACATGTATTATTACATACATACAAACGTATTACAGATAAGAAATATCACAGTATATGTATTAAAAACGGGTCAATAATTTAGCTAAAGTATACGTGGTAGAGTTTCTATTTAAAAAGTCATCCTTATACAGTACGTCTTTCAATATGTCTACCATCCCCATCTGTAGCGGAATATATTTGAGTATATTTAAATTTTGAAAGTCTGGAGAGCCGTGGTGATAGACCCATGTCAAGAAGTCTGCCAAAGAGCGTACATTTATGATACTTTCCGGTTAATAAATATTTAGACATAAAAATTGGCACCGACTCCATACTAGAGAATTCACTAAAAATATCCTTTTCATCAGGCTTACAGACATAGATTTAAAACTTAGGTAGGATACTGAGAGCCATCAACAACTTGAAGTGATGAGAGTACCAACTCAAACCAAGAAAAGGTTCAACAATTGTACCCTGAAGCGATTCGAGCTTACTATACATTGCTCTATTTAAATAAACGGTTTCAAGCACGGGAAATTGAGATTTCTATACTTCTACTGAGGGAAGGAAACTTTCAAATCCTCGTCATTTTAAAATGAGAAATGGACTATGTAGACTCTTGTGTTCTACCAAACAAATGCTACCATATCATACCTAGTTCTTGTAGCAAATTATTGATGAATTTTCAAACGGAAATCTCATAATTTATGTGAATTAATACACATTATACGAGCTCGATTCTGACAGAAGCATTATATTAAAAAAAATGAGACATGTAGTGAATAATACACTGCAGTATTCAGCTTACCATTATATTGAGAAGTTACTGCCTTTTGGGTTTACACAATCGAATAGTATGTCTGAATTTGCCCCTATGCTGTGAGTGCGTGCCTGTGTGCGGCCGTGAACAAATAGGCCTAGTATGTTGAGACTGCTGCTTCCAAGATTTTCGTGAGTTACCGACCTTGTATAGAAAACCAATGAGCATGCTGACCCTATCCCAATCAGCTGTGGTTTCAAGCACGAAGGTTAAAATAGGGGGGGGGGCATATGGTGTGCCATAAGTGGATCTTCAGATTAACTGGAAGCCCATAGTATGGCATACCAACATTATTTAGACTAAAATATGACTTTAAACATTTTAAAAATCTGCATTTTCTATCGCTATATAAAATCATGCCTAAAATTTCAATATTATCAATATTGTCGATAGCTATCTGGCCTGACGACCATTTCGGCTCACACTTCAATATTGTTTGCACATATCATATACACTTAGTCTTTTTAATACCAAATTTATTGCTCCAAGTATTTGAATAAACTAGACATTTATCTATAGTATTCTGTAAACCTGGAACAGCTACACTAATTTTCTTTATATCATCTGCATAAGCAAATGACTCAAAATACTGCCTTGACGAGGTCCTCGTGTGACTTTAAAGGAATAGCTACATTTTCCGTTCCACTTGACTTCAGCATTTAAATTATTGTATCATCTATGCATAAGGAGCCAGTGGTGTAGTGGAAGCTTTATACAATAGTTTATACAATAGGGCGTCCTGTCATATCGAGTCAAAACACTTTTCAGCGTCCAGACTACAGATATATAAAGGGGAGTCCCTATCATTAAATTACGACACAATGTCATTGATAAGCACACAAGGCATAGAGGTACCTCTGGATTATCAAAATCCGAATCTGGTATCATGGAGCTCATCCGTCGGCATTACTAACATCTCAATCAGTTTAGAGTGAGTCAAATTTACCGTTATGGGTCTGTAATTTTAGGGTACATTCGGACTTTCTTAAAAAAGGAATTAAAATACCTGTAAGGAAGGACTTAGGTACACAGCCTCATTGAGGACACATGAATAGATGGATGACAGTATCTCACACAATGTGGGGCTAATCCTATAGATGTCATCGACTCCCGCAGAGGATCCCCGTTTGAGGCGATTTATCAGATCACTAACGAGGCTTAGCTTAATCGTCCAGGACTCAGTCACATATTGTTCATAATTTGTATAATAATCAATGAATGAAATGAATTAGTAAATGAGCGAATGAATGGATAAATGAATGAACAGAGTTGATGATATTGACCTCCATACACATGATTCTGGGGACGAACCACAAAATCTCCCACAATAATGAATCTTTATGAGTTGGCAGAGAATAAATATTTTTTTTCTTTGGAATCTGAACACCATAGCCATGGACGGGATCGCAAGCCCTGACGTGAAAGGCATTTGGCGTGACCACTACACCATGAGACGTAATATGAACCAGAAGTCCGTAGTAAGCTAAATGAAGTTGAGGAAGCAACATTCAAAATAAATTATAGTACAATGCATGGGAATAAACAGTATTATTACCTAATATGAAAAGGACAATGTTCAGAGAGCCCACAGCCAAATCAATTAGGGCATCATTCAATAACTAGGAGGGGGGGGGGTGGAGTTTTTGAACTCGACATATTATGTAGGCCTATTTCACTTCCCGTCTGCAATAGGCCTACTTTATTTATTTCACACTCTGCCTGCCTCAAGCAAAATATTTATTTCGCTTTCTTAAAAAAAGATTCCTGTCTAAAAAGTTGATCTCGTCCCTATCTCAATTATTGAGGAAGATTTCATGGCGGCCATTTTTAATTTAGCATGTTCGCCCTAATGATGTCAAGAATGTTTTCATGTGTTTGATTATATTCCTTGATACCAAAACACATGCTTTGGTAAAAAAATCAAGTAGGCTTATAGACCCCTAGATCTATCTCAAATATTGGGGAAGATATGATAACTTTAATGATTTATTGGTGGCCATTTTAAATTTTGAATGATAATGATGTAAAGTTTTGGTGTGTATTTTTGTATTTCATGCCCAGGTCTAAAATCATCAAATCGGTGATTTTATTTTAGCCTCATAATATAACCATATGATGTAAACATGTACATAGACTAGAACTGCAAAAGTGTTTTAATTGTTGTGCTGCGTATTCACCAGTTAGGCTAGATATAGAGACGATACTCCTGATTTCTAATTATTGACAACCATGTCAAAAATAAGAAATACGAGAATGTGCAGATTTTAAAAAACTTTCAGGGATTTCCCCAGAGCCCCCATATTTTTCTAAATTTTACCTCTTGAGAGAGCACCCCCCCTCCCCCCCCCCCTGCGCACGCCTGATAGATGTAGGACATTCAGGACATTCTAGGGCCTCAGTAGCCTTCATATTGAAGCATTTCCAACAGCATGTGTTTTTTTTTCATTTTTAAAAAGTTATTTCAGGGATGTAGTCCAGGTCTTATATTAGTCTAGTTTTGCAGTGTTTTTTCCAGAGTTCCGTTCTATTGTAACATAATATGCTTACATACTGAGACAATCACATACCCATTCCCTGGTCCTGGGACACTTTAACAGTTAGACATGTCAAATATAAATTGTTAGTCTACTTTTTAACTGCCTACCAAATTAAAATAGGGCCTTTTCATTTTTTGTGGATTTGCATTAGGGCTACTGTAGATTAGGCTTAGGCCTATAGCCTACGATTTATAGTGGTTGTCAATTTTTTTTAAAATCTATTTTTAATTTGTCAAATGGGCTAGATCTAAGTAGTCTATATGTTCTGAAAAATTAACGCATAGGCGTACTAGGCCTAGGTCTATAAAAGACAACATCCCCCCATAGATCTATAACAATGAACAAGACTTACAAGTTAGCGACGACCAGCCCCTCAGTCTCAGAGCCAGTGTTCACAGTAGGCCCCTAGGCCTACTAGCATGACTGGGGACTGACAGCGTCAGGACTTGGCTTCTCAGGCTCAGCAAACACGAGACGCTCGGTTACCTGACCCAATTCAATGCAATGGTAATCACAGTTGGTTCAATGTTGAGCCGGCGTCGCGCACGGTGGGCCAACATTAAACCAACGTTGGTTGAACGATGACTCAGTGACTGGCAATGAATGTGGCATCCAACACTGTCCAACAACTTCACGACTTGACACAGTTACAAGCCACGACAGGGGCACGGTCATGACTGTCGGTATTTTCTTAGCCTCCATGGACCAAAGCGGAAGTCGCATGTTAAGCCTGAGAAAATTTTCTGTAGGTATGTACTGACCTTTGACCTGGATCACGCACTGATCACGCATGGTAACGATAAGGTCCACGTAGTGGCGTATCCAGGGGGGGTTTCCTGGTTGCCTGGAAACCCCCCTTATTTTTACAAAAAAAATATTTAGCATTGAATTTTAAGCTAATAGCAGTTTTGCAACTAGTCATGTGCTCTAAAATTTACGGATTTACAAATCTGAGCCTAAGCGCCTTTTCTTTCTGAGGCCCTCTGACAACTTATTCCTAGAAAAGTTCACAGAGGTGTGTATGCATATAGCATGCATTGCATTCCAGAATCTGCATCTCTCAGTAGTAGCTTGTATAGAAAGGTCCAAAAGAGCTAGTGGTCATCAGACTCCATGCAAGATGCCAAGGGCCTGCTGCTTGCTATTGCCGGCTCTGATTTCATCGCTTCTCTGGTTGTGACTAGGCCTAATGAATACATGGAATATGTACAGGGCATATCACCTCCAGTCTGCAGGGAGAAGCCAAGGATATTGTGCAAGTGGTTCAAGAAATTGATGTTGTTCTTGCCTCTTAACATGATTTGAGAACAAACATAAATGACCACCACCAAGAGTGGTATGAGGAGATCGCGAAGATTTGTGCAATTGCTGGTGTGACACCATCTCTTCCCAGAAGGTGCGGAAGACATCGAGACAACGTCTCTGCAGAGGATACAGCGACATACTTACGACGCTATATAGGCCTATCTATCCCATTGGTAGACCGCATGTTGACAGACCTGGAGAGCAGGTTCAGCTCTCATTATCGAGTTGCCTTTCTTGAGCTTTGCCTGGTACCATCTCATTCTGTCTTGGTGAAGCTCGCAAAAGCTGAGGTAAAGACCAACCTTGCTACGCTCACAGAGCAGTAGGCCTACAATGAAGATCTCTCATCAGCTGCCAGCATGAGCAGCCAGCTGCACAGCTGAAGGATCAAGTGGGAGGCGCAGATGAAGCAATATGGGGAAGCATGCTTACCCACAACCCCATCCATGGCCCTGTCACACGCCCACAGCAGAGCGCTCCTGGTGATCAGTGGTGATCCTTTACACTCTACCAGTTACTAGCTGCTCAAGTGAAAGGTCATTCAGTGGTATGAAAAGTATAAAAACAAATTTGCGTGCCACCTGTGAACATGACCGTCTGTGAGTGTCAGCTCTGGGACTGATGCACATGCATCGGCGTGAGCTGTTAGTATTGACAAAGTAACTGTTGTTGATGATTTTGCCAGGCTTCAACTTTCTGTCATATAGTGATGAATACATTATTTGGATATATTAGGCATGTTAAAAGTAGGCCTACTGTGTCACAGAATAAAAAGGCAGCAGCATCCCTGAATTGCACAACCATATGGCCTGTATTATACTATTATTAATTTTAACAATTTAAAATGTCAATTAGATGACCATTAGCGCCAAAAAGTGAAGTTAAGCAATATTCTGCTACTACTACCAAACAAATGGCAACTAGTCGTTTCATAAGCAGAAGCCTATGGCTTGGATGACTAATTAATTTATTTTATGACGAAGCATCTGTATTCAAAATGTTGAATAATAATATTTACCAAATATTTAACACAATTTAAAGCATGTATTCACAAAATAAAATGTTTTTATAAAATTAAGTGTGATGTGACCAGTACATGGGATTCTCATACGTGTGTATCCTGTGTTTTTAAATATAAAATTAACGAATGCTCCTTCTGGTATATGAAATAGATTAATGTACTATTCGGAATCACCCTACATACATCACATCATGTTGAGCTAACACTGGATTATTGCTGGGCCGACGGGTTGTGTTGCCCGTATGGAAGCAGTTTTTAACAAAGTCTTTTGCGGGTCTCCCTTGCATCCATTATTAAAAAAATAATAATTGTAATTGGAGCATGAATAAATTAATTTGAGTATGACGTCGTACCCAGTCGCCTAGCATTGATCCAGCATTGGTTTAATGGTACAACATTAATTGAAAATCAAACATTGGTTTAGTGAATCATATATATTCGTCTTCCTCCATGAACATTATACAAAAAATTCAACACAAAATTTCAGAAAATATTTCAGTAATATTTGTATAAATACAGCCACAACATATATAAATGAGTTCACTTGATTAACTATAATCAGATAATCTAAATCAGAGATCAGAGGCATATTAATATATATATGTCCATGAAGCATAAATACGTGACAAATACGTGAATATCTAATTAATATATCACATAGGTGAATATCTAATTATTATATCAAAAAGGTGAATATCTAATAATATATCAAATAAATGAATATCTATTTTATAATAAGAATTTATAATAGCATACGAATATGATGTTTTTAAATATTATTTTATAAGAAGTGTGTTTAATATTTGTTACTTATAGTGCATTGTTAATATTTGTCACGCAGTGCACTGCGTGACAAATATTAACAATATTTATCGTCAGCATGTAGCTCCTTAATAGTGTTTGTGAGGCTGAATGAGAGGTTGAGTTTTCAATTTGTATTGTCGTTGAAAGCGTTTATGACAAGTATCATGTCAAAATAAACATAACAATGCATATAATGCATTGTTATGTTTGACATCAGTATGTAATGCATTATTAACGCGTTTTTAAGTTGTATTTTCGAATCATACACACAAGCATTCTCACCAGTGTGAAAAATACTGTGTTAATTAAACTGTGTTAATTTAGTGTGGATAATTATGATAATATTCTATGGCATATTTTAAATTCATATGCTTTGAATGTTGTTATCATCTATATACATATAATGGTTATGTGGATTTTTTATAACATTTATGGTATTTACATCATTCAGTGTGAACCAGGTCACATCTCTGAGTTATTTTCACAACTATTTAAATTATTATAACTAATCACATGTTCTATCAGACTGGATGATTGTGGGAATCGTTTGTGACATGTTTTACATTCATAAGGGTTCTCACCAGTGTGAACACGATTATGTTCTTTCAGTTGGGTCTTTAGTGTACATTATTTATGTAGCGTATCATATGAACAGAGACATGTAAATGATCTCCTGATCACATCTAGAAATATCCAGTGTAGATGACTTCATGATGTCAGAAATACGATGATTGTGTGAATTGTATATAACATGTTTTAGATTTCTCACCAGTGTGAACATACTGCTAACACGCTGCTGTGTTTTCCAGAGGATCTACTCTAGGTGTCTTCTAAATTATTCACCACATGAAGCATGAGGATTAATCTCCAGGTTGAATGACTTGAACATGATACATAAAACTCCACTATTGTGTTAATAGTTTGTGAAATACTTCACATTCATGATGAATACACAAATGTTGTTCAAGTTGGCCTTCTGTGAAAAGTCTTTATCACATGTATCACATTTACACGGTTTCTAATCAGGGTGAATACGCTGAAACGTGTTCAAGTCGTCCTTCTGCGTAAATTCCCTACCATAAGTATCACACCTATAAGGATAATCTGCAGATTAAATGACTTCATGGAGCGTCAACCATTGTTACCCCCAGACGATTGTTTGAATCATCTGTGACATGTTTTAGATTCATAACGTTTTATTTCCACTGTGAACAAGCTGATGTATTTTCAGGCTGATCTTCCCCACTTTTCCGTCTAAATCATTTCCCACATAAACCATACCAATTAGGATTATTCTCCAGTGTGAATGGCTTCATGATACTTCAAACCTCTTGACAGTGCGAATCGTTTGTGGCATGTTTTACATTCATAAAGTTTTTCATCAATGTGAACACGCTGATGTGTTTTCAGGTTGCCCTTCTGTGTAAATACTTTATCACATGTACCACATTTAAAAGGTCTATTACCAGTGTGAACACGCTGATGTGCTTTCATGTTGCTCTTATTTGTAAAACCTTTACTACATGTATCACATTTATAAGGTTTATTATCAGTGTGAATACGCTGATGTTTTTCCAGGTCGCTCTTCTGTGTAAATCCTTTATCACATGTATCACACCGATGAGGATAATCTCCAGTGTGAATAGCTTCATGATACTTTAAATTCGACGATTGTGTGAATCGTTTGTCGCATGTATTGCATTCGTAAAGTTTTTCACCAGTGTGAACACGCTGATGTGTTTTCAGGCTGCTCTTGTGTGAATATCCTCTACCACATATATCGCATTTATATGGCTTATCACCAATGTGAATAATCTGATGCTGTGTCAAATAACACTTCTGTGTAAATACTTGATGACATGCATCACATTTATAATGTTTATCAGCAATGTGAACAGGCTGATGTTTTTTCAGGTCACCCTTCTGTGTAAATCCTTTACCACATCTATCACATACATAAGGTTTTTCACCAGTGTGAATACGCTGATGTGTTTTCAAGTCACCCTTCTGTATAAATCCATTATTACATGTATCACACCGATGAGGATAATCTCCAGTGTGCTTTACTTCATGACACTTTAAACCAATTGATCGTGTGAATCGTTTATGACATGTTTTACATTTATAAGGTTTATCACCAGTGTGAACGCGCAGATGTTCTTCCAGTTGGCCCTTCTGTTTAAATCCTTTACAACATGTTACACATATATAGGGTTTCTCACCAGTGTGAACACGCTGATGTGTTTTCAAATTACATTTCTGCGTAAATCCTTTATGGCACATAACACACACAAATGGCTTATCAACAGTACCACTGATATTTTGGTTTCTATTCATGGAGGTTGAACACTTATCATTTTCTTTATCAACCTCTATCTTGGATTTGAATTTTTCAAAATTTAAATACACAAAGCTTCCTGTTTTGATACCTTGAGAAATAAATTCATATTTTGCAGCGATAAGAAAACTCTGTCTTGGTTTGATATCCATGGACATTTTGGGCAACTCAGTCCTTTTTGAAAAAATAATTTGTCTTTTTCCAAAAGCAGCTCTTTCTTCTGAAGCAAACCTGTAATATTAAAACAATCACTAACTTTGAGTTTGTGATGACATTGAGAATGCGTATCCAATTTTGCATGTAACAGGACTGAAGGGCTTAGCGTCAACAGCAAATGCGTCATCGTTATCAGCGGCGGCTGAATCAGTGAAGCAACAGCAGCAAAAGAGGCAACAGCAGCAGCACCAGCAGCAGCAGAGCAGCAACAGCAGTAGCCGAAGCGGCAGCAGCAACAGCAGCAGCAATAGCAGAAGCAGTAGTAACAGCAGCAGCAGTAGTGGCAGCAACAGCGACAACAACAGCACTACCACCACCACCAGCAGCTGCAGCAGTAACAGCAGAAGCAGCAGCAGCAGCGGCAACAACAGGCAGAAACAGCAGCAGAAGCAAAGCCAGCAGCAGCAACAACAGCAGCAGCATCAAAGGCGGCAGTAGCAACAACAGCAGAAGCAGCAACAACAGCAAAAGCAGCAGCAGTAGCGGCAGCAGCAGAAGCAGCGGTGACAACAGGCTGAAACAGCAGCTGCAGCAGCCGCGACGGGGGCGGCAGCAGCAGCAAAGGTGGTAGCAAACAGCAGAAACAGCAGCAGCAACAACAGCAAGCAACAGCAGCACTAACAGCAAAATAAGTAACAACAAGTAGCAGAAAAATATTCACCTGACGTTTGTTTTCTGAATATTTTAACATTTTCAATCACTGAGAATGTTTAGGCGCTTTTCGCAGTGTATTTTTGCAGTGTATTTTCTGCTGCTGATGCTGCCGCCGCTGCTGAGCCTGTTGTTGTTGCTGCGGCTGCTGCGTGTATGGCCTCAAAGTATCACTGATTATGTTCTTTCAGCGTATTGGCTAAATCACGCTGTGGGAATTGAAATATAACAAAGAAATATATTTTCAGAGATCTAGAAAACTTACCATTTTCATTCACCAGGTGGCGATGAAGTGGAGCAGCAAAAAATTGGCAGAGGCGAACCTTTGGTGAGGCTTGTATCCTGAATAACTTTATGCCAACATTAGCCCTACGTCGCCTCAATGATGGACAAGTAATAAGATGATTTTTATTAAATCATATCCCAAAAATAAACGATTTCAATCAACAATCTGTGTAAAAATAATACGTGATATTAGGCAGCCCATCATAACTAGCGCTTAATGGCGCTATGGGGAGTTGAAACCACCATCGCGCATCATCATGATCACTGGTCATGTATTCTGCATAACTTTATGTCAACATTAGCGGAACGTCACCTCAATAATGGATCAAAATTGAAATGACGTTTATTGCATCACATCCCTAAAATAGACGATTTCAATCAGCCATCTTTGTAAACACACTACAAGTTGTTCGTGATATTAAGCAGCCCATAATAATGCCACTGTAAATAGCGCTGATCGGCGTTAGTGAAAACAGATAACCATCGCACATCACCGCTCACAGCCATTGTAACTATCGTTGGTCGGACAGAGCGTCATCACATATATAACATTAATTACAGCAATGAATTGCACTGTTTTTAACACTTAAATGAAAATCACCAAAATGTAAAGTAATATTTTACTTTCAGCTGAGGCATTACGGAATACCGGCCTTGTATAACTGTGTGATGGTGACAGTTCACATAATGTGACCACCATGAACCCAGCGGCCAATGTATTACATCCTACTACAATTTAAATAACACAATGACAGGCGCGTAGAATTACTTTACCACTAATAAAGGCCATCTGATGGCCATCTGATATGATGGCAACCACATCAACTGAGGCGTAACATGCCTTGTACAGCTCTATAACTATGATAACTCTGTGATAGTGACAGCTCACATGTATGCATTGTATGTGACCACCATATCTGTGCTAGTAACACAGCGGCCAATGTAGTGTATTCTGCTACAATTTAAATAACGACACAATGACAGGCGATGATTGGCTGTATGTGTCATCGAAGAAGAGAGCACATTTAATAGGCTACTTGGTAGGTACAATTGGTACATCACAACAAGTCATTTTGAATTTTTGTTTTCAGGATTTATGTGAGTTTGTGAGACTCTGTAATAAAATAGATATTTGTCTGTGCTTGTGTGTTCTTTTTTCTCACTATTACTGTTAGAAATTAAGCCAAAGTTGTAGAATTAAAAGCATTGTTTGTTTTAAATTGCACTTTTTCTGGGGGGTTACCATCATTAGACTTCTCGCAATTACAAAAAATGCTGCCAACTCTCACCTTTAATTTTATAATTGTTGCAACAAATGCTTGAAGAGGTATGTGGAAAAGGCTTGTGGCCCCTTCTGACTCATTGGGCGCCCTGTTGTATCTAAAAACTAAAACTCTCAATATTATTCATCTCCGTAGTTTTCGTCAGCTGTTTCAAAAAGTTCAAGTGTATCAGAGATTTGTTTTGATTCTGTATCCCTGCTGAAATTTGCAACTATGAGGTCACAAATTTTTAACGTTTTATAAATTAGTTCAGATATTGATCTAGCACAATAATTGTCTTGCTCAGTGAAAACAGTGGAATGTGGTCAAATATTTATTTTATTATGTCGGCAGTTACGAAAAAAGGGTCAGCATAATTTTAATAAACATTTCAAACAAAAGTGTGGTGTACCTATACTTGGGTCTACCAAGCAAGCGGAACAAGCTGTTTCAATGTTGGTATAATATTGGTCTATCACCAGCAGCTTTGGCTCAGCCTAATACCACCATTGGTATGCAATCGTCTTATGACAGAGGCCAAATCTCAATATTTTTCAAATCTCATAGATGAAAATTCTGAAAACCCTCGCCACCTTTGGGACACCATTAACAATATTTTACATAGAACGCCAGCTTCAGCACTACCGGAATCAAATAATGTAAAGTCCCTTTGTGATCATTTCGCAAAATATTTTTGTGACAAAATCAGAACGATCCGGGCCAATTTTTCAAATCAGGTGAATGATGTACCATCTGTTCAGAAGCCTAAAATAAGAACAAAACTTTTCAATTTAGAACCAGCATCAGAGGACGAGGTCAGGAAGATCATTATGAAGTCTGCATCAAAATCATGTGACCTTGATCCGATTCCAACGAACATCCTTAAGGCCTTGTTGGATATTTTAATCAAACCCATAACAACTATAATTAATTTATCTCTAGAATCTGGAACATTCCCGATATCATTCAAAGAGGCTCATGTCACACCTTTACTAAAGAAATCAAACCTTCCTGTTAATAACCTCAAAAATTATAGACCAGTCTCCAATCTAAGTTTCACTTCTAAAATTATTGAAAAAGTTGTTTCCAACCGTTTACAAGCTCACATAAACTCCAACAAATTGAACAATCCAATGCAGTCTGCGTACCGAAAATCCCATTCCACTGAGACAGCCCTGTTAAGAGTTCACAATGACATCTCAGTTTCTCTTGACAAGGGCCATGTCACAGCTTTGACTTTACTTGATTTGTCTGCGGCGTTCGATACTATCGACCACAACACTCTAACAAATAGACTAGCTGAGTGGTATGGTGTCTCTGGAATGGCTTTGGCTTGGTTTAAATCCTACCTTTGTGGCAGGCATCAAAGAATTAAAATTGACAAATCTTTTTCTGACTCTAGTTTGCTTGAGCATGGAGTGCCGCAGGGATCTGTACTTGGCCCTCTGCTTTTCAGTTTGTACACCGCTCCTCTAAGCACCATTATTTCAAGTTATGGATTGAGTCATCACTTATACGCCGATGATACACAAATTTACATCTCCTTAACAGGTGACACAGCTACTGAGTCATTAAAAATGCTTCAGAGCTGTATTACCGGGGTATCTGCTTAGATGGCTCAATCCAAACTAAAACTCAATCCTAGCAAGACTGAGTTTCTTCTCATTGGCTCGAAATCGCAGAGGGAGAAGTTTATTAACCTTTTCCCCCTTGCGGTGTTGGACAATGAGATGAATCCAGCAGATTCCGCAAGGAATTTGGGCGTCTTTTTTGACAGTGGTTTGAATTTTCGTCAGCACATTTCACAGGTGTCCAGCTCCTGTTTTTATCACATTAGAGATCTTAAACGCATCAGAAAAAGTCTACCTCTAGCTTTAGCAAAACAAATTGCAGTGGCACTGGTGACAAGCAAACTGGACTACTGTAACTCCTTATTACACCAAATTCCAGCTAAAGATCTACAGAAATTACAGCGTGTTCAGAACTGTTTAGCAAGGGTTGTGACAAAGGCTCCTCGTTTCAGTCGCTCTATTCCTCTACTAAAATCATTACATTGGCTTCCAATCAAGTTTAGAATACAATTCAAAATATGCACTTTTGTATTTCGTTGTCTCGATGATGGTCAGCCATCTTATTTATCAAGCCTTCTTTTTTCTGCAGACTCCGTGAAACATCTGCGATCAAACAACACAAATAAGCTCAAAGTACAACATATCAGAACTAAGTTCGGTGCTCGTGCCTTTTCTGTTTCTGGTCTTACTCTTTGGAATTTACTGCCTGCACACCTTCGTGTAGCTAAAAACATTTCCTCTTTCAGAAAACTGCTTAAAACGCATTTCTTCGATCTGGCTTTTCCGCCCTAGCTCCTCTGCGTCCCGGCTCCCTGATGACGACCATGCTTATTTCCCTCGACTCTTCTTTGGAATTTGATAAGGATGGATTGCGCCTCTGAGCTCGGCCCTCCGAGGAGTTAGGCGCTATAGAAGTTTTCATTTCATTCATTTCATTGGTTCAGTGTGTCAGGCTGACACAATACCTAGTTGAGACACCATTTCCGAAACAAAGCCCGCAAGAAGTCAAGGCGGACATCATGGGTAGAATATGGAGACATACTCACTCTTCTGGGACATTTCCCGTAGAATGGGAAAATCACTGTCTCCAAGCTGACATAATAGACCGATCACTGTCAAACTAGCCATTTTCAAAATGACCGTCACAAAGTTGCTGTAAAAAATCAAATCATAATAGCCAGCCTAAAAGTATATTCAAACGCTATATTATTACTAATCCTTTAGTGCAGAATTTATTGCGGGAACAATTTTTACTTTATTGCTCTGTTAAATTGTCCAAATTTAAGATGGTCGATAAAAGTACTGACAAATCGTGTTTTTGATCATAACTTTCAAATCACCCTAACCAGTAAAGGTGATTTATCTGAGAGGATGTAAAATCAAAGCTGGCTAGGCTACCTGTAGTGGTGGAAAAGGTCACCAGGGCAGAGGTAATTTAAAGTCATCACCCAAGGTCATTTCAAAATATAAGGATGATTTAACTAAAAAGTGTGAACAAGTTTGTGTCTAGTATCATTGGAAAGGGTATTTATCTCGTACGTGGGGGTCTGACAAATGGACATTGATATGCTGGCAGTGGTGGGATTGGTCACCATATGTTATTGTTATGTCACTGACAAAGGTCATTTGAAGAGATAAATTGACTTAACTGTAAAGTTTGACCTGGTCTGTGTTCAATTATCTATATAGAAGTATGGGAAATTGTTGTTGAAGTGTAAGTAGTGGTATATTATGTCCCCAGGGGTGATTTTATATCATTACCCAAGGGAATTTGAAGTGATAAGGGAAACTTAGGTGACAAGTTTGACCAGGTTTTTGTCTGGTCTTATTGTGTTATGATCTTCTGAATCAGACGCGGGATGCAGCTGCTCATCTTCATTTGGAGCATCATTTTCCAGAATCAAATTGCAGACAATAGTACAGTATAGTGGTGTAAAGCTAGTATAATATAACTGTACCGTATCTCATATGTATTGTGTTTAGGGCACCCTTGCTACCGTTTCCATCTGTATGTATAATTTTAATGTTGCTCACTATAAGTATAGTAGTGATTATTGAGTAATTGGATGTACTATAAATTTAGGAGGCACAGGGAGAACTGAGGCAATATGATAGGCATCGGGTGAACTTTTCTCTTCGTTGGTGTCCCACTTCTCCACGTAAGTGCTCAGTACTTCTTCATAAACTAGATTGTTTTTGCAAATTTTAGTTTTTTGCAGGTGGGAAATGTGCTTGCTATATTATACATCTCACTAAAATGGTATCGTGTATAACAATATCCCTCAGTCTACATGCTGGGTACAATAAAACTTACAAAAGGCATAAAAACATAAAGTAGGATCGAATTACGACAGCGAAATGGTGTCTCAGTTTTACTGGTTCTTCACTAATTCTCCTAAATTTATGAGTCACATCAGCTTCCACATTTTGACTCTGGAATTGTCAATAATACAGCAAGATCATGAGTTGGGCGCTTTCCATTTTGCGATGAGATAGTTGCATCAAAGTCCTATAATTAGAATCTGACCATCTAATGCATGACTACTGCACAACAGCAACACCTGCTGATGCGTTGAAGCGCTGTACTTTAATGTTGCATGTCGAATGAAAGACAATATAAAGTATTTAAAATATTTAATTAATACTCTTTTTATTATTTGACTATAAAAACATATGTGAAGACACCAGTTTCATAGATCTACAAATAGCGAGTCAGTGCAAATTTGGTAATGTTAAGACACTGTGAACAATTCTCCCAAAACATTACTCAAATTTGCTGCACTAAAACACTGGCTATGATAAAAACACGATTTGGCAGTCATTTTGTCGGCCATTTTTAATTTTGACAATATTTATATAGGCAATAAAGCAAACAATGCCGGCGATAAATTGTATATTGATAGACATGTAGATTAGTAATACTAGAGGGTCTGAATGGAATTTTAGGCCTTTTATTAGGATTATATTTTCTTACGGTAACCTCTTGGCGGCCATTCACTATGAGCGGATAATATCTCAGTTTGGAGCAAAATTTTCTATAGGAATGATGCTGCCTCCAAATTCTCATGATGTCCGCCTGGGCTTTAGATCACCAGGATGGAGTCTTGACTGACTAGACCACAATCTAATGTTGGTATAATACTAGTCTACCGTCTACAACGTTGGCCCAGCATAATACCAGCATTGGCTTAGTATGCGAGGATGACATAATACTAGACGGTAATCGATGTTGGTATAATATTAGTTAATGATGGGAACCCCCGGAAAAAGGTGATAAAAGTGTCATTTAAAACAAATAATACACAAAAAATATGTCTTTTTTTGAAGTATCTCACAAATTCACATAAATCCTGAAAAAAACATGAAAAATCCATCAAAATGACCTTTTGTGATGTACCTAATTTCAAAAGGCTAACTTTCTTGGACAATTGGGTCTAACACGGAAGCGCTAACCCAGTTGGTTTAATACCGACAAACACAAGACATTGAACCAATGCTGGGTAAATGTTGGGTTTAACAACCTGTTAGTGGAAGTATAAACCGGCGCTCTGCACACCATTCTACCTCACGGCGGCCTAGCCCCTGTTAGGCAACTATGTTTAATTTATCTGTTTTAAATCAGAACATATCCAAAATTCAATTAGGGAGGGCGGTAAAAAAAATTATAGAAAAACGAACATTAAACCTATTTTTGGAAAAGTTAAAGAGGTAGCAAAAGAAAAAAACATTGGACAAATTTCTAGAAAAATTAAGGAGGGCAAGGAAATAAAAAAATAAGATCTATTTGAAAAAAAGAGGTAATGAGGGCGACGAAAAAAAACAAGCTCTTGAAATAAACTTCTTTTTTTTCGGATTTTTTTTTTATCTCCCGAAATTAACTGTTTTTTTTAACAATTGGCAATAATCCAATGCGCGCGCTGGGCAAAAAAACACATGTTTTTTAGGTAACTCGCTGCCTAAATCTAATGCGCGCGCTCATCTAAAACAGAGAAAAAAACATAGCGGCCTTAAGGCGTTATCACTGGTTACCCGGCAAACACAAACATTTGTATACAATTTATCCAATGTCGACCCAAACATCTTCGACGTTGGTCCCACGTTGTATAAATGTTATACACATGTTTTGTGTTTGCTGGGTATATATGAGGAGTTTTAACGTCGCCGCCGCTGCTGTTGTTCTTTAGTGAAATCAGCAGCGGAAACATCAACCGCAGGAGAAGAAATAACAGTAGCAACAGCAGAAGAAGAACTACGGGAACAGCAACAGCGACAGCAGCAGAAGCAGCAACAACAACAGCAGCTAAGGCAACATCAGCAGAAACAACAATAACAGCGACAGCAGCATCAGCAGAAGCAGCAGCAACGACAGCATCAGCTGGAGGAACAGCATCCACAACAACAGCAGCAACAACAACAGCAGCTGAAGGAACAGCAGCAGAAACAACAACAACTGCAGCAGCAACCACAACAACAGCAGAACCGGCAGCAATGAGCGCAGCAATAAAAGCAACAATAAAACAGTGGCTACATCAGCAGCAGCTATAGCAGCGGAAGTAGAAGTAGCAGCAGAAGCGGCAGCAGCAGCAGCATATAACTGATAATAGTCAGAATCTTGTTCCAGCGTCTACAACGTTGGCATTATACTTTATACAAGCTTTGGCTGAGAGTGCGGGATGACACAGGCGCGGAAAAATCAATATAGTCAAGTCTGACGTGTTTATCTACAGACCAGCTGGTCGGCCAGTAGCCGTATAAACCCCCCCCCCCTCCGCTGATCAGCGCTGGTCGGCAATCTGACACTATTTCGCCTGTATTTATACATATTATGGTTGTTGAGACATATAATCATTTCTTATCACTCCTCAGAGCTACCAGCTATAATATATTCAAATAATAGCCATGTATGCGTACCTTTCAAGGCGTTATCACTGGCTATATGAGAAGTTTACGTCGCCGCCGCTTCTGTTGTTGTTTCTGCCAGACGAGAAACAAACTGTCTTTGTTCAGGACGAGCGTACATGTTGTGCACAGTGCTGTGTGTAGAGCGGGGCCTATAAGGAGTGTACACGCGACCAGGAGCTATTTATACATGCGCTATTTAAACATGAAAAGGGCGGGGGCCCTAGGGTAGTGGTTAGCACCGCTGCCTTTCACGCCAGAGTCCGGGGTTCGGTTCCCGGTCTCGGCGGTTTGAAAGAAACAAAATTGTTTCTTCCCCATCCACGTGTGAAAGTCAGTATTGTGGGGAGCCTCCGTGACCGAGAGGTAGCGTGCTCGACCTCAGACCGCCAGGGCTCGAATCTCGAATCCTGTGTCTGGAGGACAGTGTCATCTCAATCATCTCACCAGCCTCAGGAGGTTCTCCTGGACCAGTTTAGCCTTATGTGCACAAAGGTGGCCTAAAGCCCGATTCATTTCATTTCATTTCCACCTCCTTTGTTTTCACCGAGCTGGCTAACACAATGAAGTATGAGGGAGGGTTCTTATATAACCTTGTTTTCACCGAGTGACGTCACTGCGTTTCACAGAATACATGTGTTGTTTATACATGCGCCAAAAATCCACCCTTCATCCTGTAAACATAATATATTGAACCAATATTGGCTTAATGCTGATCCATTGTCTACGACGGCGGCCCAGCATTAAACCAACAATAGATGAGCGTCTCTTGTTGGCTGCCAACTCCCCATCCACCCTTTAGTCCCCATCCACCATTTAGTCCTTATCCACCCTTTGGTTCCCATCCACCCTTTCGTCCCCATCCACCCTTTAGTCCCCATCCACCCTTTAGTCCCCATCCACTCTTTAGTCTCCATCCACCCTTTAGTCCTTATCCACCCTTTAGTTCCCATCCACCCATTAGTCCCCATCCACCCTTTAGTCCTTATCCACCATTTAGTCTTTATCCACCCTTTAGTTACCATCCACCCTTTAGTCCCCATCCACCCCTTAGTCCCCATCCACCCTTTAGTCCTTATCCACCCTTTAGTTCCCACCCACCCTTTAGTCCCCATCCACCCTTTAGTCCTTATCCACCATTTAGTCTTTATCCACCCTTTAGTTAACATCCACCCTTTAGTCCCCATCCTCCCTTTGGACATCATCCATGCTTGTGTATCTGTGTAACACTGTTTATAATTGTTCCCCATCCACCATTTAATATCCATTCACTATTTAGTTGCCATCCTCCATTTAGTCCTCATCCACCCTTTAGTCCCCATCCACCCTTTAGTCCCCATCTTCCCTTTGGGAAACATCCATACTTGTGTAGGACCCCACCTGTGTAGAGGCCGCATCCACCCTTTAGTCCCCATTCACCACTTAGTCTTATTCATCCTTTAATCTTCATTGACCCTTTAGTCCCCATCCTCCCTTTGGACAACATCCATGCTTGTGTAGGTCCCTATCTGAGTAGAGGCCGCATCCACCCTTTAGTTCCCACCCACCCTTTGGACATCATCCATGTTTGTGTATCTGTTTAGAGGCCGCATCCACCCTTTAGTCCCCACCCACCCTTTGGGCATCACCCATGTTTGTGTATCTGTTTAGAGGTCGCATCCACCCTTTAGTCCCCACCCACCCGTTGGACATCACCCATGTTTGTGTATCTGTTTAGAGGTTGCATCTACCCTTTAGTACCCACCCACCCTTTGGGCCTCATCCATGCTTGTGTATCTGTTTAGAGGCCGCATCCACCCTTTAGTACCCATCCACCCTTTGGGCCTCATACATGCTTGTGTATCCGAGTAGAGGCCGCGTCCACCCTTTAGTCCCCAACCACCACTTAGTCCTATTCATCATTTAGTCTTGATTGACCCATCAGTTCCCATCCTCCTTTTGACAACATCCATGCTTATGTAGGACCCTATCTGTGTAGAGGCCGCATCCACCCTTTAGTCCCCACCCACCCTTTGGGCATCATCCATGCTTGTGTATCTGAGTAGAGGCCGTATCCACCCTTTAGTTCCCATCCACACTTTGGGCATCATCCATGCTTGTGTATCTGTTTAGAGGCCACATCCACCCTTTAGTCCCCATCCACCCTTTGGGCATTATCCATGCTTGTGTATCTGTTTAGAGGCAGCATCCACCCTTTCGTCCCTATCCTCCTTTGTTTTCTACCCCCGTTTGTAATTGCTTCCCATCCACCATTTAATATCCATTCACAATAAATTAACCCTTTGACTTCCAGGCCGGGGTGCATGCCAGGATCCAGGTGTACTGGTGTGGGAGTTCTATTTTTCGTCATTTGAAGCTGGAATTGCTAACGCAATTCCCAGCTTCAAATGACGAAAAATACATAAATGTAGTATATATTTGACGAAAATTTGTGTCATTTTATGGTTACGTTCATTGACGAATGACGACGGAAATTTCCGTCATGTATGGTACTGAAAAGGTTATTCTCCAGCCACCATGTATGCCCCATCCAATATTCATATTCTCCATCCACCGCTTAATCTTTATCCACCCTTTAGTCTCCATTAACCATTTATTATCCATCCAATATTTATTTTTTCCATCCACCGTTTAGTCTCCATCTACCCTTTAGTATCTTCAATCAACCTTTAGGTGTATTGGGAATAAAGGGTGGAAAAATAATAAAAGTTTGACCGAGGTTGGGGAATAAAGGGTGGATTATAAATAAAGTGTGGATGGAGAATAAAGGTTTAGCCGTGAATTAGGAATAAAGGGTGGATGGAGATCCCACCCTTTTGACTAATTATAGACCTATTTCTCTTCTCCCATCTCTTTCAAAGATATTTGAAAAAGTTATATACCAACAATTATATGCTTATTTTGAAAACTCAAACCTGTTCTTTAAGGGTCAATATGGCTTCCGTAAAGGCTAGCAAAGAATAATTTATATGTGGCAATACAAGGGAGTTGTAGAGTAAAAGTAAAACATCTATTGGTACAGTGTGTCTTAGTCTTGTCAATACCCCAATTACTCTTGATATTTTTAATGATATGTGATCTATATGGTTGTTCCAATTTAAATGTTTATTGATTATTAATCCGAGAAAATTGAAATTATTGACACAATCGATTTTGTTTCCACCTATTATTATTTCTGGTTCTATAATTTTTTTCTGTGGCTGATGAAAGAATATGCATTTTGATTTAGGTACATTTAGAGATAATTTGTTAACTTTGAACCAGATAGATATTTTACATAATTCTCTGTTTATTAAATTATTATTTATGCCTTTCTTTGTTAATAAAGTTGTATCATCAGCAAAGAGAATAAACTGGAACAATTTACTTGAATTGTGGAGATCGTTCACATATATCAGAAACAATAATGGACCGAGTATTGAGCCCTGTGGTACACCAGTAGAAATGTTTTGATGGTCTGAATTAACATTATCAAAGTTTACATATTGCGTTCTATTTTCTAAGTAATTTTTTATCAAGCCAGTCGAGTTTTTAGATAATCCGTAGTGTTTTAATTTATGTAGTAAAATATTGTGGTTCAGAGTGTCAAAAGTCCAAGAATATGCCAATAGGAGTATCACCATTATCCATAAAGGATAAAATTCTGTCTACAAGTTCTAAAGATGCCATTTCAGTCGAATGGCCTTTACGGAAGCCATATTGACCCTTAAAGAACAGGTTTGAGTTTTCAAAATAAGCATATAATTGTTGGTATATAACTTTTTCAAATATCTTTGAAAGAGATTGGAGAAGAGAAATAGGTCTATAATTAGTCAATAGGGTGGGATCTCCATCCACCCTTTATTCCTAATTCACGGCTAAACCTTTATTCTCCATCCACACTTTATTTATAATCCACCCTTTATTCCCCAACCTCGGTCAAACTTTTATTATTTTTTCACCCTTTATTCCCAATTCACCTTTTAGTTTTTATTTATCCTGCATTTTTTTTTATTATATTTAAAAACACATTGTTTTTTAAAACAAGCGGTTATGGATTTGATTGATTTGTTACAAATTGTGAGAAAAGTAAAGTGGTAATGGTTGTTTTAATTGATTACCACTCCTGCTCGTTCTCACATTGTATTACCTCTGGTAACTGGATCAGTTCATTCATGTCCAAATTGTCTATTTGTATGTCAAAGATATCCAGCCTAGGGCTGCTCATGGCGCCTTACATCATATCACCAGAGATTAATCATTATTGAGATATCCCACTTGTGCCACTTCCTGTTGCCGCAATGGGTCGCAGCGCCACCTGGCCGCCAAGGAGTAACATCACTCTGACGCAATATGGTTATCCGACCAAAAGCTGATTTTGCTTTCGAAGATAACTGTTTCTACATAACATTTGTATTTAATTTGGTTGAGAATAAAAAACCCAGGTAGTTATATTCTGTCACAACTCCAACATGCCATTTTTCAATAGCCGCCAAACGACCTCCTTTTCTAAAAACTAGTACTTTTGATTTATCAATATTAACTAGAAGACCAAGCTTTGTAGCGACTTCATATAATACAGCAAGTTTCTTTTGTAATTCAAATACTGTGTCAGCAATTAAAACTATATCATCTGCAAACATCAATATGCTAAGCTCAACTATATCAGAAGTTTTGTTTTGTATATACTGAGCACAACTTCCTAGTTTGGAAGAGTAACGGCTCAGGATGCTATAGCACCACGGGTGCTATCGCACCACATTGGGGATTTTCTGGGGTCTCGCTGGATGGAAACTGCGCCTACGTCCATTGAGGTTCTTTTACGTCCAACTCTAGCTCAGTCAGACGAGCCATCTGATCTCCGTGGTTCCCTGAGCCCCACGACACGACATCGCTGCACGCAACATGTCCTAGTGTATACGGCACCTGGCAGTCCCAGGTGGTCACCCATCCAGTTAAGAGCCGGGCGCGACGTTGCTTAACTTCAGTGATAGAGCCAACCACGATGAGCGAACGCCGTGTTCCGTACTGTTAACTGGATGCCATAACCTCCACGGTTGCGTATGTCATTTGTGATTTCTCGAATCAGCAATGAAAACAACATCGGGCTTAAAATGCAACCCTGTTTTAACCCAGTTGGACATGTGAAAAACTCTGCATTACCATTAGAATATTTGACACTACTTAGAACGTTTTCATATATGTTTTTTATAATATTAAAAAAATTACCGTTGATACATGTCATCACAAAATAAAATCAGTTTAAAATATGCAGTTTAGTGTGGCTGTTATGTGGCATTCTCACCTGTCTGCAGCCTGTTATATGTATTTAAAATATCAAATTAACGAGTGTAGCTTTAATATAAATACTCATAACTCCTTTAAGGACTCTCTGCCTTCTGACATATGGGTTAGAATTATGTAATATTCCGAATCATCCTACCAGTACAGCAAACATGGGATGTTGAACTAATGTTGGACTAACTTCGTAGACGATGGCTGAACATTAATTCAACATTGATTTAATGAATTATGCATTTTGGGCTTGCTATATCAAGATAACATAAACACTCAAAAACTGTACAAACTATTGTATTAATGTATGCATCAACACATCAAGTATTTAAATAAAGAGGCATATATACCATGACTACCCTGACTACACGCATACATGAATAGTAACCATGACATGCATAGTAGATATATTTCCAATGTACTAAGAAAATTCATAATAACATCAGAGAATTTAGATATTTAGTTTTAACGGAAGTGCTTCCTACATTCGCAGAAGCTATTGTATTAATATATGCAATGGGTGCCTGTGAAGCGCAAAATATGTCAGACATTGCACTCGACTGACAACAATAATGTGATGACAATTGTGAAATATCTTTCTAGTCGTAATAATACTTCATAATAACATAAGGAAATATTGTTTTGACAAAATATGTATCATTTGTAACACGTAGTACATTTTAATATTAATAATAAAATACATTTTAATATGATTGTGTATCGTATGTGACATGTTTTACATTTCTCAACACTGTGAGCCCGCTGATGTCTATTCAAACTCCTCTTCTCCTTTAATATTCTTTACCTAATTTATCACACTAGTGAAGATTACTATCTATTGTGAGTGGCTTTATGATACATTGTGAGATATTTTACATTCAAAAGGCTTATCACCAGCGTGAACATGCTGATGTATTTCTAGGTTGTCCCTCAGTGTAAATCCTTTATGACATGTATCACACGTATAAGGTTTATCAGCAGTGTGGACACGCTCATGGAACATTAAATTCAAACTGTTCCTCTCTTTAAATCCTTTACCCCACTCACAACAATTATAAGGTTTATCGCCAGTGTGAACACGCTGATGTGTTGTCAGGCTGCTCTTCTGTGTAAATTTTTGCCACATGTATCGCACCTATGAGGATAATCTCCAGTGTGAATGGCTTCATGACTGGTTAAACCTGACGAAGGTGTGACTCGTTTATGACATGGATTACATTCACAAGGTTGATCAGACGTCTCAGGTTGTCCTTTCGTAGAAACCCTTTATCACACTTATTATATTCATAAGGTTTATCACCAGTGTGAACAACGTCATGCAACATTAAATGCACCGATTGGTTGAATTGTTTTTGACATATTTGACATTCATAAGGCTTATCGCCAGTGTGAACACGTTGGTGTATTCGTGAGGTTTATTTCCACTGTGAACACGCTGATGTATTTTTAGGCTGCTCTTCTCTACTTTTTAGGACTAAATCATTCACCACATGCACCACACCGATGAGGATTACTGTCCAGTGTGATCGATTTCATGATACTGTAAACTTGATAATTGTGCATATCGTTTGTGACACACTTTACATTCATAAGGTTTAGAACCAGTGTGAACACGCTGATGTGCTTTTAGGCCGCCCTTCTGTCTAAATCCTTTACCACATGTATCACATTCAAAAGGTTTATCTCCAGTGTGAATACTCTGATGTTCTTCCAGATTGCCCTTCTGTCTAAAGACTTTATTACACAAATCACATCGATAGGGATAATGTCCAGTGTGACAATTTAAACTCCTTGCATGTGTAAATCGCTCATGACATGTTTTACATTCATAAGGTTTGTCAACAGTGTGAACACGCTGGTGTGTTTTCAGGCTGCTCTTATGTGTAAATCGTTTATCACATGTATCACATGTATAAGGTTTCTCACCAGTGTGAATTCGCCGATGTGTTTTCAGATGACCCTTCTGTGTAAATCGTTTATGACACGTATCACACACAAATGGCTTATCAACATTATAAACTATACCACTGATCTGTTGTTTTCTATCTTCAGAGGTTGAACACTTATCAATTTTTCCATCGACTTCCATCTTGCATTTAAATTTTGAAAAATTAAAAGATACAAAGCTTCCTGTCTTGATTCCTTGAGACATAAATTCATATTGCGCCGCCATAAGAAAACTGTGCCTTGGTCTTATAGCCATAGTAAGTGTGGGAGACGTAGTCTATTTGTTAAAATATATAATTCGCCTGTTTTTAAAATCCCTCTATTCTGAAGCAAACCTGTAAATGTATATTTAAATCACTAACATGGAAATAAAGTAAAATTCTGTAATATCTTAGATAACTATCATGCCATGAAAAGTAGCAGCATCTTTATCATCAGCAGCGGCAACAGCAACAGTGGCAGCAACAGCGACAGCAGCAGCAGCAACAGTGGCAGCAGCAGCAGCAGTGGCAAACAGGAGCAACGGAAAAAAACAGCTGCAGCATAAACAATAACGTCTCACCACACATATCACCCCTCACATAGACTTACATGTATTATGGCCCATACGCTTGGGCCTCCCAGCATTCTTTAAGTGAAAAAGTATATAAACCTATATATTATTTTATTCATCAGGACGTACTCTATCAATGTAAAAAATAAAAAAGAGTGCTTAAACATGGTTTTTTTTTATTTTCACATGCAAATGTAATGTCCTAGTACCTTCCCTGGCGTTGCCAAAACACGGGACTATTGAACATGTCGAATGCAGCATATGCCTTGTTACTACCAGCGTGGGGACTACATTTTTACCTATATTTTCCGATTTCAATGTTTTTGAAGCAAGAAATGGTCACCCAATCTAGATGAATTGGTATCAAAATGATATAAATGTAATATTTAACCTGTTAACCCCAAGCCTGCAAAAAAGAACGGTAGTCCTTAAACTGTTTAATGATATGCACGTATAAATTTGTGTGGTGAGACCTTAAGGCCAAATAGACAGGCGACATAGACCAGCAGAACTGTTCTTGTTTTCAGTCAAGTTTCTCTCAGTGGATTCAGGATCTCAAACCATAGTATTTAAAATGGGCTTCTGGGCCACCCTAAAATATAATAGATTTTTGCTCGCGATTTTGAATTTGAGGAATATTTTAGGGTGACCCAGGAACTTATAAATAGTATGGTTTGAGATAGCTAGATCCACTGAGAAAATCTAGACCGAAAAAATAGCAGTTTTTGTCTGGCATAAACCTGTCTAAAATAGTTTAGCAGCAAAACGATTACAATGATTACAAATGTGCGCATCAGCCACATCAGTAGCAGTGGCAACAGGAGCAACAAAAACATCAACGGCAGCAGTAGCAGCAACAGCAGAAACAACAGTAACATCAGCAGAACTACAGAAACAGCAACAGCGACAGCAGCATCAGTAGAAGCAGCAACAACGACAGCAACAGCTGCGGCAACAGCAGCATAAACAACAACAGCGACAGCAGCATCAGTAGAATCAGCAACAACGACAGCAGCAGCTGTGGTAACAGCAGCAGAAACAACAACATCAGCAAAAACAACAACAACAATGGCAACAGCAGCAGCAACAAGAACGATAGCAGCAGCTGCGGCAATAGCAGCAACAACAACAGCAGCAACAACAACAGCGGCAACAACATCAGAACCAGCAGCAATTCGCTCAACAGCAACAACAGTGGTGATAACAGCATCAAAATAGAACAGTGGCCACAGCAGCAACAGCGGCTACAGCAGCAGCAGCATTAGCAACAGCTGTTATACAGCAGTAGCAGCAGCGCCTACAGCAGCAGCGGCTACAGCAGCAGCAGCAGCAGCTACAGCAGCAGCTATAGCAGCAGCAGCGGCTACAACAGCAGAAGCAGCAGAGCCTACATCAGCAGCACCTACAGCAGCAGCTACATCAGCAGCAGTAGTAGGCTAACAGCTACATCGATGTACCTAATATGAAGGTATTAATATATCATCGACTACGGGCTGATGTTCGCGGCATTTACGAAATTAAGCAGCATACATTATAAGAAATGGGCCCAGAGTGTATATATATAGACAATAAAATGCGGAGACATTCACCAGGTGGCGCTGAAGTTGAGCCTTTGCCCAAGGGAGTATGCGCGCATAGTATGTCGATCCGCTGCTTGGCAATATTACCTGTAATTATGCATGATTATAGTGTTTGTTACGGCGAGTGACAATCTCTTATCACTCCTCACATCTACCATCAAATATATATTTAAATAATAATCATGTTAATTTACCTTTTACGGCGGAATCAGAGATTATAAGATGCGCTCACACGATGCTGCCGACGCGGCTTGAGATCTATTTGTCAGTGACAAGCGTTTACACTGCTGTGTGTAGTGTGAGGCCTCCAAGGAGTGCCCACGCTACTAGGAGCTAAGCGAGGCTTCCAAGGAGTGTCCACGCTACCAGGAGCTGTGTATAAAGCTGTTTATAAATGTGTGTCTAGTGTGTCTGTCAGAGGCGACACCCACCATTCAGAATCCATTCACCCTTTTGTCCCCATCCACCCTTCATTCACCCACACATTATTCTGAGTGCGTTATTTGTAATAATAATAACAACCTTCTCTATGTTCTATGCACGTCCATACCGAATGTGATTAAAATACTTGTTTTATCTTAGCATCAAAAATGACAATATTTATGAGCTACAATTTCAGACGTCCACTCACTCTGAGCGACAAGCAAGAGTGAATTGGCCTGATGTAGGACACTGTATACCACGAGCGTTGGTCCAATAGCAAAACAACGTCTAGTGTTTGCTGGACAATCAGTACCGTGCAATAGTGGAATTAAAGCAGCAGTCCACTGTGCAACAACAGAAAGCAGCCAAAACACACAATGCGAATTACAGCTATGATAAGAGTCACCTGGTGAATGACAGCCACATAAAGCATTGCGTGGATTACAGATATAGTAATGATAAAGCTACGACTCCACATACACGTGATGCGTGATGCGTATTGCACGACTCCACATGTACGTCAAAATGTGATGCGTGATGCGTTAAAGTTCTTTTTGCTGAAGGAGCCACCCAGCGCGGATCTCCTGTGACTTTTTTACACACAGGGACATGGCACCTTATTTATCTAAATATAAACGTCTCCACATCCATAGCTTCTGCTATACTATCCCAAATGTTTCAAATTCGGATGTTGTCTTTATATTATTTTAATGAAGTGTCATATAGTGATGGGTGTTCCTCAACCAGATTGACCAACTCATTCAGATACGTATCATCAATCACGTTGCGTGGCATATTAATGTAATTGTCACCAAAAAGAAGCACAAATAAGAAAAGAAGACTATGTAATCTAAGAATGGGTCAGCACTTGTTTGTCCCTGGATCACATACAAGGATCTTGGGGGGGGGGGTACCCGGAGAATCCATAAAATGACGTCATGGTAGGCTCCCGTGATGCGTGTTGACCGCCAGCCGAAAACGAATATGCATATCGCGTTACACGTATGTGGAGTCGCTCTTTCTATTTTCAATGATTACGGTGAATTTGCATCACGCTTCACGCATCACACGTCTGTGGAGTTGTGGTGAATAACCATAGACATAAACAGGCCTCAGAGTGGAATGAGGCTTTGTGTCAACATTGGGCCAACGTCTAGTGTTTGCTGGGCAGTAAGTAGTGCAAAATTGGGCCGAAATTGACCAGGTGAGCAGTAAACGCCACCCTCCACAACGTGCTACAGAACATAATCCTACATTTGTTCTTCATACAACGTTTATTCTACATTCACTCTTGATTCCCCTTTATTCCCCATTCATCATTTATGCTCCATCCACCCGTTATTCCCTATCCAACCTTCATTCCCCAATCTTAATTCACCATTTATTTATCATCCAGCTCATACTATCCCTTAGTGTTCAGCCACCCTTTATTCCCCATCCACCATTTACTTCTCATTTACATTTATTTCCCATCCACCCTTGATTCTCCACCCACCCGTTAACCCCCATCAACACATTAGTCCTAAATTATTTATCATATACCATTCACCCTCTTATCACCAGTTATCTTTTAACTATATCCATCCTTTATTTCCAATCCACCCTTTATTTCCCATCCACCCTCTATTCCTCATCCACCCTTTCTTCCTCTATGTTTCATTTAATCCGGATCCACCCATTAGTCTCCACCAGCACTTCATTCCCCATCCACCCATCTCATATTTTATTTACCATCCACCCTATCATGTCCAGTCATATTTTAATGCGCATTCACCCTTTGGTCCCCACACCCCTGTATTTACATCTACCCTGTCACGTCCAGTTATATTTTAATGCTCATTCACCCTTTGGTCCCCCGCCCCTGTATTTACCATCTACCCTTCACTCACCATCCACCCTTCATTCCTCACCCGTCCTTTATTTCCTATTCTCATTTAGTTGTCTTCCACCTTCACACCCGTTAATCTTACTTCGCCTTTTATTTACTATCCACCATATCATCTTTTTCCTTCTTGAATACCACCCCTTTATCAAACGATTTTTTTATTTGAAGCCTAGAAATTGATGAACGCGACATGACCACCGCCCCCCATAAGGAAAAACAAATGGCCTGGATTACTAATGATTCAATAATAATCACCTTTTTCATGGCAAAATTGTGTGCGCTACCTTCTGTATTCAACAACTCAATTCTAATATTTATTAAAAAATATAAAGGAATGTATTCAAAAATCAATCTTACAAACGTTATTTAAAAAAATAAATAAATTAGGAAATGGATCAATAATAATCCACCTTTTATTTGGGATGAAAATTAAACATCCGTATACAACTGACTGTGATCTGTCTTGATCCAGCCATTAATCATTATCTGCCTTTTAGGCAACATCCACACTTTTGTCCTCATTCACACTTCAGTCCCTATCCACCCTTTGGTCCCCATCCACCCCTTATTCCCATCCAACCTTTAGTCCCCATCCACTATTTAGTCCCCGTCCACCCATTAGTCCTCATCCACCCGTTAGTCGCCATCCACCCTTTAGTCCTCATCCACTATTTAGTCCTTATTCAACGATTGAGGGCATCCACTTCTGAGGGGTCTTTTCAAGAAAAAAAATACAAAAATCCGAGAAAAACTTGGAAGTGGGTGGGTGTTTTTTATGTTCTTGTTGTACATGTTTAAAAAAAATGGATAGAGGGTAGATGGGTGTTGTCAGGCCAATCCAATTTTTTCTCAGACTTTTGTTTACTTTACAAAAACGCTCATCTTGTATTTCTCATCCATCTTTATTTCTCGTCTACCCTTTAGTCCTCAGCAGCAGGACAAGTACTTGGGCATTCAGTTATATTATTTGTTTATATTCCCGAACAATATGTCAATAAAATATATTTCAATAAAATAGTATAGTCATATAATATAATACCCACCCTTAGACCCCATCTGTCATTTATCCTTCATCCTCCACTTCAATCAATTATTCACCCTTGATGATCCCGTGGGATATGTGCGTGATCAAAGAACTTTTTACTATATTATACTATATTATCATTATAGTTTTACTGGAAGGTTGGAAGTTGATGCATTTTAAATAAAAAAAAATAATTATGTTACTTCTTATGTTACTTCCTCTTACTGAATCATGAAAACCGAATGGTAAAACGCTGTCGGGTGATCACTTTATTTCTGTTTGTTTTATGGCAGGTGGATTATGGTCCTTGTAGATTTCTGCATTTAGGCAAGTACCCTACAATGTACTCAATATCAATATAGTAGTTTAATTGTGTATATTATACTATGGTTTATATAGTATATTAATAGCAAGCGGACTCGCGAGCGGAAGGGCCCCAGCTCGCAGGAGCGAGCTCTTACAGCAACGGGTGTCAGCAAGAAAAGGCCAAAAATCTAATGTTTACAGTGTTAGATTGAATATTTCGTCGTCTGTATTCATGGGCGCTGACATCTTGTTTCCTGATTGGTATTGTTGAGGTCAAAGTTCAGCCATACCTACATCCTTACAGAAAAAAATATATCGTCAAAATCCCTGATTATCGCCGATGTGAATGTATACACCACCTAGCGAGTAGAAAAATTCCCTGCGAAAACATTTCCCTTACAAAGTTATTTAAGACCAAACTCACTGACAGTTCATTTAGTCTAGTTCAACAACATACTTGGACGACAGCTAAAAAATTTGCTTCCGTTTTTATTTTTTTAGACACTGGCGATGTAGATAACACTTGATTTCTGTAAATAGTAGTGTAATCTAACTCAATGTTGCAGGGCCCAATGTTTGTTCTTTGTTTTGTTAAGACTTTAGCTAGCTCGCAAGAGCCAAAGTAGGCGGCCTGGGCCTTTCGACAATATATGGATCGCTCAACACCCTGCGGCAGGGCCTGCCATTTGTTGTGTAGTCTAGCCTCGTTATCCTCACGTTACATTGACTTATACTTATGCTCATAGCCTATGTCATTACACTGTATGAGCCCCTACTTCAGTTCATAATAATAATTCTGCTCGCTTTCCAGGCATGCCTATTAATATTAATATTATGATCAGGAATATGTACCAATATAATATTGGTATTGTGCAGTTTCGGTCCCTGTTTTATATTATGTTGTGATAATAAAATATAATAAAATAGAACGTAGAAAGTACATTTTACAAATACAGTATCCGACATCCAAAAATCTCATTCACCAGATGTCACTGAAGTAGATTGGCAGTAGACGGGTGAGGTATATATCCAGGAAACTTGAGTAAGGCTTAGTACCGACTTAGGGTTGTCATCACTATCACCGATCACTATCATAAATCATCATCAATTATACCTTTAACTAGAGCATATCGAGGCAATATACTTACGGATTTACAACATACTTAGTCTGTTCGTTTAATTGTATTCAAGCGTTATTAGTGTAACAAGAGTAACTACTTTGGTAGGATGATAATGGTGGATGTTGCATGGTATCTATCGACTTGTAGTACAATAATTTATTATGACAAATTTGTGCAGATTGTAGGTTACATCTGAAGACGGTCTGTGGTTGTAAACCATAACCATTAGTGATATAATAATCACCCCACAAGCGTCAGTACATCTAAATCCATATATTTCGATGTCCTTAAACCCATCAACAACATACTATTCAAATACATGAATGAGGATAAAATAAATAACGGGGAAAAATCCTAATGATGAAAACCAATTATCTATTAAAATAGTAAATTACACACAAAATTTCTGAGATTTTTTATTTCCAAAAAAAGGGAAAAAATACAGACGATGCGACTATCTAGGACCATCTATGACAGTGGCCCAACATCAAAGCAACACCGCCATAACACATGAGGAACATTACCTGCCAGACACATTACATGGACCGATGCCTCATAGTCAGCATGAGGAAGACACATTACATGAACCCAATCAGGTCCGTAGCCAGCATGAGGCAGACACATTACATGGAGCCAATCAGGCCAGTAGCGATTATGAGGCAGACACATTACATGGAGCCAATCAGGCCCGCAGCAAGCATGAGGCAGACACATTACATGGACCTAATCAGGCCCGCAGCAAGCATGAGGCAGACACATTGCATGGACCCAATCATGTCCGTAGCCAGCATGAGACAGACATATTACATAGACACAATCAGGCCCGTAGCCAGCATGAGGCAGACACATTACATGGAGTCAATCAGGCCCGTAGCCAGCATGAGGCAGACACTTTACATGGAACCGATCAGACCCGCAGCGAGCATGAGGCAGACACATTACATAGAGCCAAGCAGGCCCGTAGCCAGCATGTGGCAGACACATTACATGGACCCAATCAGGCCCGTAGCCAGCATGAGGCAGACAAATTACATGGAGTCAATCAGGCCCGTAGCCAGCATGAGGCAGACACTTTACATGGAACCGATCAGACCCGCAGCGAGCATGAGGCAGACACATTACATAGAGCCAAGCAGGCCCGTAGCCAGCATGTGGCAGACACATTACATGGACCCAATCAGGCCCATGGCCAGCATGAGGCAGACACATTACATAGACCCAATCAGACCCGTAGCCAGCATGAGGCAGACATATTACATTGAGCCAATCAGGCCTGTAGCCAGCATGCGGCAGCACATTACATGGTGACAATCAGGTCTGTTGCCAGCATGAGGCAGACACATTACATGGACCCAATCAGGCCTGTAGCCAGCATGAGGCAGACACATTACATGGAGCCAATCAGGGCCGTAGCCGGCATGAGGCAGATATTCTCACATGTCTACATCCTGTTATATGGCTTTAAAACATATAATTAACAATTTTATATTTACATACACGTTTTGATATATATAACCTAATAACTATATTAGCCCACTACCTCCAGACATATTAGCTAGACTAATGTGCTAGTCGTAATCACCCCACCAAGACTCGGGTGTTGAACTAATGCTGAATTAATGTTGGGCCAACTTCGTAGACGATGGCCCAACATTAGTCCAACATTGGTTTAGTAGATCATGTATACTGGGCTTTCTAAATAAACCGATACAGACACAAAATTAAATAATCTATTTTAATATATGTGCATATGTTTTTATTTGTATATATAAACAGATCAGCAAAATAACTGGAAGAGCTTACTTCGTTAACTATAATCTGCCTGTGACTGAAATATCTTACTATTCTATAATAATAATTCATACAAATATAGGCCTAAGAAAATATTGTTTCTTACAAAATATGATGCAAGTGTATTATTTGTGACATGTAATGGATTATTGATATGTGTCATCCAGTACATCCCCAATTTATGCCAGAAGTAGATATATAATGCATTATTATTGTTTGTATCAGTATATAATGCAATATTAATGTGCGTCAGTGTTCTGAATAAGAGGATGTTTAAGGTTGTGTTTTGTAGAAAGTCTTAGTACAAGGATCACACACAGCTTTCTCACCGCTGTAAACGACACTGTGTTTATTTAGAGTAGATAATTGTGATAATATTGTATTGCATATGTTACATTCATATGGTTTTAAAATAGTCATAATTTTGTAAAATAAAATTGTAAGAGTTTGTGTATCGTTGATGACATGTTTTATATTCATCAGGTTTCTCACGAGTGTGAACATGCTGATGTTCTTTCAGTTGCTTTTTGTTACTAGTATTTGTGATGATTATAATAAGAACGGAATCCTTATCACATGTATCATATTTACAAGATTTGGTGAATACGCTGATGCTTGTTCAAGTCGCCCTTCTGTGTGAATCCATTACCATAAGTATCACACCTATGAGGATAATCTGCATATTTCTACTGTGGACAAGCTGATGTATTTTTAGGCTGCCCTTCTCTACCTTTTCTGTCCAAATCATTTACCTCATGAACCATACCAATGAGGATTATTCTCCAGTGTGAATGGCTTCATGATACTTCCTGATTGTGTGAACCGTTTGTGGCATGTTTTACATAAGGTTTTTCCCCAGTGTGAAGACGCTGATGTATTTTCAGGCTGCTCGTCTGTTTAAATCTTTTATCACATGTACCACATTTATAAGGTTGATCACCAGTGTGAAAGGCTTAATCATGTTAATGGAGCGTTAACCACTGTTAACCTCGACGAGTGTTGGAATCGTTTGTGACATGTTTTTACATATTTTGTAAGTCATATTTCCACTGTGAACACTTTGGTGTATGTTTAGGCTTCTCTTCTCCATTCGTCTCATTTAAATCATTTGCCACATGCCTATCACCAACTAATCTCCAGTGACTTTTAAGTCATATTGCCACTGCGAACACGTTGATGTATGTTTAGGCTTCTCTTCTCCATTTATTTCGTCTAAATCATTTACCACATGCCCATCACTAACTAGTCGCCAGTGACTTCATGGTAGTAGTAGTAAATCATTGCTTTACGTCACTGATGTGTTTTCAGGTTGACCTTCTATCCAAATACTTTGTCACATGTACCACATTTATAAGGTTCATCATCAGCGTGAACACGCTGATGTTGTGTGAGGTGGCTGTTCTGTGTAAATCCTTTATGACATGAATCACACCGATAAGGATAATCTCCAGTGTGCTTTACATCATGACACTTTAAACTCAAGAAATGTGTGAATCGTTCATGACATGTTTTACATTCATAAGGTTTGTCACCAGTGTGAAGACGTTGATGTGTTGTAAGGTTGCCCTTAGTTATAAAATCTTTATCACATGTATCACATTTATAAGGTTTATCACCAGTGTGAACACGCAGATGTCGTTCCAGGTCGTTCTTCTGTGTAAATCCTTTATCACACCTATCCCATTTAAAAAGTTTGTCACCAGTGTGAACACGTTTATGTTTTTCCAGGCTGTCCTTCCATGCATATGCTTTATCACATGTATCACACTTGTAAGGTTTAACACCAGTGTGAACATGCTGGTGTGTTTTCAGACTGCACTCCCCTGTAAATCCTTCTCCGCATTTATCACATTTATAAGGTTTCTCACCAGTGTGAATATGCAGATGCTGTTTCAAGTCGCCCTTCCATGCAAATACTTTATCACACTTATTACATTTATAAGGTTTTTCACCAGTGTGAACACGTTGGTGTGTTTTCAGACTATACTTCCATGTAAATCCTTTACCACACCGATCACATGTATGAGGTTTCTCACCAGTGTGAATACGCAGATGTTGTTTCAAATCGCCCTTCCATGCAAATCTTGTATCACACTTATTACATTCATAAGGTTTCTCACCAGTGTGAACACGTTGGTGTGTTGTCAGGCTGCTTTTCTGTGTAAATATTTTACTACATCTACCACATTTATAAGGTTTCTCACCAGTATGAACCCGCTGATGTATTTTCAGACTGCCCTTTTGTGTAAATCCTTTATGACACGTATCACACACAAATGGCTTATCAACAATAACACCGATATTTTGGTTTCTTTTCACGGAGGTCGAACACTTATCATTTTCTTTATCGACTTCCATATTGTATTTGAATTTTGAAAAATTTAAATACACAAAGCTTTCTGTTTTGATATATTGAGAGATAAATTCATATTTTGCCGCCATAAGGGAAATATGTCCTGGTATTTTATCCATAGCAATTGCGGAAGCTATAGTCTATTTGTAATAATATAACTCTATTGGATTCCTGGAAAACCTGGAAAATATAAAACAAAAATATATTTAAATAAGAAAAGTAAATAAAACAATATTCTTTAAAATTGCAGACAACCCCAATGCCATATTGCTTATGAAAGGTAGAAGCATCATCAGCAGCGGCAGGAACAACAGCGGCAGCAACAGCATCCTCAGCCGAGCAATGTGCCCAGGGTGTATAGATAGGCAATAAAATGACAAGACATTCACCAGGTGGCGCTGAAGTTGAGCCTTTCCCCACGGGTGTATGCACACATAGTATGCCGACCCGCTGCTTGGCTATATTACCTGTAAATGTGCATGAATATTGTGCTTGTTGCGGCAAGGAACAATCTCTTATCACTCCTCACATCTACCATCAAATATATATTTAAAAAATAAACATGTATATTTACCTTTCATGGTGTAATCTGTGATTATATGATGCGTTTACAGAGTTCTGCCGACTGGATATCAGTGGCACTGACAAGCGTGCACGCTGCTGTGTGTAGAGCGAGGCTTCCAAGGAGTGCCCTACCCGGCTAAGCCAAGCTACTCACATTGCGCGGAGCTCGGCCGCAGTGACTGCCATTTTTCCACAGCTGCCCGTGTAAAAAAGACAGTGACTCCGCCTACCGATAAGACGGTAACGGTGTTGGCCCTAGTCAGCTAGCGCGCTCTGTTGATCACCGTAGAGCCATGCCCGCTAAAACATGGCGGTCAGTTTGTCAGAGCCTTGCGATGTCATCAGGGTAGGAGTGCCCACGCTACCAGACGCAATTTATAATGTAAATGTGTGTCTGTTGTGTCTGACAGCGGAGTCACCCACCCTTTAGTCTCCATTAACCAATTAACATGATTAAGGAAAATTCACATCTTAATACCCATCAACCATTTATTATCCCTCCACTAGTTGATCAATATTCACCCTTTAGTCCCCATCGACCCTCCAATCCCCATTCACCCTCCAATCCCCACCCATCCTTTAGTCGCCATTCACCATTTAATCCCCACCTACTCTTTAGTCCCCATCCACCCTTTAGTCCCCATCCTCTCCTCAGTCCCTATCCACCCTTCATTCATCCACATATTATTCTGAGGGCGTTTTTTATAATCCAGTTGTATGTCTGTGAGCGGTCTCCTTCTGACTATAATGGTCCATTAATCATTAAGCTCTCAGCCACCCTTTACTCCCATCCACCTTTTAGTCCCCATCCACCCTTTATTCCCATCCACCTTTATGCCTCATCCACCCTTCAGTCTCCATGCATCCTCAGTCTCCATCCACCTTTTATAGTCCGGCAGATGTCACCAACTTTTTCATAGGACCTCGATTTGGATTCCTAAATTTGTTTAATAACTGATCTCACCTCTGGGGATGATATGGGCTTAGAAAATGGCGGGTGCCAAGATATCACCTTTGAGTATTTTTTTATTCGAGTTTTAAGAGGCACATTGACGAAAATGATATTATTTATCAATAAATATTAATACTTTTTTTCCCAACTCCAATAAAAAAATGCTCAAGGGTACCTTCTTGGCACCCGGCATTTTTTAAACTCCTGTAACCCCCAGAAGTCAGATCAGCTGTAAAAAAAGCTTAAGAAGGTAAACCGAGGTTCATGTTTAGATCTGCCAGACTACTATAGTTCAGTAGCCAACAGCTTAAGCTGGCAAAGTTACCCACGAGAAGGTTTCGACAAATTTTGATAGAGCAAATCCTGTTGATTTAGAATCTGAATGATGACTTGGCTACATCATTGAGGGTTTTTGTAAATTCAAGATGGCGCTCAAACTGACCGATTTGCCAAAAAAAAGCCATATATACAAAAAAATCAAGATATCTGTGCTTGCGGTTAATATAACCCCCCCCCCCTCCCCCCAAATCAATCCCATAGTCTTCAAGTGGTCAAAATATCCATATCTAAAGGTATCATGGTAAAGATCTTTGGAGAACCTAATAATTTTCAAGTATTTGCGGTCATCTTGGACGCCATCTTGAAATAACAAAAATGCTCAATGTTGCGCAGATCTTGATTCTACACTACTTCCTCTATCAAAATCAATCATAACCTACTTGGGGGGGGGGGGGTATTTTTGCAAGGTCGAGCATGAAATGTCACTTTGGCTACTGGAGTATATAAATACTATGATTTATTTTCAACTTTGAGCCTAACATGTCAATTTTGTAAATTATTAGTCATTCGCGCTTCATGTGTGAGGTGGCCCAATAAAACCAACCAAACAACTAACTAAGCAAGCAGACAATCTTCCAGTGTCGGGTCAGCATCATTGAAATGATGTCAACTCGTCACTGAAACAACGTTGGCCCAGCACTTGATTAGACTGTGTAAGGTCAGGTCAGTGAATGATCAACAGACTAAAATGTTCTGGTCTGTGTCAAGTCAAGTCAAGACTGCCTATCTATTTATATATATTTAATGAAATTATATTTCCTCACTGTCGTATTATGAAAACAGAGCATGTAAATTAAGCTTCATTTATTTCATTAATTTTAAAGCACCGCTGCAGGTCTATCAGCTGGTGAGTAGTTAACGGTATAAACCCAGCCCCCTGATCAGCGTTGGTCGGCAGGCTGACAATATTTTGCTTGTAGTCATAAATAGTGTGTTTATCGAAACATATGATCATTTCTCATCACTGTTCACAGCTACCAGTTATAATATATTCAAATAATAGCCATGTATGCTTACCGTTTAAGGCGTAATTACTGATTATATGTGGAGTTTACGTCGCCGCTGCTGTTGATGTTTTATGTTCCAGACAAACTGTCTTTGCTCAGGACAAGCTTGCACGTTGTGTACACAGTGTTGTGTGTAGAGCGAGGACTCCAATCAGTGCACATAATACCAGGAGCTATTTATCTGATCATCGTGTGAATGCGTGAACGCTATCACACTATCTACAATGAATAGCAATGTGTATAACACTTAAAGCTTAACAAAGCGTGATGTGCTGCTGTTGACAGTTTGATTTCACACCCTGCACTTCCCCTAACACAACCATTAGGGACATTAGGCGTTCAATACAAATATATCTACTACATCCACCTTTTATTCCCCAGCAGATTAACTGGAGCAGTTTAATTTATATTCATGCGCCTTTTAGTTCCCATAAGACGTACTGTAGCAGATCAGTGTTTTTTTCACCCACCCTTTAGTTCCCTTAGAAATATAAAATACAAACACAGTATTTATTGTATATACCAAAGTAAGCAGGCATTATAGCTCCAGAAAGTTAAATTAACTTAGTTTGATCACATAATATGTCACATGACATTGTTTTATTATACACAAAGCGTGTAATATTTCATAGCCGTTTTTATTTTAAAACAAATAATCATTGAACCTGTGAGCAACCAATATCAGAGAACAATGAAGAAACTAATTACCCAGTGAACAAAGCTATTGACCCAATGCTAGATCGGTATTAGGCGAGTGTCTCTCATTATCTGGGATGTGCTATGATATCTCAGGTAGTGTCACATATATAATGCTAGATCAGTGTTAGGCAGTATTAGGCTACAGTCACTGCTGTTGTTGCCACTACTCATGTTGCTTTGGCCACTGTGCTACAGTCGCTGCTGCTGCCACTGCCGCTACGGTCGTTAATGTTGCTGCTACAGTCACTGTTGTTGTTGCCACTACTCCTATAGTGTCTACTGCTACTGCCACTACTCCTATTGTCACTACTGCTACTGTCACTGCTGCTACAGTCGCTGCTGCTACTGCCACTGCTGCTACAATCGCCGCTGCTGCTGTCACACTTTCATTAAAGGGACCGCTTGGGATGAGACATTTTCAATATTGTCAATTTTGCCAATTTAATTTATATGAAGCTATATAGCCTACTTATTTAACTGAAAATACGAAAAAGTCAAAAAACATTTTAAAGAACCGACAAAGAGTGAAATAGTTGTATTTCCAGGTCGTATATTGCTATGTAAACAAAACAAGTCAGCAATATTCAGCACTTTACATCACATATTCCCACGTATCAGACGGTAAGATCAGAGCAGTCGCCGCTAATTGGTATCTTATAGTTAGGACACGGGTGGACACACCTGCACTGATTGTCTACCCAACGCTGGGCCGATGCCATCAGCATGTGGCCCAATGCTGTGAAAACATTCAATCGTCCTTCAGGTATACAAATTTCTTGATTAACTATAATCTGGTAATGAGTGAATCAGAGATCAGAGGAAAATTATAGGTGTCCAGAAAGCATAAGACATTACATATATCATTAATCGGTATATCATTTAATCGGTAGCGGATGTATCTTTTATAGTTTTTCAGGTGATAATGTCCGACATTTACAAATATGCTCCTGATTGATTGATTTGAGAGGGAGCAGACGTACATTTTTCTGCTCCAGGATTTCTCATATAATATAATGTTTTAATCATCATGTGTGAGTAATAATGTGTGCCAGAATGTTTGTTTAAGGATATTGGAGTGGACAAGCACAGTTTCAGTGCGTAGATGATCCTATTGTGGGAGAAAAATGAGTTTTATTAATATCCTTTGTTAAGAATTTGTATGTACAGCTGTACGCTCGGGTTATTATTAAGTCAGCTCCACGCACACAACAACACACTAATCCGGGAGGGTTGAGCCTTCACTGAGCTGATCAGCAGTGTCAACGACCGTCAGCTGTTTGTGACTAGGCCTACCTGGTCTAATACTTTTTCCTCAAAAAGATAAGATAAGATAAGATAAATTTTATTTTCAATCGGCATGGTACAGTTAAACCATAAAACATTAGCCTGAGGCTATTCGACCGATCCGTGGTACTAAAACTCAACAATGAATAACATTAACAATATCACATAGTATGCAACACATAGGCCTATTCAAAACAATATATTATGTTTTACTAGTCCTGTATTAAAAATATCACCTTCTCAATAATATTTTACTACTAATACTATATTATAGTCAAATTATCAAATACTATATTATTGTATATACTTATATATGTAAAGTACAGGAAATTGACTTTATCACAGAGTTAAGATTATGAATAAAATATCACGGTTACACTATGTAAAAAGTAAATTAAATTAATGACGTCCTGCATCAATGTATAATTATGATTAAAAGCAAAGATGGATTAAATACTTATCAGAGAATATTTTAAGATCTTTGACATAGTTTAAAATAGCATGATAAAAGAAAAAAAAATAATACTAATATATTATAGTCAAAATGATCAATTACTATATAATTATATATACTTATATATACATAAATTATAGCACAATGGTTTTATCGCAGAGCTAAGATTATGAATAAAAATATCACAGTTACGTTATATATTAATTAAATTAATGACGTCCTGCATCTATGTATATATATAATTAAAAGCAAAGATGGATTAAATAATTATCCTAGAATATTTTAAGATCCTAGACATAGTTTAAAATAACATGATAAAAAAATAAATAATAATAAAAGAGCTATGTTATTTGATGCAATTTGCACATTTGTGTTGGCTTCTGTGTATACCTGACCACTTATTTATTCGCGACTTGAAGTTTTGCAGAGAGGTAGCATTGCGTGTGCATTCAGGTAGAGTGTTCCAAATCCTAGGGGCCATATAAGCAAATGAATTTAGACCATGCCTTGTTGATTTAAACAAAGGCAGGTGAAATTTTGAATTTTGTATTGGTGTTATTAGTTCTTTCAAATATCTAGGAGCCAGATTGTTTTTAATTTTGTATGTCTGAATCGCAATGTTTCTTTCCCTCCCCAATTTTAAGCTCGGCATTTTGGATTTGCAAAGAAGAGAATCATAGTCTGAAGTATAGTCACCATAAACAAAACGCAGCCCTCTCTCCTGAATTTTTTCCATCTTTTTAGTGTTCCCCACTCCACAAAAATGCCACACAATGCTACAGAACTGGAAGTGGCACAATATGAAACAGCGAAATATTGCCATTCTATGGTTGATACTGATATATGGTGAGAGTCTTTTTAAAGCATTTAAATGGTTGCCAGCTTTTTTACAGATCTGTTTTATATGTGTGTCGTAATTTAGATTTTTATCCAGATTGACTCCAAGGAGCTTGACATAATCTTCAGACTAGTATATTGTATCAGCAACCACAACAATGGGAGACAGTCAAAAGACAGGGTCCCATAAGAAAGATAAAGCTAATAGACAACCAGATAAAAAAACAAGAACATTCCTTGAGAGACAGTCTTCTGGTGACGATGAAGTGTTCGTGAATATCGGGATGTCGGAGTTGAGAGCAACAATTAACGAGTCGGTTGATACCACCATCCGAAAAGCCCTGGCCGACCTAAAAAAATGAAATCTTAGATAGTGTTACGGCAAAGCTGACCGCTCTTGAGGCACAGCTGGATATCATCAGTGGTGAGAATGATTTGATGAGACGTGAAAATACTGATTTGAAAAAGCGTATGAAGGAAAATGAAGATAGACTGTCAGAAATTACCAAAAATGAAAACAGCAACCTGGCCTCGTGGAAAGAAACTATGCGTTGGTGTAACGAAAATGAGCAGTATGGACGCAGATGGTGTTTGAGGATACATGGCCACCAAGTGCAGGAAAACGAAGATGTTAAAAAGGAAGTTGTAGGCATCATCCACCAAAAACTACAACTTAAATCAATAAATGAAAAAGACATTGAAGCCTCTCATCGCATTGGTCGGGCTCGCGATGACAAGCCACCAGCCATCATTGTTCGTTTTCATAATAGGGATATTAAACAGAGAGTGATAAGAGCACGTCGTGAGCTAAAGGGTTCAAAGTATGTTATAACGGAAGATTTGACCACTTTAAATCAACAACTTCTGAACCGTGCCAGATTCCACGACGGGGTTAATTCCGCGTGGTCGTGGAATGGTCATGTCTGGTGTATGACGAAGGCAGGACTTAAAATTAAGTTAAGGGTTTACGACGACCTGAATGTTGTACTAGCCAACGCACATCAGCAACGTGGACGTGACTATCAGAGACCACCACCCCCACAGTTGAAACAACGGCATTTCGGTGCCTCCCCGGAGAGACCGCCACAGCCTGTTAGGCCTACTGTCAACAACAACACAGCACAGTCTAATAACACCTCTACACCTGACACTGCTGCGGTCACTGCTGTTGCTGGTAACGATATTATCAACTGATTATCACTTGATTCCACCAACGAACAATGAACAATTAAGAGGTATAGTAAACCTTAAACTCCTGGTTGAACACATATCTTAGTTTGTTATTTTTGTTAGTTTATTTTAAGCTATACACAAAATAATAATGTTATCGTTGTTTGTTTCAAAATTATTAAGCAATTCACTGTCATTGATTCCAATCTGATTGAGCCTTATAGTGACATTCAAGCTGGTCACTATTTTTTGCATGTTCGCACTATTTATATATATGTGTGTGTATATATGTATACGTATGTATATGTATGTATATGTATATATAAACATACTTAACAATTACTGTTTGTAATAAGCTTCATTTTGTGTAAATCACGCCCTGGCCTAGGTTCTTGCTTAACCATGTTAAATCACCTGTGCATTGATAAACTATCTTGCTTATTTCGTAAACCTCACGAACCATGTCAATGTGACGATTTTAACATCATTGTAAAACACTCGAATGAATGAACATATTGATTGCAATGACTTTAAATATCCCAATATCATAAAAAATAATGCTTCGGAATTTATAAACGTAGAAAAATATTGCTTCGGAATTTATAAACGTAGTCTTAATTCTTTATTTACATGTCTTATAATTTTGTTGCTCAAAATGTTAAATGTTGTTTTCCTTACTATTTGTTGTTGAGATACACCACTGATTTTATTAAGGTTAGACAATTCTCACAGTTTAAAATAACAATGCATCCTGTTTAATTTGATTGAAAGTAGTCTTTCCTGCCTTAATATCCACTTCTCCAATTATATTTTTACCGCCAAGATGTAGCAGTTTCTTATTAATTTTCCAACCAATGTCAGGTAATTGCTGTTTTTGTGTTCTCATTTCCATATATCAGTATATTCTAACTTAACTTTCACAAATCTGGTGATTAAAGCGTTAACTCTCCCTCCCCCTTCTCGACGAAGGGGGGGGGGGGGCGTGTGAGTTGACTGTTGACTGTTTGTTCAGCCGGGGAGGTTTCAACCCAATCAGCTTGTTACGTGGTTACCTGGTTACTCATGTACAGGGTTGATGTACACCTGTATCTCTCCCCACCCTCACCAATGCTCTCTGACACCCATGAATGTCTCACTCAACTCACACCATCGTCCAGAACCGTATGCCCTCTCTGTTGTACATTTATTTGAACTGTATATACTGTGAACTCCCATTGATAAATTATTGTGCATATATTTTTTACACTATAATAATAAGTTTTTGTATTGATTGTAGTTTGTTGACTCGTTTAGCTCATGTAATTAACTTCTCAATGAAACTCAATGTAACTTATAAACACTATATTTGATTGTAAATATATTGATTCGATAATGTTAATACACATTCTGGCACACGACACACGTCAGTGGTCCATAGTTGATCCACTGACATGTTCTGCACACTTCACTTTTTCCTAGCTTCTTTTTTATGTTTTTATTTTTCTAATTTTTCAATTATTTGTTCCATTTTTTCTAGCTTTTCTGTTGTCCCAACCTTGTTAAACATGTTAACAGTTGTTGTACCTATGAGCACACATATTTATCTACATTGCATGAATAGATTGCATAGCTTGTCACTAGTATTATATTTTTTTAAATTTTACCATGTCAACTGAAGAATATGTATTAAGGAAGTATGGAGGAGTCAACAATAACTCCTTAAATCAAGTGTTAAATCTAGTAAATAATAATGATCGCGATGAAAGTAAAATAGAAGATTTTAACATTATTAAGCACTCTCCTTACGTTAATAATAATGAATTCATATCTTTTTGTATAGAACGAAGAAAACATTTCACTATTTTAAGTCTTAATATTCAATCCATACACGCCAAATTCGACCAATTACAGATATTATTAAATGAATTAAAACAGCACCAATTTGAATTTAGCGCTATTTGTCTCCAAGAAACCTGGCTGTCCGACGATTCAGATCTAAGATTAATACAAATTCCTGGCTATAATATGATTTCACAGGGATCAATATGCACCTCTCATGGAGGTCTAGCTATATACTTAAATGAACTTTATAAACACAAATTATTACCTTTATACAAAAAAAACACTACTTGGGAAGGTCTCTTTATTAAAATAGAAAATTTAAACGAAAAAATTATTCTAGGAAACGTATACAGGCCCCCACGCGAAAGAAATGAGAACTACCAATCCTTCATAAATGAATTAGTCCCTATTTTCAATAAATTAGATAATAACAAATGCGAAATAGTTCTAACAGGTGACTTTAATATAAACTCACTTAAAGTAAACCAAAAACCTATTTTTAATGAATTTTTTGACACCATAACATCACATAGTTTTTACCCCCATATTACTCTTCCAACGAGATTATCCGAGAAGTCAGGTTCACTCATAGACAATTTCTTTTGTAAGTTAACTTACAATCTCATAGATACATCAGCCTGCATATTAACTAGTAACATATCAGATCATTTTCCCTATCTACTTTCCATAAACATTAATCATACTCAAACACCGGTTAATAAATACATCTATGTAAATAACATTTCGTCTGATTCTCTAAATAATTTCAAAACCGAAATAAGATCAGCAAATCTGAATGAAAAAATTAGTGCAGATTTAACTTCAGACCCCAATACAAATTATCGTATAATTGAGAACGTTTTAACTAAAGCAAAACAAAACAACTTATCCCGCGAGAAAGTAAAATTTAATAAATTTAAACACGCAAAATCAGAGTGGATCACAGCTGGAATTATAAAATCAATTAAAAGACGTGACACATTGTACCGAGATCTTAAAAACACTCCTACTAACTCGCTTGACTATGAGCAAAGAAAAATAAATCTCCGTACGCTTAACGTTATCTTAAAAAGAAGTATTTTCATCGCGAAGAAAACTTATTACCATTCTCTCTTTACTAAATACGCATTTAACATTAAAAAAACATGGTCAGCTATAAAAAATATTTTAAGTACAAAAAAGACAATTTCGCCCGACAAAATGTTAATAGATAATAATATAACTAGTAAGACTCAAACCATTGTGAATCACTTCAATCAGTATTTTGTCAACATTGGTCACACTCTGGCTTCAAAACTCAACGATGTTGAACCAGATTCACATAAAAAATATTTGAAGAGCCCAACTTCCAAATTATTTTCATTTCAACTAGTTACCGAAGACGCCATATCCAAAATTTTTGATAATATTCTTCACAAAAACAGTACAGGTGTAGACGATATATCAACTTTCTTGATAAAATCTGTTAAATTCGATTTAATAAAAGCTGTGACAACAACAGTAAACCAATCACTAACCACAGGCATTTTCCCAGACAATCTTAAATTAGCAAAAGTCATTCCTCTTTTCAAAAAAGGTGATCCTACCTCTATAAATAATTATCGACCAATATCTCTTTTACCAGCACTGTCAAAGATATTTGAACGTGTAATTTACAACCAAATAAATAACTATTTTACATTAAACAATCTTTATTATGAAGGACAATACGGCTTTCGTAGTAAACATTCTACTGAATTGGCTGCCCTTGACATCATCGACACTATTACAAGTAGAATGGAAAAAGGCAATATACCGATAACCATATATTTGGACTTATCCAAAGCATTTGATACCCTAAACCATACAATTTTACTAGACAAACTTAAATTTTACGGTATCCAAGGTAGCTCACTAAACTTAATCGAAAATTACTTAAAAAATCGAAAACAATGCGTCGAAATAAATAATATTAGATCAGCCTTCACAAATATTTTAACTGGAGTCCCACAAGGATCGATTTTAGGTCCGCTTTTATTCATAATCTATATGAATGATATACCTTTTGCTAGCACTATTTTTAAAACTATTATTTACGCAGATGACACCACACTTTTAGCCAATTTAAGTGACTTCTATTTTAAAAATAACACAAAAGTAAACATAAAAATGTTGAATAACGAATTGGACAAAATTAGGCTATGGTTAAGGGCAAACAAACTTACTTTAAATACACAGAAATCTAAATTTATGTTATTTTATCAGCCCAAAAAACGCTTAGAAATTCCAAAGATAGAAATAAACAATGAAAAAATTGAGTGTGTTGAACAATTTGATTTTCTAGGACTAATTTTGCACAAACATCTAATTTGGAAAAGTCATGTGACCAAAGTAGCAAATAAAATTTCAAAAACTATAGGAATAATTAATAAATTAAAATACCAGCTCCCTCAAACAACACTCCTAACAATTTACAATTCTCTTATCCTCCCGCATCTTAATTATTGTTTACTGGCATGGGGACACGACTCTAAGCGTATCCACAAATTGCAAAAAAAGGCTATTCGAATAATAGACAAAAGTCATTTCTTTTCTCATACTGATCCCATATTTAAGAAGCTTAACGTATTAAAAATATATGACCTACATTATGTTCAACAGCTAAAATTTTATTTTAAATATACAAATAATTGTCTTCCTGTGTATTTTCAAAATTTTACTTTCCAAACTGGTTTAGAAACTCACAATTACAATACTAGAGGATGCTCTAATTTGCGAAACCCCATAGTTAAACACGAATTCTCACGTAAATGCATTAGATATCAATTACCCATTGTCATTAACAATACACCTTTAATAATATTAAATAAAGCAACTACACACAGTATGACTGGTTTCACTAAATACATTAAAAAATTCTGTATTAGTAAATATAATACTGTATGTAATATAAATCACTGTTATATATGTAACATGTTGAATCAAAATTGATTTTAATGTTATTTAGCATGTTAAACCATATTTCATTTTACTCTTTCATAATTTCCTTTTTCGCTCTGATGGTACCAAAGGGTCGGGTCTGCCGACCTTTTGTTTCCATTGGAGCTGAGTAAAGTGCTTTGTTTCATTCTTCCTTGTTGAGCCAAAGGGCAGCATCCGCTTACTTTACAAGTGTGCAGTTGCTGCCTTTTGGCTCTGCACAAGCTGTATTGACATAATATTATTTTATTATTATTATGATATCATGACAAGCTAGTTTACATTTTTGTTGGGACGACCGTCTCATTATCATTTTGCTATATATTTGAAATATATCTGTATAAATCAATCTACATTTTTGCATGTTTGTAGATATTTATTATGTAATCACTGGTACAATATCGTTTTCATTATAATCTTTGACCCTTTTGCAACTTGAATATCTTGAAATTATGTTTTCTTGTGTGAAAGGTGGCCATAGTGGTAGCGGCATTTTTTTGTCTTAACTATGGTCTCCTGACTTTTATTTGTTATTTGTACTTTTCACTTTATTTGTAATTAATTATGTTTTGGTCAAATAAATTTATTTTCTTCTTTTCTTCTTCTTCTGTGCGACTCTTATGACAGATTAACTGTTGCTCACGCGTTGTTGAGCTGTGCGAGTCTTGAACCTCTTAGAAGTGTCAGCTGGGCCGCCGCTACTCAGTCTATGCCCGGTCCCCTGGCTGAGTCGTTAGGCTCGCTTTGTGACAATGAGAGAATGATTATGTTATTGAGCGGATTGAATTGTCCTTACATTACAGAGTGGCAGGTTATATATGAGGACATTATCACTTTTCTCGCCACGATGTACACCAAGTTCAATGTGAATTTAGATCGACTGTGATTTTCCACGAGCTATTCACAATACCTTGAAATGTCACAGTAATCATACGAATTGGAGCCTTTTTGGGATTAGAGTTGGACCCACCCCGGCCGGCCCAGTGCGTTGGCCCTGTGTTGATCTGATCTTGGGCCAACGTCGTAAACGCTGGGCCAGCCTTGTGCCAATTTCGGCTGTACTTTTTCGTTTGTACTTTCATGAACACATGCTGCAATGTTTCACCCTCTGTACCTAATGTTAATAATGTGTGTATTTGGTACGTTTTTCAATAGAAGTTCTGACGCATTTATGTAATGTCAAATAAAAAAAGAAGATTTAATAACATTTGCGCCGGCTGGGTGGTTTCAGGCGGTGTACCAGCCTTGTGCCAATTTCGGCTGTACTTTTTCGTTTGTACTTTCATAAACACATGCTGCAATGTTTCACCCTCTGTACATAATGTTAATAATGTGTGTATTTGGTACGTTTTTCAATAGAAGTTCTGACGCATTTATGTAATGTCAAATAAAAAAAGAAGATTTAATAACATTTATAATTAAAATTAGCTACGCAATTAATTATTTATTTATCGGTTATAATATTATGTAGAATTGTATTTGTATTGTCTTTACTGTATACCATGTATAACACATGTACTTCAATATGGAGGTGAATAAAGACATAAAGACATATATCATTGATATAGGATGTGACAAATATGTGATTATCCAGCTTATTTAGATAATTTAAAAAGTATAACGCACTCAAGCTTTGTCACCAGTGTAAGGTGCATGTAACATTTGTTACATATAGAGCATTATTAACATTTGTCATACTGTAGACTGTTAATTTCTATCATCAGTATGTACATGATGTAGTGCATTAATAATCTTTGTGAGGCTAAGAAAGAGTTTGAGGTTGTCTTTTCGTCTAAAATATTTATGACAAGTATAACACACACAAGCTTTATCACCAGTGTGATGTGCGTGTAACATTTGATACATATAGAACACTATTATTATATGTCATACAGTACAATTTTAATTTCTGAGAGTATATATAATACATTGTTAATGTTTGTCATCAGTATGTAATCAGGTAATGCATTGTCATTTCTGTCAATATATATAATGCATTGTTAATGTTTGTTATCAGTATGTAACCAGGTAAAGCATTGTCAACTTTTATCAGTATTCAGAATAAGAGAACACGTTTTCAAATAGTGCTTTGAAGTAAATCTGTATTACAAGTATCACACATAAGCTTCCTCACCAGAGTGAAAGATACTGTGATAATCTACAGTGGATAATTATAATAATATTGTATGCCATAGTTTACATTCATTTGCTTTTAATATCGTGATCATTATTTTAAATACATCTAAATTCTGCTATGGTTTTTTTTTATAGCATTCATAATATTTATACTAGTGTGTATCGTATTTCCGTGTCAGTATCACACATATTTAGATTATTTAAATTTAATCACATGTTTTATCAGACCGATGATCATATGTGACATGTTTTACATTCATATTGTTTCTCATCAGTGTGAACACTCTGATGTTTGTCAACGTGTCCCGTCTGTGTAAATCATTTACCACATGGATCTCACCCATGAAGATAATCTCCAGTTTGAATGGCTACATGGAGCGTTAAACTCGGCAATTACTTGAATCGTTTGTGACATGTTTTTACTTCCACTGTAAACAAGCTGATGTATTTTTCAAATTGCTCTTCCACACGTTCCGTTTAAATCCTGCACCACACCTATGAGGATTAATCTCCAGTGTGAATGATTTCGTGATATTTCAAACTTGATGAATGTGCGAATCGTTTGTGGCATTTTTTTACATTCATAAGGTTTTTTTTCTCTGGTCATGTGAACACGCTGATGTGTTTTCAGGCTGCCCTTCTGTCCGAATACTTTATCACATGTACCACATTTTAAAAGTTTATTACTAGTGTGAACACGCTGATTTTGTTCCAGGAGGCTCTTCTGCCCAAATGCTTGATCACCAGTGTGAACAAGCTGATGTACTGTCAGGTGGCCCTTCACCATAAATACTTTATCACATCTATCACATTTATAAGGTTTCTCACCAGTGTGAACACGCAGATGTCGTTCCAGGTGGCCCTTCCGTGTAAATCCTTTACTACATGTATCACATTTATAAGGTTTCTCACCAGTGTGAACTCGCTGATGTCGCTCCAGGTGGCTTTTCCGTCTAAATCCTTTACCACATGTATCACACAGATGAGGATAATCTCCAGTGTGACTTGCTTCATGATGCTTTAAACTCGCGGACTGTGTGAATCGTTTATGACATGTTTTACATTTATAAGGTTTTTCACCAGTGTGAACACGCTGATGTTGTTCCAGGCCGCCCTTCTGTGTAAATCCTCTACCACACCCATAACATTTATAAAGTTTATCACTAGTGTGAACACGTTGATGTTGTTTCAGGGTGTACTTCCGTGTAAATGATTTATCACACGTATCACACTTAAGTTTAACACCAGTGTGAACACGCTGATGTGTTTTCAGACTGCCCTTTCCTGTATATCCTTTACCGCATGTATCACATGTATAAGGTTTCTCACCAGTGTGAACACGCTGATGTTGTTCCAGGTGGATCTTCCGTGTAAATTCTTTAGGACACTCATTACATTTAAAGGGCTTTTCACCAGTGTGAATATACAGATGTCTTTCCAGGTTGCCCTTACTTGTAAATCCTTTATCGCACGCACTACACACAAATGGTTTATCAACAGTACCGCTGATGTTTTGGTTTTTATTCACGGAGGTTGAACACTTATCATTTTCTTCATCAACATCTATCATGCATTTTAATTTTGACAAATTGAAAGACACAAAGCTTCCTGTTTTGCTACCTTGAGACATAAATTCATATTTTGCAGCCATAAGAAACACGTGTCCTGGTGTTTGATCCATGGCAATTGTGGAAGACCATTTGTTATAATATAATTCGCCTGTTTGTAAAATATCTTTATTCTGAAGAAAACCTGTAATAAAAATATTTAAATCAGTAACATGGAAATAAAACAATATTAAGTAAATCTCTATGCCATTTTGGTAATGAGAAGTAGCACCATCATCTTCAGCAACAACAGCAGCAGCAGCAGCCATTAATAACATCGGCAGCAACAGCATCAACAGTGGCTGCTACAACAGTGGCAGCAACAACAACAGGAGATACGGAAACAGCAGCTGCAGCAGCAACAGCAACAACAACAACAGCGACAGCAGCAGCTACAGCAGCAACAGCAGCATCAGCGGCAGCAACAGAGGCCACAACAACAACAGTGGCAGTAACAGCAACAATAGCGACAGCGGCAGCAGCAACAGCAGCAACGGCAGTAACAGCAACAACAGCAGCAACAGCGACAGCATCGGCTACAATAGCGGCAGCAGCAGCAACAGCAGGAATAACGGAAACAGCAGCTGCAGCATTGACGACAACATCAACAGGCTTATTGGAGCAGCAGCAGATGGATAAATTAACGCAGCAGCAACAGTAGTGGCGGTAGAAACAGCAGCAGCAGAATCAGTCACAAAAGCATCAACGGCAGCAGTAGCAGCAGCAGAAATATAGAAAAAGCGAGAGCGACAGCAGCATCAATAGAAGCATCAACAGCAACAACAGCAGCAGCAGCTACGGCAACAGCAGCAAAAAAACAACAACAACAGCAGCAACAACAACAGTAGCTGCATCAGCAGTGACTACACTGGCATCGGCTACAGCATAAGCAGCAGCAGCAGCAGCAGCAGCTACGGCAACAGCAGCAAAAAAACAACAACAACAACAGCAACAACAACAACAGTAGCTGCATCAGCAGTGACTACACTGGCATCGGCTACAGCAGCATCGGCTACAGCAGCATCGGCTACAGCAGTAGCGGCTACAGAAGCAGCAGCAGCGGCTACAGCAGCAGCAGCGGCTACAGCAGCAGCAGCTAAATTGATGTAGCTGATATGAAAGTATTTATATATCATCTACTATGGGTACATGTCCACGACAAATACATTAGGAGTAAGTGACCATAGAGTATAGACAGCTGAAGCAGTCGCAACAGCAGCAGCTAAATTGATGTAGCTGATATGAAGGTATTTATATATTGTCTACTATGGGTACATGTCCACAACAAATACATTAGGAATAAGTGACCATAGAGTATAGACAGCTGAAGCAGTCGCAACAGCAGCAGAACTTCATTGACATCAGTAGAAGCAGCAACAGCAACAACAACAGCAGCAGGTGCGGCAACAGCAGCAAAAACAAGAACATCAGCAGCAGCAACAACAACAGCAGAAGCCGCATCAGAAGCGACTGCAGCAGCATCGGCTACAGCAGCAGCATCTGCTACAACAGCAGCAGCGGCAGCGGCTACAACATCAGCAGCAGTGGCTACAGTAGCAGCATCGGCTACATCAGCAGCAGCACTTACAGCAGCAGCAGCAGTGGCTACGGCAGCAGCATCGGCTACAGCAGCAGCATCTGCTATAACAGCAGCAGCGGCATCGGCTACAGCAGCAGCATCTGCTACAACAGCAGCAGCAGCAGTGGCTACAACAGCAGCAGCAGTGGCTACAGCAGCAGCATCGGCTACGGCAGCAGCATCACTTACAGCAGCAGAGGCCTGACAGCAGCGGCTACAGCAGCAGCAGCCAATGTATGTAGCTGATATGAGCCCTCATATGAGGGTATTAATATATGATCGACTGTGGGTAGATATCTACGGCAGCTACGAAATTTGCCCAGAGTGCATAAATAAACAATAAAATGACGAGATATTCACCAGGTGGCGCCGAAGTGAAGCATTTGCCCACGGGTGTATGCACACATAGTATGACGACCCGTTGTTTGGCCATATTACCTGTAATTATGCATAAATATTGTGCTTGGTGCGGCAAGTAACAATCTCTTATCACTCCTCAGATCTACCATCAATTATACATTCAAATAATAACCATGTATATTTACCTTTCACGTCGGAATCAGAGATTATATGATGCGTTTACACGATGCTGCCGACGCGGTTTGAGATCTCTGTGTCAGTGACAAGCGTGTACACTGCTCTGTGTGTTGAGCGAGGGGCCTCCAAGGAGTACCCACGCTACCAGGAGCTATTTATAATGTAAATGTGTGTCTGGTATGTCTGTCAGCTGCGACACCCACCCTTTAGTCTCCATCCACTCATTAAACAACATATTCATCATTCAGTCCCCAACCACCCTTCAGTCCCCACCCACCCTTTAGTCCCCGCCCACCCTTTAGTCCCCATCCCCCCTTCATTGATCCACACATTATTCTGAGGGCGTTACTTATAATCCAGCTGTATGTCTGTGAGCGGTCTCCATCCAACCATAATGGTCCATTAATCATTAAGCTCCCATCCACCCTGTATTTCCCACCCACCTTTATCCCTCATCCACCCTTTTGTCCCCATGCACCTTTCAGTCTTCATCCATCCTTTATTTCCCACCTTCCTGTCAGTCCCCATCCACCCTTTAGCAATCATCCACCCTTTAGTCCTCATCCATCCATTTATCGTCCATCAACCTTTTAGTTCTCATCTCCCTTTTAGTCCACATCCACCCTTTAGCAGTCATCCACCCTTTAGTGCCCATCCACTTTTCAGTATTCTCTCATTCTCAAGTCCCCATCCATATTCTAGTATTCATCCACCTTTTAATCCCCATCCACTTTTAGTTCTCATCCACCCTTCATCCTCAAACCACCCTTTAACCACCATCCGCCCTATATACCTCTCCAACCCTTAGTCATCATCCACCTTTAGTATTCATGCACCCTTTATCCCCCTCGACCCTTCAGTCCTTATCCACCCTTTAGTATTATTTCACAACTTAGTCCCCATTCATTAATTCGTCCCCATCCACTCTGGAGTTATCACCCAACCTTTAGTCAACTTCCGCCCTTTAATTCTCATCCACATTTTAGTCACCATCTACCCTTTAGTCCTCACCCACCCCTCAGTCCTTTAACACCTTTTAGTGATCATCCACCCTTAAGGATTATTTCACCCTTCAGTCTTCATCCACCCTTTAGTCCCTATTCAACCTTTAGTTCTGAACCACCCTCTAGTCACCATTCACTCTTCAATCCTCGTCCACCCTTTAGTCATCACCAACTCTTTACTCCGCATACACCTTGTAGTCATCAGCAAAAGGAGTGATACTCGGGCTGTAGGAATGAAATGATGTTTTGTGGCGAGGCTTATATTATCAGGTGACAAAATTTTGACAGTGATGGCTTTAAAAAATATAAATAATTATTACGCACACCCTTAACTTAATGTTTATAGTAGATTTACAAATGTTTTAATGTCATTGTATCTTAATTAAAACAGCTCAAAAGTTCAGCTTGTCGCGAATTTATTCCACTCTCTGGTATATTTTTAGTGAATTATAATACACGTCAACAAAATAATTTACTGGTCGATGGCGATAAAATAGACATGGATATTGCACTATAATAACAGTCATTAAAATTAATTATTTTACGTACCGAAAACGATCATTTAACATGTTTAACTGGAAGGTAGGACGTTTATATATGTTAAAAAAATATCTATCATTATCCCAATGGACAAACTACTTTATTATGGTATTCAAATTTTATTCTGAATTCCTATAAATCAGCTGAAGTGCGAAATGTCTCTTTCATGCTTGTATATAGTTTGTCGCTTGTGGCTATTGATCTAACAATACCCTGTGTGCTCCATTTGGAGTGTTGGTGTTTATGTCTGTTACATTTTACTTGGTAAGTGAGGGTCATTTAACTTAGTTTAGGAATTATAATTTTCATTCGGATCCGAAAGTGGAATTGTGTCTAGGGAGTCTAGTATGTTTCTTCTTCTAAACTCTGTTTGAAACGTGTGATTGAGCTTGGATCATTTTCTCTGATCTCGATGTATTTTGGTGGAGATACTTTGGCTGTGTCAATTACCAAGAAAATGATATATGGGAAATGATCGAACAATTGTGTCACCAAAATACCAGAAGGTGCATTTGCCATTTGTGTGGTTACTTTACAGAATTAGTTGTCGATTAATGCAGCTGTGTGTTGCGAGAACCTCTTTGGTGAGGTTATTTTTGAAATAAGTTGATTATTCTGAAATCGAAGAAATCGACATGCGTTTTTTGTCGGCTATTTTAAGTTAATCTATGTTAAAATCACCAGTTCTAATTAAGTCATCACGTTAGTCATTTAAGGTGTTCAGTATCGGCTCAAGGTCAGAAAGATAATTTTTAGATAGTTTTCATTTCAATCTCTGGGTGAGCAGTAGATATTCCCTACATATATTTTACTTTTCAAGTTATGTCCATTTCCACAAACTGGCCCTGTTAAATGTCTGAATGTGTACATAATGGAAGGGGTTTATAGTTATATTATTTTCTGAGGTAAATTAAGAGACACGAACATATTTTACCTTGTGATATCAATCTTGTGATAACCATCTAAGGTTAGCAAAGTGGTGTCTGCATCTTTAGAGCCAACTTTCTTATATACATATTACACTAAAATGAAGATCATTTGAAAGACCATTTTGATTAAAGCCCTTTGGCATTATTCCTAATTGGTCCATTTTAGCAAATAGAGATTGGCTATTTATCATGTTTATACTTAAACGGTGTTAAAACTGAGAATGATTGTTTGTTTTTATTGACAAGAGAAACCAGTTTTTCCTGATCAATATAGGATAATTGAGAATACTTTTCCAAATAAGATTCGGTATCTTCAACATCTGTGATAAAAAACGAATTTTCAGATGCTATGTTTGTGCAAAATCCGTGATGCATAAGTGACATTATGTCATGTAATGCATTATCATTGTTTCTCACTAGTCCGACTAGTTAATTAGTCGACTAATTATCACACATATAATCGTACTCACCAGTGACATAGCTTAAAGACAAGTATTACACTTGTATTCTTTATGCAAAAGCTTTTGTGTGTGTAACATTTGTGACATGTAATGCATCATTAATATGTGTCATCAGGTCATGCAGCGCACTGTTGATTTCTGTCATCAGTAAACATGGTAAATAGTGGATTATTAATGGATGGAAAATGTTATCATATATTAAGTTCATTTAACTAATACAAACAAGTAATAAATAATATTAGGTCAAGTATATATTAATATTATTTGAATACTAAAAAATCAACAGTAATAATAATTCGAAGCATACTTTATCTACACGCAATTAGCAAAAAAATATCATTACACTGAAGTGGATTACCAGCAGTGTACGCCTTCGAATTATCTGATTAATGAATCATTTGCATGATTTGGCATAATAATTAAATATTGACCGACTGTGCCATGCGAATTGTTGCAGATATGAAACGTTCGACACATGCTTTAATGTTTATATCCAATGTGAACAAACTGATGTATTTTCATATCCTGCATATATACTTTATTTCACGTATACCACATCTAAGGTTTCTCTGTTGTATGAACATGCTCATGTCTTTTCAGAGCTTCCTTGAGTTTAAATCCTCTATCACATATTAGACACATATAAGGCGTCTCATCAGTGTGAACAAGATGATGTCTTTTCAGATGCTGCTTAAGTTTAAATCCCTTATCACAAATAAAACACATATAAGGTTTCTTATCAGTGTGAACTCGCTCATGTTGTTCCAAATGTATCTTTTGTATAAATCCTTTACGACAAGTAACACACCAGTAAGGAGAAGCTCCAGTGTGGGTGACTTCGTGATATTTTAAATTTGCCAATTTATTAAATCGCTTCTGACATGTTTTACACTCATACGGCTTAGCACCAGTGTGAACGATCTGGTGTGATTTCAGTTGGCCTTTCTGTGTAAAGCTTCCACCGCACGTTTCACATTTGAAAGCTTTTACACCAGTGTGAATACGCTGATGTTTTTTCAGGTTGTATTTCTGCGTAAATCCTTTATGACATGTATCACACACAAAAGACCGATCTAGATTACTGTTGAATTTTTGTCTACTATTCACTGAGGTAGAGCACTTATCGTTCTCCTCATTTATTTCCAATCCAGCTCCTACATTTGAAAAGTTACAATGGACAAAGCTTCCTGTTTTAATACTTCTTGACATAGACTCATATTTCGCGGCCATAAGGAAAGAGTGCCTCGGTTCGATGTCCATTTTGGAAAACTGTGTGGTTGATTTATTCCGCTTGCTTCTAATATATCTTTAAATAATCTGAAATGCAATAGTACATATAATATAAAACAGTATCAATGATAAGTGGCTAAAACAAATTGTGGTATTTAAAATTAATAATTGACGCAAATTGAGAACTGTTTGGTTGAAATACAAGACAAAACAAAGGCCTATGTGCTTTATTTTGAACAATCAAAAACAGAAAGCAACAGCAAAAACATTAACGGTAACCTGGTAACAGCAGCAACGGCAAAATAAATTGTAACAACATAATATCGGCAACATTATCGGCAACAACAGAAGAAACAACAGCAACACGCTGCGCATTTGTTGAATTATTCGATCACAAATAACACGACACGTTGATAAAGTGCTTGCATAATTCGGGCCACCATTTACGACGCTGGCCCGGTGTAACTGCTCAGATTAACTCTCCACTGAACTATCCCCGGGTATAGTATATTCAGGACTATACCCGGGTATAATCTGGAATATACGCTGGGGTATAGTCTGGGAGCTCCCGAGTATACCCCAGGGTATATTCTGAGACCTCACATGCCCAGACTATACCCCGTCAGATTCAGGGTGGGGTATATTCTGGGAAGTATTATATATGATTACAATCAATTATTATAAATTTAATATTGAAAAGTTTTTTCGTACAATTATTTAAAAATGTACCAATTAATTATTTAGTGGCGCCAAACCATTTGCTGCGCACCAATTAATTATTTGAGATATATTAACTTTCTTCTGGCCAGAGCATAAAATGTCCCATGTTTTAACCTTTTGGAGGCTAGAGTATCATATGTTACATCGTGTACTAACTCTCTAGGGGAAAGAGTATGTCTACCACAAGTCTCCTATGTTAACCTTCTGATTGCTGGAGTATCACATGCCTTATGTATGAACCATCTGGGGACTAGACTATATTGAGACTTATATGGTAACCTTCTGTTGGCTAGCGTATCACATGCCTCATGCATTAATCTTCTGGGGCTAAAATTGTGTCCCCCAACTTAATTTTCTGATGGCTAGAGTAGCACTTGTATCATGTATCAACCTATTTGGTGCACACCAATTATATACTTTCAGAGTACAGGGATACAAATAATTAATTGGTGCACACCAATTAAATATATATTTGAATTATTTCGTGTGTGCTAAATTAATTATCTAGAATAGCATAATTCTGTTTAATTTTTTTAATAATCTGGGGTTGTGATACCCTAGCTTCTAGATGATTAAACATGTGACGAGTGATACTCTAGCATTCAGCTAAAATGTTAATACATGATCAGATGATACCTGCGATAATGTAGCCGACAGAGGAATGGTGTAGTTGCTTGGAGGTAATTTTGAGGTATTTGCGTGCACATGACTGGTTTGCGTGTTCGCTATTTGGTATGATTATTTCACTTTAAAATGACCAGTCATCCTCGAAGACTTCTAGTGTATCCTCCTAATAGCCACATTTTTTAACTTTTGTGGTATGGTAATTACACATACAAAGATATGACCACAAAATTACTATATTTTTAAATTCTAAAATTTAAAACTCTAGACATGATTATGCCTTTATGTTAAACTAGCTATACTCATTTTTCTTGTTAAAGCCATCAGTTAACGACTTTTTTTGTATTGGTTTTTCATCGGTGATTTTATAGTATGGTAATTACACATACTAATAAAGGATCACTCAATGACGCTTCATTTCCTGACTACAAAATAACTTAATTTGATAACCTTAATGATTAACTCTTTTACATATGATTTTGATACATCGCAAACAACTTACATATTTGAAATGAAGTATTTAGCTATAATTTAAAAAAATATGTGTTTTGTATTGGTTATTTTATGTTATGGTCATTGGTTTTGAAGGTAAAAAGACGTGGTTGTGACGTCTTCAGCAATGACTCTTACCACCATTCCTGGGGGGGGGGGGGGGGGAACATTAGACATGTGATACTATCTGTAGCCTCGAGGGGGTGATAAATGAGACATGTGTTAGGCCTACTGTAGCTATCAGAATGTCAATATAGAAAAGATTTGAACATCTAGCCCTCAGAAGGTTAATCAATGAGGCATGTGATGCTCTAGCCACCATAAAGTTAATAAATGATACACATTATACTCTAGCTTTCAGAAGGTTAACATAGGGGACATAAGATAGTCTGGTCCTCAGAGGGCTAATTAATACATGAGACATGAATTAAGCGACATTACGATCAGATATCATATCGATAATTGATTGTAAGTCATATATGATATATCCCAGGGTATACCCCTATCTCCCAGACTAAACCCCACCCGGAATCTGGTGAGTGTATAATCTGGGCTTGTGGGGTATACTCTGGGGGCTACCACAGTATACCATGGGGTATAGTCTGGGAGCTCCCAGACTACAGCTAGGGTATACTCCAAACTATACCCGGGTATAGTCCAGACTATACTAATCTGGGCGGTTACATCGACATTACACCGCCATTGGGTTAGTGTATCATGTTTGCTGGGAATATCCGAAAATTGAATGTCTTCTATTCACCAGGTGGCGCTGAAGGGGAGGGGAGCTGCCGAGTGGGGTGAACGTAGTTAAAATTTGCAACGTTATTTGTACAATAATTACAGTGCCTGTAAACAGATAACCAACCCATACCTCCGCTCACGACCTGCCTCAGTGATATATTCACCAAATCAAGTATATAATGATCCACTTAGCTTTCACTGCGTAACCAGTGATTATACTAGGAATACACACAATGACACGGCCGGTTCACGCTAATATTGTGTATTGCCGACAAGCGTGCACACAGCAGTGTGGGCAGCGCGGGGCCTACAAGGGGTGCACACATCACCAGGCCCTATATGTTTTACCAGCATATTTCTCACTGACGTTTCGTGCAGTTCTGTACCAAATGGTTTAAATTCGTCAGATATATATTCACAAAATCAAGGGCTGGTTGGCCGGTAGCCGTATAATCACAGCGCCGCCGAACCCCCCCCCCCCCCGCTGATCTGCACGCAGACAATAATTCGCCTGTTTTCATGCATATTTTGTTTATACTTATTTCTCATCACGGCTCACAGCTTCCAACTATAATATATTCTAATAATAGTCATGTATGCTTACCTTTCAAGGCGTTATCACTGGTTATATGAGGAGTTTACGTCGCGGCTGCTGCTGTTCTTTGTTCCAGACGATGCAGACACTGTCTTTCAGAACGAGCGTGCACCTAGTGTAACTCGAGTTCTGTGTGTAGAGTGGGGCCTCCAAGGAGTGCACATACAACCAGGCGCTATTTATACACACCATATTGAAAACATCCCACCCTATAGTCCCCATCCACCCTTTAATCCCAATACACTCTTTAGTCCTATCCACCATTTAATCATATTCACCCTTTAGTCCCAATTCACGTTTTAGTCCACATTGACCCGTTAGTCCTCATGAATTATATATTGTAATCCATCCTTTAGTCGTCACCCACACTTAAGCCTATCCGTCCTTTAGACATCATCCATGCTTGTGTATCTGTGTAGAGCTCACATCCACCCTTTAGTCCTCGTCCACTTTTATTCTCCATCCACCCTTTATAATTATTTCCCATCCACAATTTATTCCCTATCTACCATTTAGTCTTCATTTACCAATCCCCCATTCAATATTCCTATTTTCCATCCACCTTTTAGTCTCCATCAACCTTTTAGTATCTCCCTATCCACCATTAAGATTTAGCACAACCTATAGTTCTCATATAACATTTGAATTTTCTTCAACCCTTTAGTCTACATCCATCCTTAAATACCGATCCATCCTTTAGTCTCCATCCACTCTTCTTTATCCACCCACAAGTTTTGTTATTTTTCACCCTTTAGTCGCATCGACCCTTTAAAGGCGTGTACCCAGGCAAATGCTATGTTTTCGTTTTAACTCTGCTATATGTTTTGGGGTGTTTGAATGAGTGAAGGCAACATTCCGATAGCGTACAACTTTTAGAAACATCCGTTGGCAACGTAATCAGGAAAAAGACAAATTATGACAAAATGTTGGTAATTACATTTTTGTCTTTTAGATCCACCCATTTTTTAATCAGGTAGCCATTTTTCAATTGTTTGTCAGGAAAATATTATCAAATCAACAATATGATGATTTCCTTCAAAAGATTTTTTTTATAATTTACTAGCCATAATCTATGACAAAAAGTTATCATCTCGTATCTGGTGTGTAAGGTCTTAGATCGTCAAAGACGTTGCTAGTCTAATTACAATGTCATCGGAAAACCACAGCTTAACACCAAATACGCTTAAATACCCTTCATCTAGACCCTCAGCGGCTTGGTCAAAGCCATTATAATAAAGAGATGGTTAATATTAATTGTTTGAACATTCCGAAATACTCATTTATCAGGTACATATCTCTTTCAAATGGAGGGTGGAGAAAGATTATATAGATTTACGATGATATAAGCCTATATAGCACAATTTCAAATTCAAAACTTTTAAACCTGGGTATGGGCCTTCAACAGGCTGAAAATAATGCTATTACTAATTCTGAAAAATGTAAACTGGTAATGGCTACCTTAATTTACAAACACTATTTGTCTTTCTTACATCATATTACCCCTGGTCACTGGACCAGTCCATTTATATATCACACATATCCAGTCCAGGTCTGCTCATGGCTCAAGTCATGTAACATTTAAACTACTGGTTCAGACATATTGTAGTACTTTAAGCCTATGTCCCACGAGATAGTTAACCTCATCAAATATATTTATGTGCACTATTATTAGGTAACGCATTTTCACGGAATTGTACGGGCTGCGGTTCTCCACAGAGGTACTACAGTGGCGGTTGTGGTTCCCATGATAGTACCATAGTATTGGTTGTGGTTCCCATGAAGGTACGACAGTATATGTCATAGTTCCACAGTGTGATTCATGTCACCCATGATGGTACGCCAGTACAGTTCATGGCTCCCAATGGTGATACCACATTATTTGCTATGATACCCATTATGGTATCACAATACGGTTAGGTTGCCACCTGGTGGTATCATAAGAAGGGTCACTGTATGACTATCCCATGATGGTACCACAGTATGGGTCATAGTTCCCTATGATGGACCATAGTGCGAATCATGACATCCATGGTGGTACGTCAGTACAGCTTTTGGTTCCCAATGGTGATACCACAGTATCTGCTATGATACCCATTGTGGTACCACATTAAAGGTCATGGTTCCCCTTTATTGTACCAAAATACAGACAGACATACAGACAGATAGTTTATTTGGCAAAAAAATAACAGATGTACAAAATATAGCTTGAAAGAAAATGATTTGCCAGGAGACTTTCACTAAGATCATTTGGTCACTAGGCGTGAGAGCCACCTGAAAAAAAATACATAATAGTTATAAAAAACGATACTAAATCTTATACAAAAAAATACATTTTCATAGAAAACACTTGACAAAGTTTATTAACTCAAAGATACATGTGAATTGCCGCAGAAGAATTTGAACATTTGTTTTTCTCAACAGTGATATATATTGTGACAGACGGGTGTTGTACATATATTGTCTCATTTGGATGTGAAAAGTTACATCGGCAAGTATGTAAATGGCCGATATACCATTTCACATCCAAGATGACGATGAAAAAAAAGTGTAATTATTAATAGCAAAACAAACAAAAGCCGATTAAAAATGTGTATTTAAATATTTGTATTTAAGCACGCATAGCAGTTATGTCTAATACATTGAGTATGGTAACAAGCTAAGTACTTTATTTTAATATAGTCAACAAAATGTTTCAAACTATGAGTATTTGTTTTAATTATTATTTCTGGTGGGGTTTTATTTTCTAAATTAACAACTTCGTACCTTATGCATTATTGACAAAATTCATGTTTGATAATTAGAGGACGAATAAGATTATGTGTCCTGGTGTAATAATTATGAAGTTGTGCATCTGTGGTATATTCGAAATTACAAAAAATATTCCAGCAGTTTCTGATGTTTTAATTTATAATAAAATATAAGTTTTTTTACTCTAAAATATGTCCTTTATTTTTAAAATATGCACATTTTGGAATATTATGTCAGTATGTGCAAAATATGGGCTATTTGTTATAATCAAAACTGGTTTTTTTAAGTTTCTAAGTTCTTTTTGAATTATATCCCCATGCTAGTGTCCCATAATTTAGATGTGATAAAATGAGTAAATTATATAAAAGAAGAAGGATATTCCCTGGGATAATTGATTTAGGTTTATTCATAATTCCAATAGTTTTACTAATTTTATTACATAAATAGTTAACGTGTTTTGTCCATGTTAAGTTTTGATCAATTTTAATGCCAAGAAAATTAAAACTTTCTACACATTGTGTTTGCGATAGTCAAAATAGAAAATTGAATTTTTTGAGGAGGTTGATAAAAAAACATATATTTAGCAGCATTCACGAATAGCTGATTTGCGGCAAGCCATAATTTTATCTTATCTATTTCAGAGTTTAACTCAATATTGTCGAAGTCGTCCAGATTAGTAACTAATGTTGTGTCATCGGCATATATAATAATATCAAATATAATGCTGACATTAACAATATCGTTGATATATATAAGAAAAAGCAGTGAACCAAGAATGGATCCTTGTGGAACACCAGTTTTGGGATTAACTAAGTTAGATTTATGCTCCTGCATGTAAACAAATTGTTTTCGGTCTGTTAGATAACTTTTTAGTAATTTGAGGGCCAGAGGGTTAACACCATAATATGATAATTTGGTTAGAAGGATTTTATGATTTAGGCTGCCGAATGCTTTTGGAAAGTCGAGAAAATTGCAATAGGAAAATTGCCTTTGTCTATTTTTGATGTCACTCTATCAATCAATTCAAGGGCGGCCAGTTCAGTCGAATGCACACGTCGAAATCCGTATTGACTATGGTGGAAAAGATTGTTGGTGTTTAAATATTTATATAATTGTTCCTAAAAAGCACGTTCAATAAATTTTGATTTACTTGGTAGGAGCGAAATGGGTCTATAATTACCGACTATACATGGATCTCCCTTTTTGTATAGTGGGATCACCTTGGCTATTTTTAGGATATCTGGGAATATTCCAGTAGTTATAATTTGGTTTATTAAAAGGGTGATAGTTATTATTAGTTCGTTTTTGATATGTTTTAGCATTATGGTATTAAGTTCATCAGGTCCAGAGCGTTTCTTTGGTGTTAAATTTGGATTATTCTGGCAGTATCTATGTTGGTAATTACTTCAAAATTGAAATAGCTGTGATTTACTTTTGAGAGATAGTCTTTACAAGTTTCAGTGTCAGAAATCGGTATCTTGTTTGCTGTCTCTTCGCCAACATTTGCAAAGTAATGATTTAAATTATTTACAATAGCATTTTTATCTTCAGTTTGAAGTTGTGGTACCACCTGGGTATGGTAACTTGGGATATAGATAATAATATGGCTGACTAGAATATAGATGTATACCTAACATTTGGTTATTAAGTATACTATATTATCCATCACTGACAATTGGCTAACCGGACTATCCATAACTAACATTTGGTTAACCGAACTATTGATCCATACCCAACATTTGATTAAATTTGATCAATGTATTTCTTCACTGCTCCCAATAAAATGGAGCGAATATAAAACATACACTTTTTCTTAAATTCGATATTTGTGTTCAAAAGTAAATATGTAGTGGTAAATAGCCATATATGGTGATATAAACATGCAGATTATAATTTAAATATTTTTATCATCGTATGATATGAACTGTTTTTTAATCAGACCAGTTAATTTACATCATTGTCACAATCTCAGCTTAGTCTACAGTGTATGACTTGTACCTTGACCTTGCAACTTTACGGCAATAATCCACCACTTGACAGGGAACTGCTCAGTAGGAGAATCGCTAGTATTCTAAAGTAAGAAGTGGGGTGGGTGCTTTTCAATCGCCACTGTGAGTATTAAAATGGGTGCAAAAGGCACATTGCGAAATATAACAACAATTTACCATTTTTCTTATCCTAGAACGGGAATTACTCTATGTTCAGACAAAGTTTTGTATGCACTTTATTTAGGAGAGGATAACTCAACTGTTTTAAAATAACTTGAAATAAATAATTAATAAATATAAATAAATAATAAAAATATCTAATAAAATAAAATAATAAATCTTTTTCATCGTGCGTGCCGGTTTTACATATTTAGCTATGTATTTTTATCCTATCACACAGTTTATGTTCTGAGACACTTGAATTATGCAAAATATCCATATTTATCAATTCGTGGAATATTATTTTCTTTGCGTATTATTCGGTCTTTTCTGCGAAAACAAATTGTCTCATCTCGAATTCCGATTCACTTATTTAGTTATCATGGTTATATAGGGCCTAAATTATAATCTTATCATGCAATTTATGTTTTGTGACACTTAAATTATGCAGAATATCCATGTTTATCAGTTTCATAAATATATTCAGATATCTTTTGAATTTTTGATATATTTTGTGCATGCAAATATTCTTTGCGAAAAGCCTGGCTTTCTTCGCATCAAAAGTAATGTTGATTCAATGTTGCAACATTGTCTGCGACGCTGGCCCAACATTGAACCAGCATTAGGTCAGTGTATCGTGTTTGCCGGGATTCTCGCTGGGATCTTCAGGTGATACAGCTTACCTGGGTAATATGGCTATTGTAAGTGAACACGTGTTATGTGCAAGCGACGCTGGTTCCGTCAAACACCTGACAACACAACAATGGGTTGATGTTGTGCCACCATCTTAGACGGGGGCTAGAAATAACCCGCCAGTGGCTCAATGCCACGTGTTGGTCTGGTTAATACACAGAAAACACGAGACATTTAACCAGAGTTGTTAAAACATTGTACATTGTACATTGTGCCAAGAATAAACCGACACTGGTTCAATTAATGTCAATGTTTGTTGGGCGCCGCCGTTATGTAAGCCAGCCTTAACAGCCAGGGTGGACAGCGATCCGGTTGCGGCGGCATTCAGTGTATGATCATCCCAGATTCAGATCATACGAGAACAAGTTCCCACCAACTGGCTATTGACCATTATGACGGCCAAATAAATCTTTGTGAACAGATATCGATTATGATACTGTCCCTGTAAAGTTTATTAGCACTTATGTAAAGTCTAAAAAAAAAATTACTTTTAAATATGTTACTCAAATATATAGTTGTGACATACATTTCACAGATCCAAGAATTTTTTACTTGAAATTCTAGTTTCCATATCGAATGCAAAGGAATGGCAACCTAATTGTTCAGTGCTCTAGTGTTCATTATTTACGTAGTGCTGAGAGCATAATGCATTGTAACCAGTCCTCCTTATCTGATTAGTGTGTGGGATCTAGGCAGGATATGTATATCTACTTGCACACAAGCATGTAAAGCATGACTCATTATGCCCCAGCGTCGAGTTTTTTGGCCTTAAGCATAGATATATAGATATTTCCCGTCCTAAGATCCGAACAGGGCGTTAATTTCAAAAGGTTACCAAACTTGGATAATAGTGTAATAGTAATATTAGTATATAAATTATAAAAAAAGAATTATTTATTAAACGTTTGTATAACCTGATAACCTGACATGACAAATGTTGTTATCTGGTTATTCCGTGCCAAATAAAATTACGACCAGTTATTACCATTATATAACATCATGAATGTTTTACAGCGTTAATAATACATTATAATATAGAAGTATATATAAACACACTACAACTGTTGCCGTTTGGTTAAACATGTGAACTGCAGTGATGCCTCCCAGGAAAATAAAATTATAAAAGTAACTGTACCTGTACTCATGCCAAAGTACCTGTACCTGTACCTAGGTACTCTGTGAATACACGTACCTGTACCTGTACCTGAATATTTTATGAGTACCTGTACCTATGTACTATCGCCTGTACCTGGCCCCAACCCTGTCTGAATCACCCTTTTAGCAATCAAGGGACGCATCAATCACGTATTGGCGTAATGGAACAACATCATTTAAAAATAAATCACAACATTTAATTGACCATGTATGCTCGGTTTCCCTTATGAACATTATACCGTACCCTTGAAGTTAGAAGGTGCTAAACTGCCACTTTACAAAGTGGCAGGTTAGCACATTCTAACTCCAAGAGGACGATACACACATAAAAGCAACACAGAATTGCTTAAATTATTTTATTAATATATGTATAAAGACATCAACAAGATAACTAGATGAGGTAACTTGATTAACTATAATCTGGTAATGACTGAATAAGAGATCAAAGGCATATTATATGTGTCCATAAAACATTACAGATATAGGACGTGACAAATATGTGATTATTTAGCTAATTCATAATAATAATTCGTAATAACATACACATATAGTGTTTTTACATTTTTTTAGAAAGTGTGTGAAACATTTGTTACATATAGTGCCTTATTAATATTTGTTATGCAATATATTCTTGAGTTTTCAGGTTGTGTTTTAATGGAAAGCCTTTATGACACACACAAGCTTCATCACCAGTGTGAATTGCGTGCAACATTTGTTACATGTAGTTTTTTATCAATATGTGTCATGTGATATAATGTATCTCAGTATATATAATGCATTATTATTGTTTGCATTTGAATGTAGAAGAAGAAGAAGAAAAATGTTTATTCGACAAATGACACTGAAAAAATACAAATCAAATACCATGTCAAGATGACTACCATTAAGACTCAAAGTATAAATAATGTAAAATATAAAATACTATATAATATAGTATATCACGATACAAAATTATTATACAAAATATTATGCAGTTTGTCAGATTAAATTTAAAAGGGACTGTGCAAATGAAAAAGTTTGGATAAATATGGGATAGGATTTTAACCCAAACATAAATAAATCAAATCACAATAATCTCCACCCAGCTGAACCTGTCAGTCGCGTCAGAGAGACACAGCCACAAAATGAGCGAAAATTACAAATGAATTACATTGTGGCCAAAAATGTATATATAAATATATATATATACATACACACATACATATTCAATGAATTAGGTAGGTGTTGTCAAATTAAAAACATAACAATTATGAATTAGACAAATGTCAGAATATTTCTCTATTAGATAGTGTTTAGTATATTGTCCAAAACCTTTTAAACTATAAGTGAGTACCTAAAATTAATAAATGTGTAGTATTTAATAAATTTGGCATTTGGTTTCTGATACAATTACAAGCAAACTCATGTTTGAAATGGGCATTTGTCAGTTTGTTTTCCCCTCTGTGTTATAATCATGAATGTCAGAGTTTAGATCAAGATTAAAGTCATAAAAATGATCAGGAAGAATGTTAATGTTTATTAATTTAAAATAAAATTTTAGTTGTTGATGAAGATGTATATCATTTACTTTCAAAATATTGAATTTGTTAAAGATAGGATCGGAGTGTGTATAAAAACTACTTTGAGCAATAATTCGAATTGCTTTTTTTATGTTTTAAAATCCGATTTGAATCATGACCCCATGCTAATATGCAATAATTATTATGTGGAAGAATGAGAAAATTGTAAATGGTCAATAGTGTTTTTGTGGTATCAAGTGTTTAAGTTTATTAATCATACCTATTGTCTGCGATATTTTATTTCTTATTTTATTAACATGTGAATTCCATTTGAGGTGTTTATTTATAATTAGTCCCAGGTAATTAAATTCATCCACACATTCGATTATTGTATTGTTTATTTCTCATTTTGGAATTGTTACACGTTTCTGTGGTTGATGAAAGAGCATGAACTTTGATTTTAATTTTTTTAGGGTCAGCTTGTTAACTAATAACCAGTAACGTATTTTTTCTAACTCATCATTTAATATATTAATTTTTAGCCCAGAATCATGTTTAGCATAAAAATCATTTAAATTTGCGATAAGGGTTGTGTCATCAGCATAGATTATGCATTTGAATAAACGACTTGCGTTGGGGAGATCATTCATATAGATGATAAACAGCAAGGGCCCTAATATTGACCCTTGTGATACCCATGTGGATATATTTATATAAGAAGATCTGAGACGGTCAATTTCAGCATAGATTATGCATTTGAATAAACGACTTGCGTTTAAGAGATCATTCATATAGATGATAAACAGCAAGGGTGTAAGATCGGTGCTCAGGGTTGACCAATCTTGGCAACGCATCTGACACTTGTTCGGTTGTCAGCGTCCGAGTTCCTGATCTCGCAATATCAGCAGAAAATGATCAACTCCAACAAACTGTTAAATATAATATCTCTGGGTAGGTAACAGCACGGTTCAAGTCTTCGTCTCGTCTTGGTCTCCTGCTAAACTTAACTGTCGTTGTCTCTTCCTAGCCTCTTTTTATTACTAATCTCAAAACATATATTTGCATACATACAATAATGCCAGTTAGTGAGGTCCCTGGTAGGGGGCGGGGGCTGGGGTCGAACCCAGGGCCCGCCGCCTAGTAGGGCTGGTAAACAGGTGTCATAAACATAGAAGGCCCTTGTTGGGCCGCATTGAACAAACAGTAGGCGCGGCGTGCCTGGTTGTTTGGGAAGGTGTGACAACACTCAGCCATCGCCAGATGGCAGCGGCGAAACAACAATGTTTACTTAGAGTTTTGCGATGCTCGTTTAATGTAAACTTGCCTTACGTTAATCTTTATTGATATTTGCTGATTGCCCTGCGGGACAATTAGCGTCAGGGTTTGTTATCCGACTTCTCGTGTGATTGGAGCAATCTCTGTAGATTACAGGTTTGTTCATTAGACGATCACACGGCATAGTGAATAATCTGTCATCCGGCCGTAGGTTCTTTAACCCCAAGCGGCGGTTTAATAATGACAGAATAATAATAGTAAAAATAATAACTATCGCAATTGTGCGAACCCTGCTTGTGGACGTGTACGTACTGATCGCGTGCAGCGTATTCAGTACGTACGTCATACATTACATTCTGCCTAGTTTACGGCAGTCCACACATTCATGTTAAGCCAGTGATAATGTATCATATATGTAATTATGTATATATGTATATTGGTCGCCATGCGTATCCGATGTACATACTGTACGTGTCCTTTTAATAAGGATAATAATAGTAATAAGAAGTTGTCACGTTTATGCGATATATACATTCATGTTAAGCCAGTGATAATGTATTAGTGGTTTATGAACTGTTAGGTGTGCGCTGGTCATCACTTGTGTCGCAGCGTGCACATTCCTATTATAGATACGTTTACCATATATTTGACATTCTCTAGTTTCCATTGATAATGTCTTATGAGTCCGTGGATGTACATACAGGATTCTACAAAGGGCCCTAATATTGACCCTTGTGGAACCCCTATGGATATATTTATATAAGAAGATCTGAAACGGTCAATTTCCACACACTGTTACCTGTTTGATAAATAATATTTTATCAGGTTTAGAGACGTTCCTCTAAAACCGTAACATTTGAGTTTGTGCAATAAAATAGAGTGATTTAGTGTATCGAACGCCTTTGACAAATCCAGGTGGACAGCAAAAAGTGTATTCCCGTCATCGATATGATTTACAATAGTATCAAAAACATTTAGAGCAGCTAATTCAGTCGAGTGATATTTACGAAATCCACATTGTTTATCATAAAAAAGGTTATTTAGAGTAAAGTAATCATTCATTTGATTCAAAATGACACGTTCACACGTTCAAATATTTAAGAAATTGCTGGTAAGTGAGATATAGGCCTATAATTCTCGATTAGAGTAGGGTCTCCCTTTTTGAAAATAGGAATGACTTTAGCTATTTTTAATTTGTCAGGGGAAATACCAGTGTGAAGTGATTGATTTATTATTGTTGTTAATAGTTTTAATAAATCAGATTTAACCAATTTAATCAGAATTGTTGATAACTCATCAACACCTGAACTATTTTTAGAATTAATGTTTTCAATTAGTTTTGACACAGTATCTTCGTCTACATTTTGAAATGAAAAAAGTAGAAACTGGATCATTTAAATAATTCATGTGCGAATTGTCAGGTACATCATTGAGGCCTGATGCCAGTGTACTGCTAATGTTTGCAAAGTATTTATTGAAAGAATGAGCTATAGTTTCTTTATCTTTAATTGAACAGTTATTTATTTTCATTTGACCTGGTAGAGAACTTTTCGATTTGTTTTTATTCAATATATTTCGTATCACTGACCATGTACTTTTTATATTAAAAATGTATTTTTGAAATTGAGAGTGATAAAAATTCTTTTTTTGCAATAAAAATACTTCGCCGTAAACTAATATTATAAGTGCGAACATTAATTTTTCTGTGCTCATACTCAATAGAATCTGAAGGTGTTTCTTTAAGTTTTCTATATGAAAAGTATCTACGTTTAATGGACCTAAGTATAGCCTTTGTTATCCATAATGATTTTTTGTGTTTATGTTTGTTGAATTTCACTTTTTTACATTGTAAATGTTTTTGTTTTGCTTCTGTAAGCTTTTTCTCTATAATATTATAATTGTAATTCGGGTCTAAATTGGGATCAGAGTCTATTTGTTCAACTAGACAAGCACTAGTTATTTCTGTTTTAAAATGATTCATTGCTTTATTTGAATGATTATTTACATAGATATATTTAATAGGGTCAATAATTGCACGTGTGACATTAATGCTGATACAATAAGGGAAATGATCAGATATTCCACTTGTGAAAATACAGGATGATACATCAGATAGACTAGAAGTAAACTTTCAAAAAAAGTTATCAATAAGTGTACCTGATCTACGAGACAATCTAGTGGGTAATGTTATGTGAGGGTAAAAACTATGAGATGTGATGATGTCAAGAAATTCATTAAAAATAGGTTTTACATTTACATTTAATAGATTTATGCTCAAATCACCAGTCAAAATAATTTCACATTTAAAATCACCTATAGTTGTGAGCACTGGACCTATTTCGTTAAAAAATGATTGATAAATCACATTGCGATCTCGTGGAGGTCTATAAATATTACCTATGACAACATTTTTACTTAACTGTTTTCCTTCAATTTCTATAAATAAACCCTTCCATATTGTTGAACGTTTATAAATTGGTAACAAAGTGTAATTAAACGTATCGTGTAGATAAATTGCCAGACCACCATGAGAGCTACATATAGTTGATTGTGAGATAAGAGTATAACCAGGTAATTGCAACAAAGAGAGATCTGCTTCATCCATAAACCATTGAAAACAAATAGCACTAAATTAAAAATTATCAAGTTTTAGTTAGTTTAAAAGTATCTGAAATTCATCAAATTTCGCCCTGATTGATTGTATATTTAAACTAAAAATATTAAATTTGTTTTTTCTTTCAAGACAAAACGAAACAAATTCATCGCTATTAACGTATGGAGAATGCTTAATTAATGTTATATCGCTGATATTTTTTTCATCATCTTTATTATTAACTATATTAAAAACATGGTTTAATGAATTGGCATCTACACCCCCATATTTACTAAGTAACTTCTGTTCAGCTGACATTATGAAACATATATAAAACAAAATAATGACAAGCTGAATAACATATTTCGTAGAATCAAAACTACTTTGTGACTAGGAAGTATGGAAATGATAAACATGTCGTATAAACAAACGCCAAATATATGACTTAAAACAGTAAAACAAGAATAGAAACAAAAACATTATTACCATGTACCAGTATTCATAATAAGAAAATGCACGTTCAATTGTATTTTCGTGGAAAACCTTTAAGCACGGATCACACACATTAGCTTCCTCACCACTGTGAAGTAGTGTGTTAATAGAGAGTTGATAATAATGATAATATTGTATGAATATTTACCATTCATATGCTTTCAATAGTCATCATTTATATATCAAATGCTGTTAAGGATTTTAATCACATCCATGATACTTATATCAGTGCAAACAAGATTGCCTTTCATTATCACAAATATTTGAAATGTGTAAGTTATTTAAATGAATGACAGGTTTTATCAGTCTGGATGATTGTGTGAATCGATGGTGACATGTCTTACATTTAAAGGGTTTCTCACCAGGGTGAACACAATTATGTTGTCTCGGCTGGTTCTTCAGTGTACATTATTTATGAAGCCTATAATATGAACGAATAGGTCATTTATGACATACGTTACATTCATAATGATGTTGTTCATCGCCTTTCAATAAAAAACCTTTGTCACATGTATCACATTGCAAAGGTTTTTTTCACCAGGGGAAGCTTGGTCACGTCGCCCTTTTCTGTAAAAAATGTACCACAAGTATAAATAATAAGGATAATCTTCAGAGTGAATGGCTTCATGGATCGCTAAACACAAGTATAAATAATAAGGATAATCTTCAGACTTAATGGCTTCATGGAGCGCTAAACACGACGAATGCTTTATTCCAATGCTTCAATCGTTTGTGACGTGTTTTACATTCATAAGGTTTATTTTCACTGTGAACACATGCACCACACCATGGGCCAACATTAAACCGACAATGTAGCTGTTTTTGGGTGCCCCTGTTATGTCAGCCAGGGTGGATAAAGATCAGGTCGCTGCGGCAGTCAGTGGATGAGCATCCGGAATCAGATCACAGGAGGACAGGCTGCCACCTGCTGGCTATTGACTGATAAATCAATGATCAGTGTAAACACGCTGATGTCGTTTCAGGTGGTTATTCGCTGTAAATCTTTTACCACATGAATCACATTGATAAAGTTTGTCACCAGTGTGAACATGCTGATGATCTTCCAGGTGGCCCTTCTGTGTAAATCCTTTATTACATGTATCACACCTATGAGGATAATCTCCAGTGTGATTTACTTCATGACGCCTTAAACTTCTGGAAAGTGTGAATTGTTTTTGACATGTTTTACATTCATAAGGTTTATCACCAGTGTGAATAATCTGATGTTGTTCCAGGCTGCCCTTCTGTGTAAATCCTTTATTACATGTATCACATTTATAAGGTTTTTCACCAGTGTGAATAATCTGATGTTGTTCCAGGCTGCCCTTCTGTGTAAATTCTTTATTACATGTATCACATTTATAAGGTTTCTCACCAGTGTGAATAATCTGATGTTGCTCCAGGACGCCCTTTTGTGTAAATCTTTTATTACATGTACCCAATTTATCACCAGAGTGATTTACTTGATGACACTTCAAATTCCCGGATTTTTTAAATCGCTTATGACATGTTTCACATTCATAAGATTTCTCACTAGTGTGAACACGCTGATGTCGTTCCAGGAGGCTCTTTAATCTAAATCCTTTATTACATGTATCACACCGATGAGGATAATCTCCAGTGTGATATACTTCATGACACTTTAAACTCTTGGAATGTTTGAATCGCTTATGACATGTTTTACATTCATAAGATTTCACACCAGTGTGAACACGCTGATGTTGTTCCAGGTTGTCCTTCCGTGTGAATCTTTTATCACATACATTACATGTATAAGGTCTATCACCAGCGTGAACACGCTGATGTCGTTTCAGGATGCACTTTGATATAAATCCTTTATTACATGTATCACACCGATGAGGATGATCTCCAGTGTGATTTACTTCATGACACTTTAAAGTCTTGGAATGTGTGAATCGTTTATGACATGTTTTACATTCATAAGGTTTATGACCGGTGTGAATATTCTGATGTTGTTTCAGGCTGCCCTTCTCTGTAAATCCTTTATTACATGTACCACATTTATAAGGCTTATCATAAGTTTTATCACCAGTGTGAACACGCTGATGTTGTTTCAGGCTGCCCTTCTTAGTGAATCTTTTATCACATTCATTACATTCATAAGGTTTATCACCAGTGTGAACACGCTGATGTTGTTCCAGGCTGCCCTTCTGAGTGAATCTTTTCTCACATTCATTACATGTATAAGGTCTATCACCAGTGTGAACACGCTGGTGTTGTTCCAGGTGGCCCTTCCATGTAAATCCTTTATTACATGTATCACACCGATGAGGATAATCTCCAGTGTGACTTACTTCATGACACTTTAAAGTCTTGGGATGTTTGAATTGTTTATGACATGTTTTACATTGAAATGATTTCTCTCCAGTGTGTAGACGCAGATGTTGTTCCAGGTCGCTCTTCTGTGTAAATCCTTTATTACACTCATTGCATTTATAAGGTTTCTCAACAGTGTGAAGACGCTGGTGTCGTTTCAGGTTACCTTTCTGTGTAAATCCTTTGTGACACGTACCACATACAAATGGTTTATCAACAGTAGTATTGCTGCTTTGGTTTCTATTCACGGAGGTTGAACACTTCTCATCGAATTCTGTCTTGCATATAAAATTTGAAATATTAAAGCATACAAAGCTTCCTGTTTTGATACTTTGAGACATAAATTCATATTTTGCAGCCATAAGTAACACGTGTCTCGGTTTTATAGCCATGGTCATTTTGGAAAACGTTTCCAAAAGTTCTTTCTTCTGAAGCAAACCTGTAATATCAAAATAAATCGATAAACAGCAGATTAAAAACAGCAGTAGCACAGCAACAGCAGCAGCAGCAGCAGCAGCAGCAGCAGCAGCAGCAGCAGCAGCAGCAGCAGCAGCAGCAGCAGCGACAACTGCAGCAGCAGCTGTTGCTGCTACTGAGTGTTTGACATCAAGGTAGCAGTGATTATGCACAATCAGCTATTAGGCTAAATTATGCAGAGGGAATTAAAATAAATCAAATAAATACATTTTCACAGATCTAGCTAGTTTAAAATTTTTTAATCACCAGGTGGTGCTGAAATGGAGCGATAATAGCTGGGTGAGGCATATCTGTGTGTGTAGCTGTCCATGCTATTAAGCAACCAATCATAACGCTACTATAAATCAGTAAATAGCGCTGATCGGCGTTGGCTAAAACAGATACCCAACGCACATCACCGCTCACCTGCTCACAGCCAATGTAATTAGCGATGATCGGACAGATCACTCTCACGTTAATTACAGCAAGGAATTGCACTGTTTTTAGCCTTTTACTAAGTCACTTAAATGACAATGATGGCCATCTGATATAATGGCAACCGCTTCAACTGAGGCATTAACAAGATTATCAGCCTTGTATAACCATGATAAGCACAGACCTGGTGGGCACATATGTGACAGTGACAGCTCACATATGTGACCACCAGGTCTGTGCTATAGACGCAGTGGCCAATATAGTGTATTCTACAATTTAAATAACAACACAATGACAGGGGATTGGCTGTATGTGTCACGTGACGCAATATAGCGGGGTCAGTTTGTCACAGAAGAGAGAAAATTACTTGGGTCAACCAAGCACGCGGAAAACGCTATCATGATGTTGGTATAATATTGGTCCACCGTCTACTAGACCAGTGGCTTAGGACCAAATTTTCATCGGATCGTGACAGAAGTGATACAAGTATCAAATTTGGCATAGATGTTCTACGGACACTTGGGAAGAAATCTGGAAGGGGAGCCACGCTGAAAAATAAAAATTACCCGCTAGCGGGCGCTTTTTCCATTTATCGGCATTTCGACAAACTAACGATAAAGTGGCCAAAGTCATATTTTATCGAAAATGAATTTTCCATACCACGATGACAATAATGTAATTCTACATCTGTTGGGAGTAGCCGCAATATCCACAATCACCAAATGAAGGTGCTGTGCAACTATAAAAATATTTTTTATATGATAAATGTATCAAAAATTGCATAGTTTTCCACGTTTTACGCAAAATGTCCAAAATCGTTTTGGGCCATTCTTGCTTCAGCTTAACAATTTGCTTCAGCTTAACAATTCCGGAGAGTTCATATGTGGATGTTCTATGAATACTTGGCAACAAATCTGGAAGGGGAGCCACGCTGAAAAGTAAAAAAATGCCCGCTAGGGGGCGCTTATTCTATTTATCAGCATTTCGACAAACTAACGAAAAAGTCGCAAAAAAAAGTATTTAAAAAAAAAAAAAATAGTCATCCGTGCCAAAGTGACCTTAATGTAGCTATACATCTTTTGATAGTAGTCGCGATACCCGGAAATACAAAATAGAGTTGCTGTGGAACTTTTAAAATATTTTTTATATAATAAATGTATGAAAAATTATATAGTTTTTCGTGTTTTACTAAAAATTTATAAAACTGACTTGGGTCATTTTTTCCTCAGCGTGATGATTTTCTAGTAGATTCTCCCATGAAACGGCAGACTCGTGGGTTTAATATTCTGGAGAGGTCTTACATGTCGATGTTCTATGGATACTTGAGAAGAAATGTGGTAGGAGAGCTACGCAGAAAAATAAAAATTACCCGCTAGGGGGCGCTTTTTACATGTAGCCTCATTTTGACATAGGCTACTAACGATAAAGTGGCCAAAGTCATTTTTTAGCAAAAATGAATTTTCAATACTAGGATGACCATAATGTAATACTACAAATGTTGAAAGTAGTCGCAATACCCACAATTACTTAACGAAGGTGCTGTGTAGCTTTTAAAATATTTTTATATGATAAATGTATCAAAATTTGTATAGATTTCCGCGTTTTACGCAAAATGTTCAAAATCGACTTGACCCATTTTTGCGTCAGCTTGACGATTTTTTAATAAATGTGATTTAAAACGAGGGTATCGTGGTTTTCCAATTCTGGAGAGTTCATATGTGGATGTTCTATGAATACTTGGAAGGAAATCTAGAAGGGGAGCCACGCTGAAAATAAATAAATGCCCGCTAAGGGGTGCTTTTTGCATTTTACGGTGTTTCCACAAACTAACGAAAAAGTGGCAAAAAAAGTCAGTTTTTATCCAAAAATGCGTCATCCATTCCAAAGTGACCATAATGTTATTATATATCTTTTTATAGTAGTCGTGATACCCGGGAATACAAAATGGTGGTGCTGTGGAACTTTGAAAATATTTTTATATGACAAATGTATGAAAACTTATATAGTTTTTGGTGTTTTACTGAAAATGTATAAAACTGACTTGGGTCATTTTTTCTTTAACGTGACGATTTTCTAGTAAATTATCCCAGAAAATGACGGACTCGTGGGTTTCAAATTCTTGAGAGGTCGTACATGTGGATATTCTATGAATACTTGAGAAGAAATGTGTGGAAGGGGAGCCACGCTGAAAAATATACCCACTAGGGTGCGCTTTTTGCAGTAATCGACATTTCAATAAACTAAGTAACGAAAAAGTGGCCAAAGTAAAATGTTATAATAAAAAACATGACATAACAAAATTTAAAAAAATGGAGGGCCACGTGAGCATGGTGAGTGTTTGCTACAAAATTCTCTCGTAAACGACGGTCTTGTGTGTTTCGAACTCTGGATAGGTCGACGTATGGGTGATATAAATATTGAAGTCGGATTAAATATTGCAGTATTACTAAACATGTCCAAATTGGTGTGAGCCTGTAAAATTTACCTACTAAATGGCCTTCTGCTACATTTTATCATTACTACGCATATTTAGCTAATTTAGAAATGTCCAAAGTCATTGAGAAACTGTTAATAAAAAGTGCGTCTTTTTATGCAGTTTGTATATTAACGAATACACTATTATCAGTATGTTCAATATTGTGAACGTTTTAATGAAGAAAACTGACATTTATCTCCATATCTACATAAATTCTTCATATTATGATAATATCATATTCAATGTAACAATTATGCAATATAATATATACACATTTAATCAATTCCTGACAGACACGAGGAGCCTCCTGTTGTCCAAATAGTCCAAGAACCACACCGAAAGTCTATTTAATGGCTTTTTCGCTCAGTTCCTTAAACTGCAGATCAATACTAAGCCTAGTTTGGGATCCAACTTTGCAGACAGAAAAATATTTGTAAGAAATTGAATATGTTGCTCGAGGCAGAGTGTGAAACAAATTCAGTTCTGCAGATAGGAAGTAAAATACATAACTTGTCCAATGAAAATACTCTAGTCCCTCCTGCCCCCCCCCCCTTCCTAGTAATTAATGGTGGTCTCCTAATCCTAGAATCGGCATATTCGTGGTTGCAATCGACCATTTGAGAACCATATATACATATCACTCGGTACCTGCCGTGAAATATGTAGTCCTACATTCGTGTTAGCTGGAAATACATGTTCTAAAAGCGACACAACCATGCCAAAATCTTCATTTTTATTTTAGCTCTTTTTAACATGTAGTCTACATAGACTAGAATTGCGTAAGTTTGTTTTTCTAATTTGTGTTGCTCATTTACCAGTTAAAGAGAAAAAAGGACGAGATTTAATTTCAGACATGCAGATCCAAAATAAGAAATACATGAATAACTGATAAACGGGGTTTTCGGTACACTTGATACGTTACAAGAACAACTCAAAATTTAAAACACTTACACGATTCATGTTCACAAATTCATGATATTATAGACATATTAAAGAGGCAAAAACAAAATGATGATTTTTGGCCTGGTTGTGTCACTTTAATCTAGTTGAATGAAATGAGAATAGTTACCTTTTGTTGGTGTCATCTTGTAGAAATGATAACAACGTGGCAGCTTTGTATTACCTTACATTGTTTTTGCACTCCTTTACCTTACCTCTCTTGTCTGAATCGGCTATTTTAAACTTCCAGAATTGTATATGTCCCACAAAAGATTTAATCTGCTCAAATTATCTAATTTCCTGTGAAGATAAGGGATAAATACTTCGTCTGCATATTGTTTGTACGTGGTTGGATTTTGAATCTGTAAATAATTAATGATGGTAGCACAACAAATACAGGGAGGCCTACACGTGTAATACGTCTTTTTGTTGGTGTTTGACTGGAGTTTCCATCTGTGGTATCGCTTTGTGAAAACTCTTTTGACGTAAAAAAGTCAAGATCAAATTTCAAGATCAAATAAACGAAATTTATTTTCAACAAAAATAAACAGGTACACATGTTTTCATGTGCTTTTTATAAACTGGTAGTCGTTTGATCATGAGAATCAGACACAGTATTCTAACCCTAATGTTCCGAGGTCGAGCACGCTACCTCTCGGAGTATACAGTCATGCAGCCATTTCGGCCCTTTGCACTTATCGTAAACATTGCTTTCTCAGTCCTACCAGGTAGGCATGCTCATTTACACCTGAATCAAGCTAAGTATGTGAGTGCAAGGTGCCTTGCCCATGGACAGAACATCGAAACAATGTCCCAACATTGAGAGAGAAGAAACATGATATTTCTCTGAAAAGTCTGCACCAAGTGGGATTCAACACCACACAACACGCAGAGATATTGGCAAACCACCATGCTCTAACCATTGCGCCACGTCGCTCTCTAATAATATCAATTGAATCCTTATAAATGAGTGAACAGAGAAGAAAAGTTTTTTTCAACTTGAAAAGGCTGAGAAAATGTTCTTCCTCAAGCCTTTTAACATAGACATTAGTTGCCTTTAAGCTCTCTTTAGGATTATTAAATTTATTGGTTGATTACTGATTGATTGATTGATTGATTATTGAGTGAGTGAGTGAGTGAGTGAGTGAGTGAGTGAGTGAGTGAGTGAGTGAGTGAGTGAGTGAGTGAGTGAGCCAGCGACTATTGCTATAAGTCGCTTCCAAGACATTGCGGCAATTTTGCGACACAACGGGACCGGGATTTGAATACAGTGCATCATGAGTTTCGAGCCTCAACCTGATAATGAGTGATCGTGGGGCGCTCTCCTTTAGAAAGTGGTACGTGTATCATATAACATACGTTACAAAAATACCCATCAAGCTCGATGTGGGATTTGAACCCATGATTTCTCGTGTCGGCAGCTCAAACCACTACGCTAACCCAGCGAACACAAAATATTTGTATAACATTTGTACAAAATCAGCCCGACGTCTTCGCGTTGGCCCAACAGTGTACACATGGTAAACAAATATTTTGTGTTTACTGGGAATGCGGCTGATGTCTCTATAGATAAACACTTGTCGTTATGAGTTCACGTTTGTGAATAGTAATGTTACCATACAGCTCGACGGTGCACTTAATAAAACAAAATAACGAACCATCAAGTTGGTGGTTCGTTAATTATCAATACGATATGGACAACAACCATATGCGCACCCAATGACCAACACGAACGGTGTTTTGCGACATATTGATTTTTTTTAGAAGACCTGCGAGGGAATGACAATAAAAATTAATATGGTTGACACACGTATAATGACACGAATTAGCATTTTCACATGGGACATTGGTTGCCAAGTATTGCTTTTATGTGTATCCGGTAGTAGACATTTTTATCAATTTTATCGTGATCATGTTAGATTTGCTTTCTAGAGGCTCTTGAAACGTAAAATTACCATTTACACTCATAGCAGCGTAATAAAATTAATCGAAAATTAGGTTAAATTAATGATAGCCACTGGTGTAAATATTTTCGCTTTATAGCCACTTTGTTGGACATCTTGGATTTCATTGCTGTTTTTTAAACGTGAATATAACAATCCCAATGAAATGGGTAGGCGAGAATACTGTAAACCTGTGCCATTACATTGCAAGACCTTTTTCAACAGGTAAAATTGACGATGGTATATTGTTAAAATGGATAATTACATCAGGCAGTTGACCTTAGGTGACCTTGAAACACAAGAGTAACTATTTCAATAAATTCAATGTATTCAACTTTGACAAAAATGAGGTATTGCATTAAAATCAAAGATTACTATTACATAACATGAAAATTAATGGAAGCCGTTGGTGAAAATAGCTGTTAATGGTAGTTATTGGCAATCATCTTGTTGTTGACCTCTAGATGACATTGTGACGCAAAATTAGCATGATGGAGCATTTCAATTAAATCAATGTACTCAATTTAGTCCAAATGTAGGTATTGCATTATATTTCAGGCTTACTATTTAATAACATGGAAATTAATGGTAATCGTTGGTGAAAGTAGATCATTTTCATGATGGTTATTGCCAACCATTTTGACTTTGACCTCTTGATGACCTTGACCTTAACTAACCATTTCATTAAAATCTACGTATATGACCTGATGACTTAGTCCTAAATGATGTATTCCATTAGATTTTAGGCTTACTATTTCATAACACGGACATGTATGGTGACAGTTGGAGAAAATATATCATTTTCAAGGTTATTATTGGCAGCCATCATGTTTTTGACCTCCAGATGACCTTGAAACGTAAAATAAACCATTCCAATGAAATCAGCGTGTGTTCAAATTAGTCGAAAAAGAGGTATTACATTAGGTTCTAGGGCTAGTATGTCAAAAGTTAAAAATTCAAGATGGCCGACGGCGGCCATTTTGGATTTATGCAAATAAACAACAAACGGAATGTTTTTTTCGGTGGCTCCCCTTCCAATATTGATAATAGGTCGGAAACGGTTGTCCATGCAAAATTTGATGCTTATATCACTTTTGTCACGATAATCTTGTTAAGCAACTGGACTATACAACGTTGGTCCAGCATAATAACAACATTAGTTTAGTGTGTGAGGATGACACGGGAACATTAACCCAGCAAAGACAAGACGTTGAATCAATGCTGGCTAAATGTTGGCCCGACGTCTCCGATAGTGGACCAACATTAAAACAGCATTGTCTGGGTGCTTAATGTGACTGGGGTGTTTATCCACAGACGTACGGTAGACGTCTAAACCGACGCGCACGCTGCCCCCCCCCCCCCGGTCAGCTGCTGGCCGTGTCCCTGACTGACTGGGAGAAGTAGGCTAGGTCTATTAACAGATCAATACCGTGTCTCTCCGCCCCTCTCCGTCTGACTACATTTCAGCGCTTGTCAGGTTGGAATCAAAGAGTCTATATTCTTAACCATCGTGCTTTTTAAAGTAGATAACAATCTATTATCAAGCCTCACATCTGCCATCAATGATATCTACAAATAATAACGATGTATATTTACCTTTCACGGCGTATTCTGCGATTATGAAGAGGAGTTTACAGAGTATGCTGACGGCGGCTTCAACTGTTCTTTGTCCCCTAAATAGCATGCACACTGCTGTGTGTGTACATCGTACACAGTGCGCTGTGTGTGTACATAGTACACAGTGCTGTGTGTGTACACAGTGCTATACTGGTGTGCAAAGTCAAAAGGCAGTATCTGCTTAGTTTACAAGTCAACAGATACTGCCCTTAGGCTTTGCAGCGCAATATATGTCCAGAATGGAGCTGTTGCTGTTATCGCTGCTGTAGCTGCTGATGCTGCCGCTGTTTCTGCTGCTGCCGTTATCGCTGCTGTAGCAGCTGATGCTGCAGCTGTTTCTGCTGCTGATGCTGCTGTTATTGCTGCTGTAGCAGCTGATGCTCCTGCTGTTTCTGCTGCTGTTATCGCTGCTGTAGCAGCTGATGCTGCTGTTATCGCTGCTGTAGCAGCTGATGCTGCCGCTGTTTCTGCTGCTGATGCTGCTGTTATCGCTGCTGTAGCAGCTGCTGCCGCTGTTTCTGCTGCTGATGCTGCTGTTATCGCTGCTGGACCAGCTGCTGCCGCTGTTTCTGCTGCTGATGCTGCTGTTATCGCTGCTGTAGCAGCTGATGCTGCCGCTGTTTCTGCTCCTGATGCTGCTGTTATCGCTGCTGTAGCTGCTGATGCTGCCGCTGTTTCTGCTGCTGATGCTGCTGTTATCGCTGCTGTAGCAGCTGCTGCCGCTGTTTCTGCTGCTGATGCTGCTGTTATCGCTGCTGTAGCAGCTGCTGCCGCTGTTTCTGCTGCTGATGCTGCTGTTATCGCTGCTGTAGCAGCTGATGCTGCCGCTGTTTCTGCTGCTGTTATCGCTGCTGTAGCTGCTGATGCTGCCGCTGCTGTAGCTGCTGCTGCTGCTGTTATCGCTGCTGTAGCTGCTGATGCTGCCGCTGCTCCTGCTGCTGATGCTGCTGTTATCGCTGCTGTAGCTGCTGATGCTGCCGCTGTTTCTGCTGCTGATGCTGCTGTTATCGCTGCTGTAGCAGCTGATGCTGCCGCTGTTTCTGCTGCTGTTATCGCTGCTGTAGCTGCTGATGCTGCCGCTGCTGTAGCTGCTGCTGCTGCTGTTATCGCTGCTGTAGCTGCTGATGCTGCTGTAGCTGCTAATGCTGCCGCTGTTTCTGCTGCTGATGCTCCTGTTATCGCTGCTGTAGCTGCTGATGCTGCCGCTGTTTCTGCTGCTGATGCTGCTGTTATTGATGCTGTAGCTGCTGATGCTGCCGCTGTTTCTGCTGCTGATGCTGCTGTTATCGCTGCTGTAGCTGCTAATGCTGCCGCTGTTTCTGCTGCTGATGCTCCTGTTATCACTGATGTAGCTGCTGATGCTGTCGCTGTTTCTGCTGCTGATGCTGCCGTTACCGCTGCTGTAGCTGCTGATGCTGTTTTTATCGCTGCTGATGCTGCAGCTGTTTTTGCTGCTGATGCTGCTGTTATCGCTGCTGTAGCTGCTGATGCTGTCGCTGTTTCTGCTGCTGATGCTGCCGTTACCGCTGCTGTAGCAGCTGATGCTGCCGCTGTTTCTGCTGCTGATGCTGCTGTTATCGCTGCTGTAGCTGCTGATGCTGCCGCTGTTTCTGCTGTTGATGTTGCTGGTATCGCTGCTGTAGCAGCTGCTGCCGCTGTTTCTGCTGCTGATGCTGCTGTTATCGCTGCTGTAGCTGCTGATGCTGTTTTTATCGCTGCTGATGCTGCAGCTGTTTTTGCTGCTGATGCTGCTGTTATCGCTGCTGTAGCTGCTGATGCTGCCGCTGTTTCTGCTGCTGCTGTTATCGCTGCTGTAGCAGCTGATGCTGCCGCTGTTTCTGCTGCTGATGCTGCCGTTATCGCTGCTGTAGCAGCTGATGCTGCCGCTGTTTCTGCTGCTGATGTTGCTGTTATCGCTGCTGTAGTTGCTGATGCTGCCGCTGTTTCTGCTGTTTCTGCTGCTGTTATCGCTGCTGTAGCAGCTGATGCTGCCGCTGTTTCTGCTGCTGATGCTGCTGTTATCGCTGTTATCGCAGCTGATGCTGCCGCTGTTTCTGCTGCTGATGCTGCTGTTATCGCTGCTGTAGCTGCTGATGCTGCCGCTGTTTCTGCTGCTGATGCTGCTGTTATCGCTGCTGTAGCTGCTGATGCTGCCGCTGTTTCTGCTGCTGATGCTGCTGTTATCGCTGCTGTAGCTGCTGATGCTGCTGTTATCGCTGCTGTAGCTGCTGATGCTGCCGCTGTTCCTGCTGCTGATGCTGCTGTTATCGCTGCTGTAGCTGCTGATGCTGCTGTTATCGCTGATGTATCTGCTGATGCTGCTGTTATCGCTGCTGTAGCAGCTGATGCTGCCGCTGTTTCTGCTGCTGATGCTGCTGTAGCTGCTGATGCTGCCGCTGCTCCTGCTGCTGATGCTGCTGTTATCGCTGCTGTAGCTGCTGATGCTGCCGCTGTTTCTGCTGCTGATGCTGCTGTTATCGCTGCTGTAGCTGCTGATGCTGCCGCTGTTACTGCTGCTGATGCTGCTGTTATCGCTGCTGTAGCAGCTGATGCTGCCGCTGTTTCTGCTGCTGATGTTGCTGTTATCGCTGCTGTAGCAGCTGATGCTGCCGCTGTTTCTGCTGCTGATGCTGCTGTTATCGCTGCTGTAGCTGCTAATGCTGCCGCTGTTTCTGCTGCTGATGCTGCCGTTATCGCTGCTGTAGCTGCTGATGCTGCCGCTGTTTCTGCTGCTGATGCTGCTGTTATCGCTGCTGTAGCAGCTGCTGCCGCTGTTTCTGCTGCTGATGCTGCTGTTATCGCTGCTGTAGCTGCTGATGCTGCCGCTGTTTCTGCTGCTGATGCTGCTGTTGTCGCTGCTGTAGCAGCTGATGCTGCCGCTGTTTTTGCCGCTGATGCTGCTGTTATCGCTGCTGTAGCAGCTGATGCTGCCGCTGTTTCTGCTGCTGATGCTGCCGTTATCGCTGCTGTAGCAGCTGATGCTGCCGCTGTTTCTGCTGCTGATGCTGCTGTTATTGCTGCTGTAGCAGCTGCTGCCGCTGTTTCTGCTGCTGATGCTGCTGTTATCGCTGCTGTAGCAGCTGATGCTGCCGCTGTTTCTGCTGCTGATGCTGCTGTTATCGCTGCTGTAGGTGCTGATGCTGCCGCTGTTTCTGCTGCTGATGCTGCAGCTGTTTCTGCTGCTGATGCTGCTGCTATCGCTGCTGTAGCTGCTGATGCTGCCGCTGTTTCTGCTGCTGTTATCGCTGCTGTAGCTGCTGATGCTGCCGCTGTTTCTGCCGCTGATGCTGCTGTTATCGCTGCTGTAGCAGCTGATGCTGCCGCTGTTTCTGCCGCTGATGCTGCTGTTATCGCTGCTGTAGCTGCTGATGCTGCCGCTGTTTCTGCTGCTGATGCTGCTGTTATCGCTGCCGCTGTTTCTGCTGCTGATGCTGATGTAGCAGCTGATGCTGCCGCTGTTTCTGATGCTCCTGTTATCGCTGCTGTAGCTGCTGATGCTGCCGCTGTTTCTGCTGCTGATGCTGCTGTTATCGCTGCTGTAGCTGCTGATGCTGCCGCTGTTTCTGCTGCTGATGCTCCTGTTATCGCTGCTGTAGCAGCTGATGCTGCCGCTGTTTCTGCTGCTGTTGCTGCTGTTATTGCTGCTGTAGCTGCTGATGCTGCCGCTGTTTCTGCTGCTGATGCTGCCGTTATCGCTGCTGTAGCTGCTGATGCTGCCGTTGTTTCTGCTGCTGATGCTGCTGTTATCGCTGCTGTAGCTGCTGATGCTGCCGCTGTTTCTGCTGCTGATGCTGCTGTTATCGCTGCTGTAGCAGCTGATGCTGCCGCTGTTTCTGCTGCTGATGCTGCTGTTATCGCTGCTGTAGCAGCTGATGCTGCCGCTGTTTCTGCTGCTGATGCTGCTGTTATCGCTGCTGTAGCAGCTGATGCTGCCGCTGTTTTTACTGCTGCTGCTGATGCTGATGTTGTTGGTGTTGCTGCTGCTGCTGTTGCCCCTGTTGCTGTCGCTTCCTCCGTTGCTGCCACTGATTATGTTGTTGCTTTTGGTGCTGTTGCTATCGCTGTTTTTACTCCTGATGCTGCTGCTTCCGCTGTTGCTGCCACTGATGATGTTGTTGCTTTTGGTGCTGTTGCTATCGCTGTTTTCACTCCTGATGCTGCTGCTACCGCTGCTGCCGCCGCCGGTGCCACTGATGATGTTGTTGTTCCTGCTGCTGCTGTCGTCGCTGTTGCTGCCTGCTCCTGTTGCTGCCGCCGTTGTTACTCCTTTTGCTGTTGCTGCCGCTACTGTCGTGTGATGGTTACTGATTGTGTTGCTGCCGCTGCTGATATGATAGATATGCTGCTGTTGTTACTGCTACAGCTGCCGATATGTTGATGTGATTTCTGCTATTGATTTGTTGTTGACAAGCGTTCACAGTAGGCCTACTATAATTATAAACAGCAGGGCTATTTATATCAACAGAAAACCAACAAACACGAGACGTGGATCCAATGTTGGGTTAATGTTGGCCAACCGTCTACGAGTCGGCCTCACATTGATGTAGCATTGGACTATAGCCTCTTAGTTGGGAGGCATTGCTCGCTCACTTATAGAGCTGGGTCGCTACCTCGGTATACCTGTAAATAACAGATTTTATAATTTTTGTGAAAATTGTGTTGAGGATGAAAAACATGTTTTATTGAGTTGTCCTATGTATAATGGTGTACGGCAAGCTTTGTTCACGCAGGCGTGTTAATGTAATGTTAATGACGAAGACGCTAAGCTACGGTTTTTATTTAATGATGATGCTATAGTTTCAAAATGTGCCAAAACCTGCCTTAAAATTATTAATATAAAGAACAATGTGATAAATTATGTAAGATAATACATGAATAGGTATTAATGTATGGGTATCGGAATGTATGTATTTATGTATTTAAGTATGCACAACGTTTTACTCGCCTTCCATAACTTTTATCTCTTATTACTATGTTTTTATGTATGTCTTGGATATTTTAGTATGTGTCTCTCGCAACTCAAACTCTGAGTGATCTTTGTAAAATAAGAGTGAGACTTTAATAAATGATTTACTACTATAGAATTCACCATGTTCTCTGCAATCCATTAAAAAACACAAATGTTTCCCCTCCACTGGTAGCGTGCGCGATCTCAGACCGCCAGGGTACAGGTTTGAATACTGTGTCTGGAGGACAGCGTCAATCTCTTCTAATCAAACCCTGTATCCGGAGTTTGACTCTGCGGTCCTGTATGCGGTGCTCAGTCATAGCATCATAGGAAGAATAGGCCCGCATAACGTGGTACCCGGTACTATGGTATGCGGGTCTCAGTCATAGCATTATAGGAGAAACAAGACCGCATAAAACAGTACCCGGTACTATGGTATGCGGGTCTCAGTCATAGCATTATAGGAGAAACAAGACCGCATAAAACAGTACCCGGTACTATGGTATGCGGGTCTCAGTCATAGCATTATATGAAGAACAGGACCGCGGTACCCGGTACTATGGTACGCATTATAGGAAAAACAGGAACGCATTTTTTGGTTCATTCTTTTACCGACATTACTAAAATAAATCCTCACCCCTTCCTTTGAAAATTCAACCACATTTGAGTTATTTCCCACCCTTTAGTCCCAGTCTAAACCACCATCATTTAAATAATGTTGGTTGGGCGTATACGAATCATCACGTATTCCTCTCCCTCCCTTTAGTCCTCATGCACCCTTTATTCCGCATACACCCGTTATTATCAATCCACCCTTTAGTACTCATCCATCATTTAGTCATCATACACCCTTTAGTCCCCATCCACCCTTCAGTCCCCATCCACTCTTGAATCCCCATCCACCATTTAGTCTTCATACACCCTTTTGTCCCCGTCCACCCTTTATCTCTCATCCACCATATAGTCCCCATCCACCATATAGTCCCCATCCACCCTTTATCTCCCATCCACCCTTTAGTCTCTATCCATCCTTAAGCTCCCATCCACCAGTTAGACCTCATCCACCCTTTATCTCTCATCCACCTTTTAGTTCCCATCCACCCTTGAGTCCCCATCCACCCTTGAGTCCCCATCCACCCTTTAGTCCTCATCCGTTCTTGAATCCCCATCCACCATTTATTCCCCATCCACCTTTTAGTCTTCATCCACCATTTATTCCCCATCCACCTTTTAGTCCCCATCTACCCTTGAAATCCCATCCACCATTTAGATCCCATCCACCCTTTATCTCTCATCCACCCTTTAGTCCCCATCCACCCTTAAGTCCCCATCCACCATTTATTCCCCATCCACCCTTCAGTCCCCATCCACCTTTTATCTCTCATCCACCTTTTAGTCCCCATCCACCCTTGAGTCCCCATCCACCATTTAGTCCTCATCCGTTCTTGAATCCCCATCCACCATTTAGTCCTCATACACCCTTTAGTCCCCGTCCACCCTTTATCTCTCATCCACCGTTTAGTCCCCGTCCACCCTTTATTTCTCATCCACCCTTTAGTCTCTATCCATCCTTGAGCTCCCATCCACCATTAATCTCCGTTCACCCTTTATCTCTCATCCACCGTTTAGTCCCCGTCCACCCTTTATCTCCCATCTACCGTTTAGTCTCTATCCATCCTTGAGCTCCCATCCACCATATAGTCCCCATCCACCCTTTATCTCTCATCCACCGTTTAGTCTCTATCCACCATTGAGCTCCCATCCACCATTTAGTCCCCATCCACCGTTTGGTCCCATCCACCATTTAGTATCTATCCACCCTTTATCGCTCACCCACCATTTAGTTCCCATCCACCCTTTATCTCTCATCCACCATTTAGTCCCCGTCCACCCTTTATCTCCCATCCATCGTTTAGTCCCCATCCACCGTTTGGTCCCCATCCACCATTTAGTCCCCATCCACCATTTCGTCCCCATCCATCTTCTTTCATTTCCTAATCAGAAACGTCATGCTCTAAATGAATGAGCAATACCTTGATTTAATATTATCCTTTAAGTAAACAATATAATTTAATATATAATAATACCACTGTGGTAAAAGATGGTGAGCCAGAATATTGTGTTATTAGGAATTATCCTCGTAAATTGAGGAATGAAAAGCTACCCCTTGATCACGAAAGCTCTCATTGACAATGCATATTTACAAGTGGGCGGGGAAGAAACATTTTGTTTTATTTAACATTTTAATATAGATTTATTAGGACGAGTTCAGGCGAGAGAGGCAGTAGCTTCACCCATTACACCAGGGTCCTGACCCGAGAACCCCTGATTGCGATGTTGGTAGTCAATAAGTAATCATTTGAATTTTACACATTTACATAGGTTCAACATCCCTGCTTTACCAGATAATACCCCAGCGTTCAGAGGGTTAACCTTCTGTGTGCTGTAGACAAACTCATCCATACACTGATACATATAATACCCCAGCGTACAGAGGGTTAACCTTCTGTGTGCCGTAGACACACTCATCCATACACTGATACATATAATACCCCAGCGTACAGAGGGTTAACCTTCTGCGTGCTGTAGACACACTCATCCATACACTGATACATATAATACCCCAGCGTACAGAGGGTTAACCTTCTGTGTGCTATAGACACACTCATCCATACACTGATACATATAATACCCCAGCGTACAGAGGGTTAACCTTCTGTGTGCCGTAGACACACTCATCCATACACTGATACATATAATACCCCAGCGTACAGAGGGTTAACCTTCTGTGTGCTGTAGACACACTCATCCATACACTGATACATATAATACCCCAGCGTACAGAGGGTTAACCTTGTGTGTGCTGTAGTCACACTCATCCATACACTGATACATATAATACCCCAGCGTACAGAGGGTTAACCTTCTGTGTGCTATAGACACACTCATCCATACACTGATACATATAATACCCCAGCGTACAGAGGGTTAACCTTCTGTGTGCTGTAGTCACACTCATCCATACACTGATACATATAATACCCCAGCGTACAGAGGGTTAACCTTCTGTTTGCTGTAGTCACACTCATCCATACACTGATACATATAATACCCCAGCGTACAGAGGGTTAACCTTCTGTTTGCTGTAGACACACTCATCCATACACTGATACATATAATACGCCAGCGCACAGAGGGTTAACCTTCTGTGTGCTGTAGTCACACTCATCCATACACTGATACATATAATACCCCAGCGTACAGAGGGTTAACCTTCTGTGTGCTGTAGACACACTCATCCATACACTGATACATATAATACGCCAGCGTACAGAGGGTTAACCTTGTGTGTGCTGTAGACACACTCATCCATACACTGATACATATAATACCACAGCGTACAGAGGGTTAACCTTCTGTGTGCTGTAGTCACACTCATCCATACAAGGTTACATATAATACCCCAGCGTACAGAGGGTTAACCTTCTGTGTGCTGTAGACACACTCATCCATAAACTGATACATATAATACCCCAGCGTACAGAGGGTTAACCTTCTGTGTGCTGTAGACACACTCATCTATACACTGATACATATAATACCCCAGCGTACAGAGGGTTAACCTTCTGTGTGCTGTAGACACACTCATCCATACACTGATACATATAATACCCCAGCGTACAGAGGGTTAACCTTCTGTTTGCTGTAGACACACTCATCCATACACTGATACATATAATACGCCAGCGTACAGAGGGTTAAACTTATGTGTGCTGTAGACACACTCATCCATACACTCGTATTTATATATATATATATATATAATATCCCAGGGCACAGTATAATTTTCACACACTGTACTAAGGACCAGGTAAAGCAGTATCATTATATATAATACCCCAGCGTGCAGTATAATTTCCATATACTATACGATATAAAGCAATATTATTAAGAATAGAGTAATGTACTATAATAGACATAATGACGGGAACATGCACATGGGTTAAAAAACGAATCCAACGAAAGCCGAAGCGCCTCTTCTTAGTGACGGGAACAAAGCTTTGACCCACAAACTAAAAAAAGCCTCATATTAAGTTGTCACAGTAGCCAGCACCTTGGTATTAATAACTGGTTTTGATAATAAAATCAGTTACAATAACGTTAAGAAGAGAAGCAAAACAAACGTGTCAGATCAAATATTTTATTATTAGAAATTAGTTGAAAAGTATCTTATTAATTGAATTTACCTAAATATTCTACATAACTTTGCTATATATGTCATTAATCAATATATACATAGCTATACTTCGTCTTTGATATTGTCATTTGCTGATACTTTCAGTGGAATTTACCGATTTTTAAAGAAGTTGAGAAACTGTTTCATTCTAATTTTAAAACATTTGTGACAGCATATGTATATGTTACGGATGGGGGGGGGGGTATGAAACGATGTTGTAATCATATACATTTACCAACTAAAATTAACTATTGTACTGCCTCAAATTCTAAGTCCGTCAGGAGCACAGAGCTTATGCTCTTAAGAATTGTCTGTAACATGCCTAATTTAATAAAGTTGATTATCAATGTGAACATGCTGATCAATGTGTGTTTTCGGGCAGATTTTCGCACAAGTATCAGACAGAATTATAATGTTCATCACCAGTGTGGATGAGCAAGTGTTTCTTCATAGCAATTAATCAAACTGTTTGTCACATGTTTTACATTTTTAAGGTTTATCTCCAGTGTGAAAACGCTGATGTCTTGTCAGTTCGCCTTCTTCAATAAAGCATCTCCCATAAGTATCACATGCATAATGTTCAATTCTAATGTGAATACGCTGGTGTGTTTTCAGGGTGCCTTTCTCCCTAAAGCATTTATCACACTTATCACACAAATAAGGTTTATCTCCAGTGTGAAGACGCTGATGTGTTTTCAGGGTGCCCTTCTCCCTAAAGCATTTATCACACTTATCACACAAATAAGGTTTATCTCCAGTGTGAAGACGCTGATGTGTTTTCAGGGTGCCCTTCTCCCTAAAGCATTTATCACACTTATCACACAAATAAGGTTTATCTCTAGTGTGAAGACGCTGATGTGTTTTTAGGATGCCCTTCTCCCTAAAGCATTTATCACACTTATCACACAAATAAGGTTTATCTCCAGTGTGAAGACGCTGATGTGTTTTCAGGGTGCCCTTCTCCCTAAAACATTTATCACACTTATCACACACATACGTTTTATCTCCAGTGTGAAGACGCCGATGTGTTTTTAGGGCGCCCTTCTCCCTAAAGCATTTATCACACTCATCACACACATAAGGTTTATCTCCAGCGTGAAGACGCTGGTGTGTTTTCAGGGTGCCCTTCTCCCTAAAGCATTTATCACACTCATCACACACATAAGGTTTATCTCCAGTGTGAAGACGCTGGTGTGTTTTCAGGGTGCCCTTCTCCCTAAAGCCTTTATTACACGTTTCACACACATAAGGCTTGTCTCCAGTGTGAATTCTTACATGTCTGATCAGATGAGATGACTGTGTGAATCGTTTGTGACAGGTCTTACATTCATAAGGTTTATCTCCAGTGTGAATACGCTTATGTGGTTTAAGACTGCCTTTCCATGCAAATCCTTTCTGACAAATATCACACGGAAATGGTTTATCAGCAGTAACGTTGATCCTTTGTTCTTCATTCAATGTGGTTGCGCACACAGCGTCTTCATCTCTTACTTTAAGCTCTTGTTTAATATTGAAGACATTAAGAATTATAAAGCTGCCTGTTTGTATATGTTTCGATAAAAAATCATATTTTGCAGCTATCATAAAAGATTGTATTGGTTTCATGGTGATTATGGAAAAAGGTGAAATATATCTCGATGAAAGAAATGACAGCAGGTAAAAGGTGTGGCCGCTTTTAGACTCTCTTCTCAGGATATATATGTCTTTACATTCCTATGTAATCTGCAACAAAAGCGAATGTTGAAATAAGATTAGCTAAATGTATGTTTTTATTGATATAAAGTTCTGCTCGAACACAAACAAGCAATAAATCAGATACATTACACATACATGGGATTACACAAACACATATGAACTGGATATTATGACAGAGTATGCCATGTACTCGTCATGCGTGTGTGGTATGAAAACATGTGAGGCGACTTGGGGCAAAAGTACTGGGCTACAGATTTTGCAATACATGTCAGTATTCGGTACTTATACATTCTAAAAATACTTTTACCTGTACTTGTACTAAAGGAGTACTGGGATGACGGCTAATAATAGTACCTTTCGCCTCCCCCAGCGAAGGTCATTGGGATCTTTTCCGTCTGTTGTATGCTGGAAGCATTAGTCTATAGCAATCATCCAAGGGAAGCTGCAGCCTTCACGTGTCTGTTCATAATCTTTCAGTGGATTGTCAGCGGTATAACCTGGTTTCTCTATTCAACAGCAGTGATAATGTAGCTTTTGTATCAGTGTAGGCACTGCCAGGGCAGTGTTACTACAGTGCAGGCACTGATCTTGGCTGTGGTAGCCTTGAAACAACCGACAATAGAGTGTTAGAGACTATGTGTCTCACGTGGGGTGAATGGAGTTACCCTTACCTAGTGTTACTCTGGGGAATATCCGACACAAGGATAGCAAAAACGAGCCTCTGGGCATGTCTGGGAGTAAATCCCCTAGACATGCCCATAACCACTTATTGGGCAAGTATAGGAAAACACTCGCAACAACCCACCATGCCCTATAAAATTAATTATAATCGTATAATCAGTGCATTTTTTTCAATTCCCTTGGTTTAATCCAGCAATGCAAGATGCCTGCGATATTGCAAACATTGTTGCCCTACTAAATGGCATACCTGAAAATGAGCTACTCAAGGCAAGTTATTTAGTTGCCAGGTATTTGGAATTTTAGCAGCCATATTGAATTTTAGAGGAGGAATAAAAACATTCATATCAGAAATTGATTCTTATATATCTAAGTCGACATTTGTGCAAATCTTGGTGCTTCAATCAAAAGATGTAATATTGCTATGCTCAGTAGGCCTATAACCGGATTTGAATGTCGTTGATTGCCATTTCAGATTTGATTCCTGTGTGTGATTCTACAGAATTACATGTCTTCAATTGATATCTGACTGGACATTTATCAGTTTTACTGACTAGACCTCTAGATGACATTGAAACGTAAAAATAACAAATCAAATGGAATCAGTGTATTTGAAAGTTATCTAGAATTAGGCGTTATATTCGATTGTAGTCTCATTATTTGTAACTCATTTTAGTTTTGTTCTCTGGATGACAATGAAACGTAAAAATGACCATTCGAGCACACTCAGTGTACACAAATTAGTTGAAAATGAGGTATTTCATTTAATTCCAGACCTGTTATGTCAAACTAAAAAAATCAAAATGGCGGTTAATTTTGGTTTCGACCTCTACTATGACCTAAAAATATAAAATATCATTATAAATTATTGCAATCAACGTTCTCAAATTACTTTTAATTGGAGTATCTAATTCAATCAATTATGGACCCATAATTTAATAAAATATTAATAAACAGTACTAGGTCACTGGTAAAAACAAAGTTTTCATGCCGACATTGGCAGCCATCTCACTTTTTTACCTCAATATGACCTTGAAACGCAATGATAACCATTCCAACGTAATCAGTGTACCCAAATTAATCGAAAATGAGGTATTACATTAGTTTCTAGGACTGTGCTATCAAAAGTTAAGAATTCAAGATTTACCAGTTGGATCCCCTCGACGGCAGCCAATTTTTATATTATTTTATTTACTACATGACCTGATGATCTAATTAAAATAAAAAGGTGAATAAATGGATTCCTTGACTTCCAAAACCTATGGATAGACTACAACATAATCATGATAACAATTATATCACTGTAAGTGCGGCGGCCATCAAGGATTCATATGTTGATAAATTGATGTCGTGCATTCTAGATTATTGAATAATCTTATTTTACCGTATATTACATAATTAGAAGTCTTTTGGGTTTTTTAAACAAAGGAAACAAAGTAGGTAATTTGGCGGCCATTTTGGATTTCAGGCCGCTATTTTGGATTTGAAGAATATTTTAGGGTGGCTTAGAAGCTCATTTTGAATAGTATGTTTTGAGATAACTGAATCCACTGAGAAAACATTGACTGGAAAAAATGGCCGTTTTTGTCTGGCATGGACCCGTCTAAAATGGCTTATGAGCAGCAGAAAAAAATTATAAGCAGCATCAGTAGAAGCAGAAACAACGACAGCAGCAACTGTGGCAATAGCAGTAGAAACAACAACAACAGCAGCAACTGCAACGAAAGCAGCAGTAACTGCATCAGCAGCGACTAAGGTGGCATCGGCTACAGCAGCAACAGCAGCAGTGACAACAACAACAACAATAGCAGCAGTAGCAGCAAGAACTATAGCAGCAGCTGCGGCAACAGCAGCTGCGGCAACAGCAGCAACAACAACAGCAGTAGCAACAGCAGCAACAACATCAGAACCAGCAGCAATTCGTTCAGCAGCAACAGTAGCGGTGTTAACAGCAGCAATAAAAATGGAACAGCGGCTACAACAGCAGCAGCGCCTACAGAAGCAGCACCTACAGCAGCAGCAGGCTACCAGCTGCATTGATGTAGCTAATATGAAGCTATTGATATATTATCGACTACGGGTAGATGTCCAAGGCAATTGCGAAATTAAGCAAAATACATTTATGTGCCCAGAGTGTATAGATAGACATTATGATGATTTCAAATTGGCCACATGTGGCGAAATTGTACCACAGCACGGGTTATGGTTTCCCATAGTAGTACCACAGTACGGGTCATGGTTCCCCATGGTGATACCACAGTACAGATCATGGTTCCCAATGATGATAGCACATAACCACGATAGATCCATGCCTAACATTTATACGAAATTTACCTTCCTTTACCAAATTCGCATTTATGCGAAATCCACGTCTGTACATACATTAAATTCAAGAGAGATATTTTAGTAAATGCGTGATTGAAAATCGCCAACCATAATGGTCAGTGACTTGGATGCAATGTTCTCTTGTAATCAGACCAGCTAATTTACATCCATATCACAGACATTCTCAGCTTAGTACACAGTTCATGACTGGTACCTTAGTAGCTTTATTGCAATAATACAATACTTACAGAATTATTTAACCTGGGCATTTTGGTAACAGGAAGTTAAAACGTATAGCAAATTTGGTACATTCTGCCACCAACACAAATGAAAATGAAATGAATCAGGCTTTAGAGTATTGTATGTCAATATTTAGAACATTTATTAGCAACACGTAGAATCCACATATGGCGTCATAGATATTATGTATAAGTTAAAGTCCCCAGTGTAACCCACGAATTATGAACCACAATGTATAATATGGATGACTTAGTAACTGAGACATAACAAATTTATTACCAACGGAATTATTAATCATGCATATTTTGTGAAGTCTTAAATCTTCAACGATATAACCCTTGATAAAAACAAGCTAGAATTTTATTTAAAAATCACTAAATAGAAGATAAACTATATTAAGTTACAAACTATTCTACCTTCTGTGTTCAGCTATAAGATACGGTTTAAACCAAATTAAACATTTCCAGCTTCAAATCACGAACAATATTTATATTTATAGAAAATAGATTTTCCCAATGCTGAAGTATTTGATTACCTGAACGTCTATCAAATTTGGTTTATTATTTTTTGTGATATTTCTATGGATCCAATATATGCTTAAAACCATATATATGAAGCTCCAGCAGCACGAGTTAACCCAGTAATGGTTTAATAGCTCAACATTAATTCAAAATCAATCCTAACATTTGTTTAATGGATCACGTATGCTCGGCTTGCTTTATGAAAATTATACAGACACCTAAAAGCAACACAAAATTGCAGAAACTATTTTATTATTATATGTATAATCACATCAACAAGATAAGCTTATTTGACTAACTAAAATTTGCTAATGACTGAATCGGCGACCAGATGCATATCATAGGTGTCCACAAAGCATAAAACATTACAGATAAAGGACGTGACAATATGTGATTATCCAGCTAAAGTACAATATTAAGTCATGATAACATACAAATATGGTGATTTAGAACAAGTGTGTAACAAATTTTGTTACAAACATTACATTAATAACATTTGTCATGCAGTACTACATTCTATCGTCAGTATGTACATGATGAGCAAAATTAATGTTTGTAAGGCCGAATAAGAGCTTTAGTTTTCAGGTTGTCTTTTCGTGGAAAGCCTTTATGACAAGTATCATACACACCAACTTTTTCACCAGTGTGAAGTGCATGTATAGTGCAATAATAATAGTTGTCATGTGGTACAATTTTAATTTATGTCAGTATATGTAATGAATTATAATTATTGTTTGCATCAGTGTGCAAAGCATTATTAACGTTTTCAAGTTGTGTTTTCATGGTAAACCTTTATTACCAGCATCACACACATAAGCATCCAGAAATACACTGTGGCAATTTACAGTGGATTATTATAATAATATTGCATAGCATATTTTACATTCATTTGCTTTCAATACTGTCATAATTTATATACATCTAATGCTGCTTGGGATTTTTTATAACATTCATGATATTTATACATGTGTGAACGAGATCGTCTTTCTGTGTCATTTACACAAATATTTATCTTATGTACACAACACATCACATGATTAATCAGACTGGATGATTATGTGAATTGTCGCCCACATGTTTTGCGTTTATAAGGTTTATCACCAGTGTGTAAGTCATTTTCCACACGTATCATCACAGATAATGTCCAGTTTGAATGGCTTCATGGAGCGTGACATGTTTTACTCCCACTGTGAATAAGCTGATGTATTTTCAGGTTGCTCTTCCCCACGTTTCCGTCTAAATTCTGTACCACATGAACCACACCCATGAGGATTAATCTTCAGTTTGAATGCCTTCGTGATACTTGAAATTGATTAATGTGTGAATCGTTTGTGGCATGTTTTACATTCATAAGGTTTTCCCACCAATGTGAACACGCTGACGTGTTTTCAGACTGCCCTTCCGTCCAAATACTTTATCACATGTACCACATTTATAAGGTTTATAACCAGTGTCGCCCTTCCGTGTAAATCCTTTATAACATGTATCACACCGATGAGGATAATATCCAGTGTGATTTACTTCATGACACTTTAAACTCCCAAATTGCGCGAATCGCTTATGACATGTTTTACATTCATCAGGCTTGTCACCGGTGTGAATAAGCTGATGCTGTTTCAATTTGTCCTTCTGTGTAAATCCTGTACCACATATATCACATTTATAGGGCTTATCACCAGTGTGAACACGCTGATGTCGTTCCAGACTGCCCTTCTGTGTAAATCTTTTATCACACCTATCACATTTATAGGGCTTATCACCAGTGTGAACACGCTGATGTTTTTCCAGGCGGCCTTTCTGTGTAAATCCTTTATTACATGTATCACACTGATGAGGATAATCACCAGTGTGAATTACTTCATGACACTTTAAACTCGCGGATTGTGAGAATCGTTTATGACATGTTTTGCATTCATAGGGTTTATCGCCAGTGTGAACACGCTGATGTTGGTCCAGGTTGGATTTCTGTGTAAATCCTTTATCACACGTTCCACATTGATACAATTTATCACCAGTGTGAACACGCTGATATTGTTTTAGGTAATCACATTCATAGGGTTTCTCACCAGTAGTAATACGCTGATGTTGCTCCAAGTGGCCCTTACATGTAAAACCTTCATCACACGTACCACACACAAATGGCTTATCAACAGTAGCACTGTGGTTTCTATCCATTGAAGTTGAACACTTCTCATTCTCTTCATCAACTTGTCTCTTGTATTTAAGTTTTGAAAATTTGAAAGACACAAAGCATCCTGTTTTAATGCCTTGAGACATAAATTCATAGTTTGCCGCCATAAGTAAAATGTGTCTTGGTTCAAGATCCATGGTAATTGTGGAAGACACAGTCTTTTTGTAAAAATATAATTCACCTGTTTGTGAAATATATTTTTTTCAAAGAACGCCTGTAAACAAATTTAAAAATATATTTAACTCAGTAACATATAAATAATACAATATTCTGTAAGATCATAGATGACTCCCATGTCATTGTGCTTATTAAAAGTAGCAGCATCATCATCAGCAGCAATGTAGTAGTAGTAGTAACATCAGTCGAAACAGCAGCATAAACAGCTCAGCAGCAGGAACAGCAGCCGAAACAGCATCAGAAAAAGTAGCAGCCATTTTGTACGTGTGATAACAGCAGTCGTAGCAAAACAGAAACAACAAAAGCAACGGCAGCATCAGTAGAAGCAGCAGATACAGCAGCTGCAACTTTTGTTTAGTAATGTTTGAAAATGTACACCATTCCAGTCAATTAATCATGTACACGGATGCCGTCGCCGAGATCTGGCATCAAGAAAACTAAGCATTCCTTATTCACCAAGTGGAGAGGCAACAATCTGGTGATGTAAGCTATGTATCCTGAATAACTTTATGTCGGCATTAGTCCAACGTTGAATTGAAATGACGTTTATTCAATTGTATCCCTTCAAAATACATTTTTGGATTTAGTCGTCTATATAAAGTCACTACCAGTCGAGCTGCTCTTGAGATATTTGAACAGCCAAAAGCATAATGCCATAGTTAGACTGGCGCTGATCGTCCGTACGGGGGGGGAGGGGGGGGGGGGAGGACAGAGCGACGGATTCATCATGTTTATACAGCTACAGTAACAAGGCCCGTCGACGACAGAATTAGGCCTCAGCCTCTAAATCATCGTTTAAACATGTTAAAAGGAAATATCATTTGAAAATATAACTATTACTATAACTTTAAAAATTATTTCATAATTTATTTCAAATTTGTTATGTTGAACAAATATTTCCAAATATTAAGCATATTAAAGTCAATAATGGCTGCATGTCAGCCATTTTAAATTTGATCGAGTTAAAAATGCTTCAGGGAATGTCTGTCCCTGAAACCAGATATTTGGTTCTACAGTAATGGTCTAGCCATCTGGCACGGTTTCCCAGATATTATGCATATTTAAGTCAATAATAGCAGCAAGTCTGCCGTATTTTTCTTTTTCAGGGCATATCCCTCCTGAACCCGCACCTTTTGTTTTATAGTAACGGTCTAGCTATCTCGCACGGTTTCCCAGATATTATGCACATTGAAGTCAAAAATGGCTGCAAGTCGGCCATGGTAAGTTGTGTATCGAGTTAAAATGTTTGAGGGCATAACCTACCTGCAGCCACACATTTTGTTTCATAGTAATGGTCTAGCTATGGTCCGATTTTTCCAGATAATAAAGTTAAATTATGGACAGAAGTCGGCCATTTTGAATTTGATCAAATTGACATTTTTCATAGCTTATCCTTCACTGAAATTGTACATTTTGATCTATAATAATGGTGTACCTATCTCCCACGGTATTCTTGGTATAGATGTACAAGATGGCGGCGTCTGTAAACCAACTGTAAACCGTTCTTGATTATATCTCATTTTTACCCGGATAAAAGGCATATAACACGTAAAAAATACAACAGAAAACTTTATGGATATATAGACGTCACCCATATAAAATATGCCTGTGAAATGAAGTGCAGAAGAAGTACAATTTGAGATGACTTTATTTGTGTGAGCTAGCTATTTGTAATCAACGACGACATATTGAGGTCAGTGGGCACACTAGTTACGGCACACCTCATCTGTGTTAGTGGCTGTACACTAACAGTAGTGTCTGTACACGACTGCCAACGCGCTGACAGTGACGTCACCGTAGTTCACACCTCACAAATGGCCGACAATATGAACTGTTATGACGTATTAAGACTGACCCCGGGAGCTACCCAAGCTGAGGTCAGGCAAGCATACCTGAAGCTGGCCAAAGAGTGTCACCCAGATAAGACTGGCGATACGGATACCACGCATATATTCCAGCAGTTATGTCAGGCCTATTGGACCCTCCATGATCCCAATTCTCGGGCTGAACATGATCGCTATCATGACATTCAGCCTCACCCAATGTCATATGGTGAAGCTGTCACTGGATGCTGCATGAAAACTAACACATTCTGCTTGGTGATGAACGTGCCAGACAAGCTATTCGACACATGGCTTAGCGCCAGCAAAGCATTTTATCATGGAGTTGAAGCACTTGTCCGTGGACAACATGGCATCCAGCTTTACATGCAGTATCGTAGTGGTGTGGAGACTGGACCTGTGCTGGGAACAGTTTCTCTCACGTTCTACAAGTCTACGTCCCGTATCCACGTACAAGGCAGCTCCTACGTGTTGTGGCTAGAGGAACACTGGCCCAGGATACACAGGCAAGTGGATGTAATGGCTGAAGAGGTTGTAAAAGCCATCAGAGACACCAGGCGCCACAGTGATAGGATTACATCTCAGAGGACCAAGATGGCCTGTCTGGAAGGGGTGAGTACTACCACAGCGTCCATGTCCCCTGTCAACTGTAAAACGTGTGATACATACCTCGAGGATGGTGACAACGGCGGCCATTGGCGGTGTCACCTGTGCGAATCCGCCTATCATGGACTATGCGCAGAACCAGCCGATACCAATACGCTGGGTCACATTTGTAGCCCATGCATAGTGGTGACATCAGAGTCTGCTAGTTCAACATCTACTGACACCACGGTACAGTTGTTGGACCACGTGTCCAGGGAGCATAAACTGGACAAACTAAATGTCGATGACATATCGGGGAATAATCTGGCCAGTGACCTGACAGATGAGGCTCTACATGAAAAGGTAGTAGCTACTGATTTATCTACATCTCCAACATCTGCCAATATTGACCCCACTGTGAACTCTAAAAGGCATAGCAAGACAAGTGAAGTAAAGAAGTGTCGCCCACGGATAGCACAAAACAAGGTCACTAAGAAACCTGCCCTCTCAGCAAAACGCGACAATCAGTATAAAGGCTGCGGTGCAATGGCCGGCGTCGTAGCTCTACAACGAACCGTGCGAGAACTAGAGTCGAAGTATGTAGATCTTCTGAATGCGGTACATATACTGAGACACAGGCCAAATGAAGAATGCCGTCAAACTGCAGGTACCTCAACTGATACTACATCATCTCAGACAGTACCTAATGACTTGCCAGGTACCTCAACTGACACTACATCATGTCAGACAGAACCTCAGGACTTGCATGATAAGTCATTAAGTATTGCTGATGACGACAGTGAGGACGAGCCTGATCAACACGAGCATGATAAGTCATTGGTCGAGACAGACTTACCTCTTAAAAATCGGTTCATTGCCCTGGCTAAAGATACTACTATAGACGAACCGCCTGTCACAAATGCTCATACAGATACCCCTGTACATCAAGATACCTCAGATGATACAGACGATGTAAACAATAGCCTGCCACCTCCCCATATGGCTGATCTGGATGCTCTCCCAGATAACGCTAATGAGGATATACATAGGGATTCTTCAACAACTCCTCCGCATACAAGCACTAGTAAGGACCGTGTCATCACTAAGGAGGATATCCCTACTGTAAATAGTGCGCCAGGATCCCCGCTCCAGTCCAACCAGGAACCCAAGTCAGATGCCAAGGATGCCTCAACGACTTTACCCGATGAGTCCGATAATAAAGAGCCAGCCACTCACGTCCCCCCTTCTCATGACGCACGGGGCAATACACCAGCACGTACAGATGTGTTAATTGTCACGTCCTCTATTGGTAAAGCCCTGGAGGCCCGTAAAATGTACAGAGACAAACATGTTGTCATAAAGCATCTGACACGTGGAAAAAACCTACATGATGCAAAACTGACAATTGAGAGAACAAAGACACTAGCGGATCTTGTTGTCTTCATTGTTGGTTCCAATGATCTAGCACAGCAGAAAACTGTGAGTAAATGCATGGTAGAGGTGGATCACCTGATCAGCAACACAAGGAAAGTGATGGGTGGTGATGTTAACATCGCGTTCTCTCAAATCCTTACCAGAACTGATCGGAACATATTTAATAAAAAATCAAAAGATTTCAACAAACGGCTGGAATACATGTGTAAGAAATCTACAAAAAATGATCATCTCCACTATATTCCACAAGTAGAGTTGTTGACCCCTCAGTCTAAGTATGATGGAGTACACCTGAGAGACTGGGGTGTGAAGTAGGTAAGTAAGTAAAATATTTGCTTTACTTCACTTTTCGGCCAGTATGGCCATTTAAGTGAAAATTCCAGGTATTACAATATCCCATATTGTATAGTTAAAGTAGTAAAGAAAAGACAAAGCCAATAAAAGCATGATCGTAATAAAATATTCAGTTTAAAGTGTTTGATATGATAAGATGACGATGCTCCTGGCACCTATATGTAACGAGTCTGATGACATGCTGTAGCGCCTGCACTACAACACAGTTTAATTAGTATAAAAATATCAGTATAAATAATGTAAAATATGAAGTTATTATAAAATGAACGACTTATCAAGTCACTATATCTCCATGAAATTGGAGTGATTGTGTAAAAACTATAAGTTTAAGTCTAATAATTAAAACATGTAATATAGGTTACATTCCCGAAGGAACTGAATAATAAAACCTGCAGGGGTGTCCCTGAATAGCTCAAATAAGGAATTAAATGCAAAATACTTCCTTCTGATGTGCGCATATTTCGCACAACTGAGAAGGACATGTCTTACAGTGAGACGAGTATTGCAGCACATAGGTCGCAATTCTCCTCTCAATAAATAGCCGTTTGTGAAATAGGCATGGCCAATTCTGGCCCTGCATAAGACAACGTCATCTCTTCGGCGTTCCATTGGTGTAAAAGATCGCTTAATGATTGGTTGTACCTCGAACAATTTGCTGGTGACATTGATGTTCCATTCACCTTGCAAAATGTCATCAAGGTAGACCGAGATGTTATACTTGAAATCAGTATATGGTATATAATAAAACTGTTTTGTCTTATCCAGGGCAGCCTTGGCCAAAACATCAGCCCGTTCATACCCTGTATTCCAATATGGCTGGGTACCCAGCAGAAAACAATGTCCTTGTGCCCAGACAAGTAGTGACACATATGCAAAATATTGGAAACAATTGGGTTGTTGAGTTTTTGACTCTTAAGAGCCTGCAATGAAGATAGCGAGTCTGTGATGATCATGAGCTCCTCGTCACTACTATCCCAGATGTATTCGATGGCAGCTTCAATAGCTAACAGCTCTGCTGTGCAAATTGAAGCCTCGTCGTTGATGCGGCAGCTAAATTCATGATCATCACAGACAAAGGACATAGCTGTCCTCTTGTCTTCCTTTGATCCGTCAGTATACACCTTCCGGTGCCTCGGAAATCTACAAAATAGCTCTAGCAACATACTCTGGAAGACAAGGGGACAGGTGTCTCCCTTCCTGAGATCCGAGAGGTTAAAAAGTATATTAGGCTGTTGAAGAAGCCAAGGTGGACATTCTGGTGAGCGTACAACGCTAATTGCGTCGAGCTCCACCTTCATGTCCTCCAGATGGGGTTGGAGTCTTATACCCAAAGGAGGTATAGTCCCTGGCTTGTTATTAAACAATATCTTGTATTCAGGGTTGACAACACACGAGTATGCCGGGTTCTCAGGATTTGCTTTCATTTTCATATAGTATTGCAGGCTCAGCTTCAACCCGCGAGTCTCTAAAGAGGGCTCACCGGTCTCCACCTGAAGACTTTCGATGGGTGATGTTCGAAATGCCCCTGAGCATAATCTCAAACCTTGGTTCGCGATTGGATCAAGTACTGCTAAGTACGATCGTCTCGCTGAGCCATAAACAATACAACCATAATCCAGTTTGGATCTGATGTGAGACCGGTAAATCCCCAATCCTTGCTGGATATAACTCGTAGCAATTGTAATGCTTTCCTACACTTATCTTTCATATATTTGATGTGTGGAGTAAAACTGAGCTTCTTGTCGAAAAAAAGACCAAGAAATTTGACCTGCTCTTCAACAGGAAGCTGTTGTCCATATAGTTTGAGATCGGGCTCAGGCTGTAAGCCATTTTTTCTACAAAAATGTACACATAAAGTTTTTGTGGGAGAAAATTTAAAGCCGTTCTCATCCGCACAAGTCACCAACTTATCGAGGCAACCTTGCAGGCGCCGCTCAATTATTGCCATATTGCTTGACTGGCAGTAAACAGCAAGATCATCAACATATAATGATTTTTCAATATCGTCTGGTAAAGCATCAATTATACTGTTTATTTTAACGGTAAATAGAGTTGGTGAAAGGATACTACCTTGTGGGACACCCTCCTCCTGTGGATTTAGTGAAGAGTGGGTGTTGTCTAAGCAGACTTAAAATTTTCTCCCCTTTAAAAAATTATCAATGAATAAGGGTAGTCTACCCTTCAGGCCCATTTCATGGAGATCTTTCATGATACCACCCTTCCATGTGGTATCATAGGCCTTTTCTAAATCAAAAAATACTCCAACTGTATGTTGATTTTTAACAAAACCTTGACGGATATAAGTCTCAAGTCTGACCAAATGGTCTGTGGTGCTTCTCCCTTTTTGAAAACCACATTGATATTTAGTTATTATGTTATTGTCTTGCAAAAACCATGTAAGACGATGATTGATCATGCGCTCCATGATTTTGCAAAGACAACTTGTCAGTGCTATTGGCCTATAATTATTAGGATCTGTTCGATCTTTTCCAGGTTTAGGGATCGGGATCACTGTTGCTTCGCTCGATCCATCTGGGAAATCCTGAGATTGCCACAGATCATTCAAGAGTAGAAGCAACAGATCAAGTGATACATCAGGCAAATGTTTCAGAAACTGGTAGTGAATTTCATCAGGGCCAGTTGCCGAATCAGTTGCCTGAGCGATAGATTTAATTAGTTCTCGTTTAGAGAAATTAACATTGTACTTTTCGTCATTATCTGACTCAAAGTCCAATGTGTTCTCCTTCTCCTTGTCCCTAATCTTTCGAAATTTTTCCTGATAATGATCTGGTGACGATTTAGCAGCGAAGGATGTCGCCAGCGTTTCTGCAATATCCGTTTTATTGGTTATTGTGTCAGAATCAGTGACAAGGTACTTGATGGTTTTATCTTTCCTCTTGCCACTGATTCTGCGCAGCATTTGCCAAGTATGTTTTGCCGATGTATTATTATTTAGTGTGGAGACATATGCTCTCCAAGATTGACGCTTGGCTTCACTGATTGTGCGGCGAGCTTTAGCGTAATCTTTCTTATATCCGTCAAGGTTTTGTCTAGTTGGATGTTTTTTAAATTTTTGCAAGGATTTTTTCCTTTTGTCTATTGCCTTTCGGCAACTTTCATCAAACCAGGGTTTGTCGAGTTTTTTAGAAACTGTCGAGGTTTTGGGTATGCTTTTATCTGCTATATTGTGTAACTTGGCTGTAAAAAGGGCTATAGGGTCATCAACCCCCTCTTCATTCTCAAATTGAGAGATTGTGAGGCTCTCCCCACAAGACTGTTGGAAGGCCTCCCAATCTGCTCTGTGCAGCCTCCAATGCTGCACTCTTTCTTCAACAATAGAGTTGTTGCTCTCTATAAATATAGGATAATGATCACTGCCACAAAGATCCTCGTTGACCCTCCAAGTGTAATCCAAATATAAATCGGGATCACACAAGGATAGGTCAATGGCTGTTGCAGATCCTGAAGCAGGGTGTAAATAGGTGGTGGTATCATCATTAAAAATGCAGAGGTTTTCCTCTGAGAGGAAGTCTTCTATTATTCTGCCCCGTGGGTTGATGTCCCTACAGCCCCACATTGTGTGGTGCCCGTTAAAATCTACCAGTAGCATAAAGGGTTTGGGCAATTGTTTTACCAGCTGCCTCAATTCCACAACATCTACTGAGCGGTTTGGCGGTAAATAAACAGAGCATATCGTCATTGGTCTGTGACAGTTTATGTTAACCGCCACAGCCTGTAAATTAGTTTTTAATGTTATATGTTGATGTGGTGTTCCGTCCTTCACAAGGAGAGAGACACCCCAGCAGGCCCTTTCATTACTGGCAGGGCCAAAACAATTGACCATTGTATAGTTTTTGAAACTTATGTTAGTGTTAGGTTTCAAGTTAGTCTCCTGCAGGCACACAGCTGTTGGGCTGTAGGTCATTGTAATTTGACCTTAACCCTCGACAGTTCCATTGTATTATTTTGTGGGACTGGGGTGTGAAGCAGCTTGTGTGTAACATTAAGGCGATTGTTAACCCACTACTGGGTCTTCCCCGGTACACCACCTACAAAACCACTCGTGATACCCATTACAACGTGAGTAAGACGCAATCAAGGAATCAGCAACCAAAGGGTCATGGTGATAGCAAATCTAACAATAATGCATTGATGGATACTGACTTTAGACATATACCCGTCAGAAATGCTGGTGTCAAGTCCGTCAGTCAGGTCAGACTAACACCAACACCAGACTTCACCCGTAGACAACACACACCAGAAGCGTTTGACTGGTCACCACCATCAGTACCTCAACGATCTTCTGGAGCTACTACCATGCCAACGTGTTATGGACTTGACGCATAGACCAATACTTCCACATATTTTTGACTGGTCACCACCATCAGTACCTCAACCATCTTCTGGAGCTTTAATAACACCAGACTTCACCCGTAGACAACACACACCAGAAGCGTTTGACTGGTCACCACCATCAGTACCTCAACCATCTTCTGGAGCTACTACCATGCCAACGTGTTATGGACTTAACGCATGGACCAATACTTCCACACAAGATATAGCGCCACAACGTGTTGTTGACAGTAATAGGCCTATACACCCCCGTGACTCAAGGCACACCTGGCCCATACCCCCTACTTTTAACGCTTATCCTCGGCATCAAGGACATGGAAATACGGTAGCCGATGGTATATATAGGCTAACGGATATGCTAAGAACCCAAGGACAATTGTAAAGAATGCGTTAGACAACGTTAAAATAGCAACAACAAGGTAATACGACGAACTGGCAAAATCATGTATCTAACATGTACACCAATATGTTATGACGTATTTCTTTCTTTTTCTGTACTCGAGATTATGTGATATATTCTTAGATAAAGCAGGATTTGGCATGTGAGAGTAAGCAACTCTTATAAGCTGACACTTGCTTGTTCTATATTTTAATGCGTACATTTTCAACACGTGTATTCAAATTTCCAAAATGCCAAACTAGTGTGATACATGGTACGATGATTGTCATGTTTTAAAGTAAACTACACGTGTCTGGTTTTATACGTTTAGATGTTATTTTAACACATACCTTTGCATGTTTACACTTTCAATCATTCACAGTGTATTTTATCTAGTACATGTTATTACTTGATGTAGGTAACTTGAATATTTAATTATTGTAAATGTTTACACTTTCAATCATTTACAGTGTATCTTAGTCTTTTACATGTTAGTACTGGATGTTTTTAATTCAAAGCTGTTCATGTGTGGTTTTAACACGCTGATTTAATGCACGCAGCTTCAAATGACGAGATATGTTATACGTTCTCACTATTTATATAGCATATTGATATATTGTGTGTGGTATACACGCATGAAACGTGTTATTCAATTACATTTAGCGGTGCATGTTGCTTTAATTATCTTTATTTTAACATGTTACCACTATAATTATGTGTAATATAGAATGTTACATTTATTAATTTAATTGATCGCTTATATCCGGGTAGACGAGGTAAAATCATAGAATTATTTGCATTATGCCGTCTTCTAGAATAAAGCTTGGGACTTGGAATGTCAATGGATTAAGTAAAAAACTCAAAGATGAAGATGTATATAACTCTATATGTAGTTTAGATTTCTGTACCCTGTCTGAGACATGGACTAATAGCAATACTAGTATTAATGTTCCAGGGTATGGATCAATACATAAGCCCAGACAAAAAGCTAAAAAGAAAGGTCGCCCAAATGGTGGTATTATATTTTTGTATAAGGCGATGTACTAAAGCCATGTAGAGTGTATACCATGTGGTCACGAAGACCTACTTATTGTACGTTTGAACGGTCAGGCTATTGGCCACGATAGGGATTTATATTTAATTAATGTATATGTTCGTCAAGATGGGCCTCCTGACAGTCACCCAGTGATGGAAGATGTTGAAAATGCACTGGCGACATATGGCATATTAGGTGACACAGTCATTCTAGGTGATATAAATGCAAGAACCGGTGATCTAGTTGATATATGTGATACGTCATGTAATTTTAACACCCCAGTAGATAAGTCAATACACCACAAAGATATCATACAACGCAATAACTGCGATAAAACTATTAATAGTTGTGGCAAAAAATTGATAGAACTGTGTCAATCATCTGAACACGTTATACTCAATGGTCGTTTTTTAGGAGATTCTATGGGGTATTTTACATACATTAGCGAACGCGGGTGTAGCGTAATAGATTATATTATTAGCAATTATAACATATATAGGCTAGTAGAATATGTCCGTGTATCCCCTCTACATCTGTCTGATCACTGCTTAGTTGAAGCCTGTATTCAATTAAAGTATAATACCGTGCTCTCAACTAAACCTAAACAAAAGCTAAATCATCTTTACGACACGTTTTCTGCAGAACATAACCAAAGTGATGAATATTCATTAGCTCTATTGGAAGAAGAATCACAAAATACATTAGTGTCATTTTTGCAAAACGAGTATGGACATCACCAAGATAATATTGAAGAAGCAGTGAACGATTTTACTAACATAATTGTTAGAGCAGGTGGAAAAGTTTTTAAAACGAAAAGGGGGAGAAGGGGGGCTACAAATAAAGCTACACGACCTAAACATAACAAGAAGTGGTTCGACAAAGAATGTTCACTAATGAGAAAAGATATTCGTTCTACTAAACGTAAAATGATAAACAAACCTTTTGACACTCAACTTCAGCAATCATACGTACAAAAGTGCCGTCAATACAAACAAATATTAAAACAAAAGGAAATACTCTTCAGAGACAAGTTAATGGAGCAGTTAGTTGGTATGGCAGACACCAATCCGTCCGAATTTTGGCGAACATTAGAAACACTAAAATCATGTAACGACGGAAAAGAATCTCATGCTGATAATATCCCACCAGATGAATGGTTCGATCATTTTAAAGCATTAGCTTTGAAAAATATAGAACTAAATCAGGAACAAAAGAGTCTACAAAATGAATTAGCAGAACTGGGAAAAACAGTCGATGTAGACTCGCAGGAGATCCTAGATAAAGCAGTCACAATAAAAGAAGTAAAATTAATAATAAAATCTCTAAAAAACAGAAAATCATCTGGAGATGACATGGTTATCAATGAGATGTTGAAGTTCGGCTTAAACATATTGGTACCTGCCATAACTAAATTATTTAACTTGGTACTTAAATAAGGAAATTTTCCTTCCGCATGGAACACAAACTTTAAGGTCCCTTTTTTTAAGAAAGGTGACCCTTTGAGTTGCGACAATTATAGGGGGATAAGTATTACCAGTTGTTTAGGTGAAGTTTTTACAAGTCTATTAGCGGAACGAGTTCAAAACTTCTTATCAACTAACAATAAGTTATCTATATATCAGGCAGCCTTCCGTGAAAAGCATGGGACAAATGATCACATATTTATTTTAAAAACTCTTATTACTAAATATGTGAAGCGTCTTAAATTAAACCTTTACTGTTGCTTTATCGATTTTCGTAAAGCTTTTGACAGCGTTTGGCGGAATGGATTGCTTCTAAAAATGTGCTACTTAGAAATAGGAGGCAAGTTATATAAACTACTGAACAATATGTATTCAAACACTACATCGTGTGTAAAATTCGCACAGGGTATCACTGAAAGTCTTAACAGTAAAGTAGGCATTAAACAGGGCGACAGTTTAAGCCCTATACTCTTTAATATTTTTATCGATGACATTTCGAGGATTTTTTGTTCTCTCCAATGTGACGCAGTGTCATTAGATACAATTAAATTGAACTCCCTAATTTATGCAGATGACCTGTTGATTTTGTCAAGCTCCCCCATTGGCCTACAAAACGCATTAGATCAGCTACAGAATTACAGTACAAAATGGGGATTAGAGATTAATACAGACAAAACCAAAGTAATGGTATTTCGAACTGCAAAAAAGGAGCTGCAGTGTAAATTTTTCATAAATGGGTCTGAAATAGAGATAGTATCCAACTTCTCCTATTTAGGTATCATATTCACAACTAACGAAAAATTCACTTTGGCGATTAAAGACTTAAAGAATAAGGGGATGCGTGCAGCCTTTAAGATCTACTCAATTTTAAAATCGCAAAAAATTAATAACCCTATGGTATCACTAAAACTATTCGATTCTATGGTGAAACCAATACTTTTGTTTAGTTGTCCAGTATGGGGGTACGAATTAATGTCATGCCAGTCAAAAGACATTTATCATATCGACAAGATTCCGTTTGAACAGGTGCAAAATAAATACTGCAAAATATTACTCAATGTAGGCAAACTCACCAGTAATATGGCGTCAAGAGCAGAACTTGGTCGTTACCCTTTACTGATAGACGTTGCCATTTTTACAATTAAATTATGGATCAATATTTTAAATTCACCAGAGAAATTACTCTTCAAAGCATATCAAGAAGAGATAAAACTTGACGAATGTGGAATAAGGAATTGGGTGACTTTCGTAAGAAATATTTTAGAGAGCTGCGGATTGTCTAAATTGTGGGAACATCAAACTATTCCAAAAGATGTAGATGTACCAAAAAAGATAAACCTTGTCTTAAAAAAACAGTACGTAAATACATTTTTTAATGAACTCAACAGCACATCGGGTATTTCCAAGTTGGGGGGAAATAAACTCAGGACATACGCCAAGATTAAGGATATTTATGAAATAGAACCCTATATGTCCTCAACAACACTCAGTATACAACTAAAACGAGCAATAGCGCAAATTCGTACAAGTTCTCACGACCTTGAGATAGAGCGAGGTAGGAGACATCGACCTAAACCTACACCAGCAAACGAACGTTACTGTAAAAAATGTATACATAAAGTTGAAGATGAAACTCATTTTATCAGCGAATGTCCTCTATACACGATTCTCCGAACTGAACTGCTACCACACACTAACATTTCGCAATCCCCTACTACCTTTTTCTCGCAAATATTCAAATCCAGAGAGGATAGTGTATTAAGAAAATTGGCTATATATATAACACGTGCTCAATTATTAAGGAAGGAAACACTATATAAAATAAATAACTAATTTTTGACCTGGTATGATCCATACCCTGGAATATGTATTAATTGCAATGGACATTTGAAATTGTATATGTTTATGTGTAAATGTCTGTACTGTTTTTGTACCGTAATGTTATATGTGTTTGCCATACAATGAATGTATATTGTTGTGCAATAAACTTGACTTGACTTGTATTCGAGATATTGAGCATATTAACAAATAGTCTGAAATAGACGGAAATTTTCGCTGCAGTGACCTATTTTTCAGCCAATCCGCCCCCATTGTCGAACGATTAGGAGCTATTAGTAGTAGTAAATCATTGCTTTACGTCGCTTTTCGGCACAAAAGGTCTTTTAAGTGACATTGTAATACGAAAAAAACGTTGTAGTCAATTGATGAGATGAATGATGCACAGATGATGATGTGAGGGTGGGGTGATGTGGCATGTTGTGTTATTGAGAGCGTTTTCCTTCGCATACGAGCTATTAGTGAAATCGATATGGTATATAGATATATAGAAAATTGTTGACTGAATTTTGTCAAGGTTACTAAGGTCACAGGAATGGTAACTGTGAACTCAATCAAGGATTAGTTATAATTGAGACGTGTTCAACGAGTTCTGAACAAAATCACGATTTTAATCTGTTATGTTGTCAAGTTGTACTTTTTAAACACCTCATAACATTTATTAACGGTGTAGCGCAACTACTGGAGTAATGGGGATTAATATGATGCGGTGGAGGATGCGTATTGGGTGTTTTTTTGCATCTAGTGGCAAGATCAGAGGAAGATTAAGAGGATACACCATGCCGTTCACCAGCATGATAGGCCTCAGGCTTGTACTATTGTTCATGGTGTGTATAATAGCCAGTGCTGACGATACAACACCAGTTGCACAACAGCTTGACCTGTACACAAGTGTGATGTGGGGGGGGGGGTGGGGTGATCTGACTGACCGCCACGGACTGACGCTCTCATCTGACAGCAAATGGAGCTGGATTATACACTCTAGTACTACTAGGGTGCGTGCTGGAGACATTGAGTTGAACCCTGGGCCAACACCGGCCGAAACCTGTGCAGCACGACTGAGATCTGGAGCAAATGGTAACGATGATATCAGCCTTGCTGACGTCATGTCAGAGATCCGCCACTTACGAAATGATTTTACGGATAGCTCAAGAATAGAAGAGAAAGGGAGTTTGTAAAAAACGTCAAGAAACTTACATCAGATTGTGCTGAGGTGAAAAAAGAACTGGAGGATCTGCGTACTGAAAATGATTCCCTCAACCGGAGATTTGAGAATATAGAAAGTCAGTCTCGGAGCAACAACATTATACTACGTGGGCTACCTGATGAGCGTGAAGAGACCTGGGAACAATGCGAATGTGCTGTCAGAGAATCCTTGTGCTCCGATTTTCGTATGGACCGAAAGTGGGTGGACAACTTATCTATTGAGCGGGCACATAGACTTTCCGGGAGGCGAGGACAACTGCGTGATGTGATTGTAAAGCTTTCCATGTTTAAGGACAAGAAAAGGATCAAGGAAGCCGGCAAACGGGAAAAACCAGTAGGTCCATTTGTTAATGACGATCTCACCAAGTCTGTACGCACGATCCGTGGAAAGTTAAAGGACAACATAAAGGCAGCTAGAGAGGCTGGTCATCGTGCCTACTTGTCATATGATAAACTGATTGTTATGAACCAGCAAATGAAATAAAATGAATCGGGCTTTAGGCCACTTTTGTGCACATATAGGCTAAACTAGGCCAGGAGAACCTCCTGAGGATGGTGAGATGATTGAGATGACACTGTCCTCCAGACTCAGGATGCGAAATTCGTACCCTGGCGGTCTGAGACCGAGCACGCTACCTCTCGGTCATGGAGGCTCCCCACAATACTGACTTTCACACATGGACGGGGAAGAAACATTTTTTGTTTATTCCAAACCGCCGAGATCGGGAACCGAACCCCGAACTCTGGCATGAAAGGCAGTGGTGCTAACCACTACCCTAGGGCCCCCGCCCGTTATGAACCAGCAAGGCATGAAGAACGCATACACGTTTGATCTTACGGTGAACAATGCTAAATGTTTATATAATAACTTCAAAGAAGCTGACTGATGTGGTGGCCAAGGCCCGACTGGGAACAGCTCACATTCAGGTGCTTTTAAAATGGTTGTGTGGAATATAGAGGGTTTATTGTCTAAACTGGAAGACACCGAGTTTAAAACTTATCTCAAAGCTTTTTCGTTCGTTTGTTCGACTGAAACCTTTGTCAATAAGGAGGACACTAGTAACCTCAATAATATATTCAATGATTATACCTGTTTTGCTACACCTGCCAAGAAATTATCCAAATACGGAAGATGTTCTGGGGGTGTGTTGTGTCTTATTAGGACTAATATATTGCATTTTTTTCAGCATTGGCCTACTGACCACGATAACCTGATAGTGTTCAAAGTAGAGGGTAGTTTTTTTGGTATCACACTGATATACCGTTATTTCCCGCATATATTCCTCCTGTGAGTTTCCCGTATTATGATAAAAAGATAATCCATATGGAATTGCTATGCTCGAACAAACCATTACGAATATTTTAAGCAACAATCAATATAACATTTTATTGTGTGGTGATCTGAATTCCAGAACAGGCAGCTTGAATTTTAGTAATGATACAGATATACACGAAATGAGGCATGACCTTTTTGACAAAACACGGCAATCCGAAGATACTATTGTTAATCAATTTGGAAGGTCACTTTTATCCATGTGTGCTATTCTCGATTTAACCATTGTAAATAGAACTATTGTCAATTCTGATAATTTCACTAGCCTTATTGATTATATCATTGTTGTTTCTGAGCTGTGTAAATTGTTTTCATATTTTTCAATACAATATAATGTCCTATCACCACATATGCCCATAGAACCTACACTTCGTAGTGTGACTGTAGCTGAAGATCCTCACAACATTCCAACTGAATATCGCTCTGTCTTACGATGGTGTGATGAGCTACTTCCCACTTTTATTCAGAATCACAGATCGGGCTTAGTAACGCTGGAGATTAATGAATATTTTTCAACAACTGTATTCAATATTAATGTTGCCACCTCACTTATTACCGAATTGTATTTGAAAGCATCTGATTGTATGTCATATACAATAAGCAATACAATTGTTCCATCAAGAAATGCAATGGTTTGATAAAGAGTGTAGAGTTAAGAAGCGAGACGTACATAAACTTTTGCGAAAATACACAGGGTCATATAACCAATATGATAAACAATGTTATTTTTCTGAGCGCCGTTCATATAAGTCTCTATTAAGAGAGAAGAAAGAACAATATTCAGTTAAGATGGTATCTGAATTGGAAATAAATAGTGTAATGCTAAACTTTTTTGGCAAAATATTGAAACACTTGGAAGTAAGGCCGGACTGACATCTAACATATCTAAAGAGGTATGGCATGATCTCTTTTATAATGTATTTAATACAAATTTTAATGTATTAATTGAGATTGATGGTCTTTATAATATATTCCAACAATATCCTCTCATACATGATGACATTAACATGCTGAATGGTGTACTTACAGAGGAGGTAATATGTACCAGTTTGAAAAATCTAAACAAGAGGCCCAGGGGCCTTGAAACTTGTCAACAGCATTCCAAAATATCAGCTACAGGTGTGTCAGAGAATGTATATCTATGCTCTAAATTGCATTATCATTAAAATAAAATATGTATAGGCCGGTAGTATATATTTATATCTCATCCATCATTGGAATTTATTATAAGTTCGATTCCCATCATACACTTCGCTGATTTTACACACATTCTGACGTAGGCCCACTGCACGTAATGAAAAATGCTTGACAAAAAATCATTTTTAAAGGACTACAATGTAAAAATCATGTACATGCATACAAGAGTAGATGTGCAATTATTATTTATTCTGGGTCTTTTAATATGCCCCAGTTAGCCATGAATTTTCACGAAGTCTTTATTCTTCAATTTCAATTCTTCTGCCTTAAATAGGCCTAACAAAATTGTAAAATATCAACTTTAATGTTTCTCACTCAGCCGTGAAATCTACAGCAGCCCTAATCCATCATTATCACATGTAACCGTAATGCACTTTTACTACACCCTCTTACGTAATGCAAATTACGAAAATCACAATACTAACAGTAGATCGACCGAAGGATAAAGACCCAACTCACACGATCTTTGCTGCAATGTTACTGTAATGTTATCAGGCAAACGTCGAGTCAGGTGTTAGTTGGCTTTATAAAATGTAATGAAATAAAATGAATGGGGTTTTACGGTGATATGAATGAGGTGACACTGCCCTCCAGACTCATGATTTGAAATTGAGCCCTGTTGGTCTGCGGCCAAGCACGTTATCTCTCGGTCATGTAGGCTGCCCACAATATTCAATCTTTACGATTGCGCAGGGAGGAAATATTTTGTTCTTTGAAACTTGGAATGCTAAAGCAGGAGACGAATCTGCGATCTCTGACTTTCCAAGCAGGCACCAGGCCCCCGCCCTTTGGTATTGTTGCTACATACAATGGCGGATCAAGAATGTGCAACAGGAAGGGGCGTAAGCCACATTTTGGCTGAAAAAAGATTGTTAGCTTCACTTTATTCAAAAGAATGCATGAAAATGCAATATTTTCACCAATGAGGGGGGGGGGGGGCGTACGCCAGGTACGCCCTATGCTGGATCCGCCACTGACATATATACAAAAACATTACCTGATTACTGATATCAAGATGATGTGCTCTGTATTCTTGCTGGTATCTATAAGCTGATTAGCAAAACGGTTCCAATTATTAATTTTTATGACATTGATGATGTACTATATTGGTTTAAATATATATATATATATTTTCATATGTGTCGTTAAAACTCACTTATGTAGCACAGAAGCAATTGACAATGTAGGACTATATAATGATGTGGTCATTCGTGGATATAATACAGATGTTTTAGTTATTAGGGGATGACAATATTATATCATCAAGTGACGAGACAGACAGTTCAAGTGACGATAATTTATTATTTGACTAATTTAAAACATCAAAATATGATTTACTTTAATGGTTGTCTTAAACTCAATATTATTTATAGCTGACATATTGGATACTTTATGCTTTGGCACAAGATAACGTCCAAAGAACTTTAAAGCTGCATAACTGTTTTGTTTATTTCATCCAAACGACATGGAGAATGGTGTTTTTATTTTTTTATTTTACTGCTCCGGTTACCGAGATATTAAGGATTTAAGTTTCTTGTTTCTTAATATTGTTGCCCCACCAAAACAAACCTGCTCACAGCGGGGTAAGATATACTGTCTATATATATATATTTCTTTTTAAGATGGCGGCAAGGAATTTTCAACTGAATGGCACTCTCATGATTTTGGTCTTTTTATTGATATTTTGGAGACAGTTTAAGCCAAATACGTACAGGTTTGAAGATGTAAACACCACTGACCCTGCCTATGCATTCATGCCCGTAAAAACAATATCCTTTAGATATATGACATCAATAAACTTTCTAATCGGCCGGATGAGAAATGCCGGAGCCGGCAAGTGTAAACAATCTGTAGCTGTCACAGTGAGCAAGCAATATCTCTTATTATCGCTCATCGTTGCCGGTGATATATCGCCAAACCCAGGTACCCAGGCAAATTATTACTGCCAAGTATGTGAGGGCCAAATAATCCCAGGGGATGTGCGCACATTTTGTTCTTATTGTCAAAACTGGATACATGCGAACTGTACAAATAATTGGATGTGCAGTCTTTGTAGTGACAGTGCACCTGCTGACAATGTTTACATGTTCCCAACTGTCTTGAACGGCAAATCTCAAGACTCAGCCTGGTCTACAGCAGCACAAACCTGGAATGCAAATAGTGCCCAAGATGTAATTGGAGTGGATTACTTATCTGACGTTTCTAGTACAGAAAGTAGTCAAGTACCAAATTCATTTTTAAGTCTTCCTGAAAATACCAGCTATTCTGATGAGACACTTGAGGATTGTTTTCAAGAAATAAAGTTAAAAAGATTGGAGCACCCACAAAATTTTCTAATTGCTCATTTAAACATCAACAGCATAAGACAAAAATTCTACGAAGTAGAGCATTTATTAAGGGAGAACATAGTTGATTTTCTCGCATTCTCTGAAACTAAAATTGATGACACTTTTCCTGATAAACAATTCCATGCAGATTTTTTCAACATGTATCGGGAAGACAAAAGTAAACATAGTGGTGGCCTAATGGCGTATATAAGATCTGATATACCATCCCGCCAGCGAAAAGACCTGGAACCTGAAAACTCTCCATGTCTTATCATTGAAGCGCTGCTGAATAAACAGAAATGGTGTTTTGTGACATCTTATAATTCGCCAAGTACATCAGATGCTTTAAAAGAAATGTGTGTACTGTTTGGTTCAGATAATCTGGTCAAGGGGCCTACATATTTTAAGTCTAAACATGGTACTCTTTTAGATGTGATTCTTGTGAATAAATCCTCTACTTTCTACAATACTCTAAATATTGTAAATTCTGTTAGTGATTTTCATAATATGGTTGCAACAATGATGAGGTTCCATGTGCCATTTAAACATGACGAATATATCCAATATAGATCATTTAAAAAATACAATAAAATAAATTATACATCTAGTATTGAGACCTCACAAATCTCTAAATGTGAAAATGTAGAGAGCGCTAATCATGCATGGAAATTGTTTACTGATTGTTTAAAGGAGGTCATAGAACATCATGCTCCCCTGAAAACAAAGAAGGTTAGGCCTGATCAGCCCCCTTTCATGAATACCCGTCTCAGGAAAGAAATTTGGACAAGAAAACGACTGTACAAGAAATTCTTAACAAATAAAAACAACAATACATGGTCAGATTATAAAAAACAAAGAAATTACTGTGTGAAACTGAGACGATTATCCATGAAAAAATATTTAAAAACAAAGTGTGAGAAAAATGATTCTAATTTCTGGAATACTGTGAAACCCTTTTTGTCTAAAAGAAACAACTCTTCTGAAAAAATAATCCCATCAGAAAATTCTAAAATTATAAACAATCAAAAAGAAATTTCAGAGATTATGAATGATTATTATATTAATGTTGCAAAAGATATTGGACAGAATCAAAATATTGATGGTACGGAACATCCTAGCATTATTGAAAATGAACAACACTCTCAGGGCAAGAGAAGACGTGCTAAAAATTCTGAAAACACTGAATCCAAAGAAAGCAACTGGATGTGACCAAATTCCAGCAAAATTACTAAAACATGCATCTTTACAAATTGCCCCAGTTATTTCAATCATAATAAACAAAGCTTTAGATGAAGGCACCTTTCCAAATAACTTAAAGAAAGCAGAGGTGATCCCTGTATACAAAAAATCTGACAAATTAAATAAATCTAATTATCCTCCTGTGAGTATTTTACCAATTTTAGCAAAAGTTTTTGAAAAAGTTCTAGCCCACCAGATCACTCCCTTTTTAAACACAGTCTTCTCTTGTCACCTATCAGCCTTCAGGCAGGGTTATGGCTGTCAGGACACGCTGCTCACCCTTATTGAAAATTGGCGTAAAGATCTTTTAAAAAATCACAAAATTGGTGCTTTATTAATGGACCTTAGCAAAGCTTTCGACTGCATGCCACATGACCTTTTGATCGCAAAATTTAAAGCTTATGGTGTTCAGGATCAGTCAATCAAAATTATTAAATCATACATCACAGATCGTGAGCAACGTGTCCGGATAGGTAGCGTGCACAGTTCATGGAAAACCACCATTAAGGGCGTGCCACAAGGTTCAGTTCTTGGACCAATTTTCTTTAATGTATTCATAAATGACATTTTCTACTTTATTAAACGAGCACGCCTCACAAATTATGCAGATGACAACACTCTTTCTTTTGCACATCCAAATTTCCAAGTTGTAAAATCATGCCTCGAAGCTGAGGCAGCAAAAGCTATATGGTGGTTTTCCATAAACTTAATGCAAGCCAACCCGAAAAAATTTCAGTTGATATTTTTAACCGTAAAGTTTAGTCCCCAGTGATACTAGACGGCTGTATAATTCAACCCGAAAAAGTAGTCAAACTTCTAGGCATTAATATTGATGAAAATTTGAATTTTTCGATACACACAGAAGAAATTTGTAAGAAAGCTGGCAGACAGCAGAGCGCTCTGAGAAGACTGTCGTTTTGCCTTGACATCAAGGCCAAATTGGCTCTTTTCAGAGCGTTCATCCTCAGCCACTTTCAATACTGCTCAGCCGTCTGGTATCACTGTAGTGCTCCAAATGCACGCTGTATGGAAAAGATTCAGGAGAGGGCTCTAAAGTGTGTTTATTTCAACCATACCGCCTCCTATGAGTCTCTCATGAATAAAACTCGCTTGCCATCTCTGGAAGTTGGGAGACAAATGAACATCGCTATTCAGACTTACAAAATTCTTAATGACTTAATGACCTCGCACCAACCTACCTCCTTGAATGAACTGATTGAAAAACGCTGTCGCACCCGCAATTTAAGAAATTCTGAAAATATCCTAAAAATTCCTCTCATGAAGAGGGTGCGACATGGAACAAATTGCTTTTGCTTTTTGGCCCCTAAAATCTGGAACTTTTTGCCAGAGGCATTGAGAATAACCAGAGACCTCAACACTTTCAGAGATGGCCTACGAGCTTATTTTTTCATTTAATTGAGAGCAAAATTAGATGTAGGTCCCTCGAAAATTTGATACAGTTATACAATTATTAATAAATGACAAATGTTTTTTACGTAACTTTTAGCCATATAATTTATTTTTTTCATATACATCATAAGTTTTCTTTATAAAATCGGGTAATCTACTTTTATGTGCCAAAATGGATTATGTAACTTTTAACAATATATGTTTCTCATTTACATTATTTGTTTTTTATTTGTTTACAGTATTTGTCTATATAATCCGTAATAAATATTTTTTTTTTTTTTTACATTTTATGATGACTTCCTGCCAGCCAACCTGCTTGTTTTAGCTGTTATATTTATTGTTTTATTTTATATGTAGCTTGTACTAGCTCGTTAGAGCTAATGTTATATGTTTTTATGTGCGACTTAAAATAAATCTTATCTTATCTTATCTTATCTTATCTTATCTTATCTTATCAGGACATTAAAAGTACCAAGAGGCAGATAACGGGCATCATAGAAAAAAGAGAGGAAGACTTTTAAAATTATTGCTATTTTTTTAAGTGATCATAGATACATTTCACAGTACAGCGTGTATTGTCTCATATCAGTTAGACATATCTAGAAGCTATTACTTTGTGTGATATGGATGATATCTGCATGTAATGTCATGTTTAATATCGGTACCGGTATAGAGAATGTCACCCACTTGAAAAAATAGAACTCTATTTCAGTATGGTGCTTTTAAGTGTGGGCCAGCATCAGAGTCTTTGGTCAGCCATTAAGACGCTCTCCCCAGATCGTGAGAAATAAATTATTGTACTCGGAATAACCATCAAATTCAGTGATGTAAATCATCGTTTTCGCTCTTAGGATTTTCGTGATTTTCTTGAAAAACATTTGCATTTTTTTATTAGGTATCTCATGGACATTTCAAAATAAAGTCAAAATGCTACTAGACAATATCACACTTTATTTTACTTTATCGTAAATCATCACATACAGTGATATACATCGCGCTATGCGTTAAAATAACATAATATTTAAAAAACATCAGACTTTGCTGTAACCGATTTGACCCAGTATCCGACATCTAACCCAGTATCTCAGCTAACACGAGGCATTGATCCAATGGCAGAATAATGCCGCCCATCCTCTGCGGTATTGGCCGAACATTATGCCGATTCAGTTCAACGTATGGGTTTGCTATTAAGGGGGTGGTTTCGTGCTGGCCAATGTAACATTATATGGCCCATAACCTTACCGCTATTACATGAATATTGTACACACACCGAATCACTACTTAATAATACTTGATGGTGTACCGCATGGTGAACTAATTCTGCTACATTTACCCAGTTTTAGTGCATTTATAAGGCCTTTAAAACAATAGCAATGATTGTTTTGTACGTTTTAGGTTATTTTAATCGAAATAAACAAAACAGTTATGCAGCTTTAATTTAAGCTTAAAAGATACCCATGTTATGTTTCGGGATGAGATAAAACCGAATGAAAAGTGTCTATTTCTGACTAAATGTTTCACATATATATAATACATTGTTTTCAATGTGTTGTATTTCCACTAGGCCTATAGGGCACATACCGTTAGTCACAAGGCCCATTAGTCAGAGGCCCGTTAGTCAGAAAACCAGTAAGGATGATTAGTCAGAAGGCCCGATTGTCAGAAGGCCCACCACGCGAAAAGGGCCATAAGCTCAGTTTTGTCAAAATTGATTTATTTCAATTGATTCGATAGCCGTATGGTCCCTGTCCCAATATTGAAATAATTTTTGAAAAGTCTTCATTAGTTTTTGTTTCATTTGATTTTTAATATTTTAAATTTAGTCATGTGATAATTAAAATTAAATTTTAAATGACGTCATAAATAATTTGAATAAAGCCGTGGGGAGGTACCTTCTCGCGTAGCGGGTCACAAATGTATTGTTATTATATTTGATTTTGGCTTTTATATATTTTAATTCTTTTGTTGATTGTCTATATAGCCGAAAAATCAGTTTCTCAGCAAACACAAAACATAATTTGTTAATTTTTCATACAAGTTCGGCTCAACGTCATTGCATAAATGTTAGATGCGCATAAACGACGCTAGCCCAACTGTATTAATCTAACATCAAGTCAGGGTTACCTTTATAACCCCCTCGACCCACAAAACTCGACCCTCAACCCACAACCCCTCGACCCACAACCCCCTCGACCCACAGCCATTCCGAATTACCCCCTCGACCCAAAGTTGAAAATGGGTGATTTAGGTTTAGTTTATAATCGTGTAAGGCCTATTGGTGGACCCTTTTCATTTATAACATAGGCCTAATTTGTGTTTTTGATACTAGGCCCTATAATAATGAATAGGGCATAATAAATTCTCTGTCGGTAGACCTATATCCTATTCATATATGCGTGCCGCGTTTACAAGTCAAAGCGTCCCTGTGCAGACAATGTTGTGCCAGCTGTGGAGATGCTGGCCCAGTATTGAGACAACATTGGGCGAATTTCCCGTGTCAGCGCGTGTGTTGGCTGTGATGCCACCCACAGCGCCCATGTTCCCGACACTGGGGTCATAATCTATAAAGCACACACTCACGGAGCTACATGTAGCTGATACAATGAAGTATGGGGGAGGGGATCTTGTGTAGCATTTTTTTCACCGAGTAGCCATTTAAAAGGAATTCCAGTGACGTCACTGTGTTTCACAGAATAGGTCTAAAGGTAGGCCTATATTTCTAGAGGGTCATGCACTATTCAATCGGCGGGGGGGGGGGGAGTATTTTAAAATCAAACCCCGGACAGGCTCTTTATGAAATAAATAATATATTTCAAGACCTGGACTAGCTGGCCTTATCATTTTTCTCCACGCGTCACCGAGCCCTACGTGTTGAAATTATGCGGGGATAAATAATCCAGCCCCCCTCTACCCCCCCCCCCGGTGATTGAATAGTGCCCCCCTAACAGTTTTGTTGACAACAATTATATAATTGATTTAACTGCCTGCAGTGGGTCTCATATGCATGGTGATTTGAAGTTCTCGGAACGTGGGAACTTTTGAACGTGGGGACTTCTCGATATAGGCCCTATAGGGCCTATTAGGCCTACTTGAAGTATATATGTTTGGTTACTAGCCTGTCTGACACTTCGTTTCCATTTTCGGGCTATGACTGGCGATTTTGCCAGCTATTTGGTTACCATCTAATGGGATAAAAAATAGGTTGTTGTGGGTGGACGGGGTTGTGGATCGAGGGGTTGTGGGTCGAGGGACTTGTTGGTCGAGGGTTGTGGGTGATGGTTCGAGGGGATCGAGGGGGTTATGAAGGTTAAACCCAATATTGGCCGGCTGTGTCTACCAAGAGAACAGCACCTGGTGGACAACTGTCCCAGTAAACACAAAACATTTGTATAATACTTAAACAACGTCGGCCCAACGTCTTAGACGCTGGGGTAGTAGTATAACGCTTTACAAAGCCAAAAGGCAGTAACTACAAGTGATCACAAGTGAACAGTTGATGCCTATTAGCTTTCCCGGCACCATCGCCGCCCTTCGCTTTGTACTTCTACAGCTCCAATTAGACTGTTATGACGACGATCTCAGCCCTATGGACAATAACAATACCGTGATATTTCTATTATATGTGACGTTTAAAATCTTCTACCATCGTGAAATTTTATTAACATTTAGAACTAATTAGTTCTGCTTTCAGCCGACAAGTCTGTTTCAATTTACATGATTTACATTAGTTAAATTTGCTTGCATATAGTCCATATTATTATTATTCACATTGGGACGCAGATGGTTAATTGACTTCATAGTCAAGCACCAAAGCTCACACCAACGCAGGTAACGATAGGCCTGTCAGTTGGTTGTCGGACCCGGCAAACACGCTTATTTTCACCGGAAATCGTCATGGCTCACACAGAATGTCTGGTTATAAATCGCACCTGTCGATTTTTTAGCTATTTTACCAAACATATTTCCAGTGATAAACGCAGTAACCGGCAATATACGGTAGAGCTAAGAACATCATCACATCCTGCGATGACATCAACAGGACTGAGTGCGTCGTCACCACTAGCAAAAACGACAGGCACTCCACAATGTATATTTAATATTGTCCTGACGTCTATTACATTGGTCCAACATTAAACCAACATTGGCTGAACAACTTCTCTCGCTGGAGAAGCAGATCATGGTCTTGATCAGAGCACAAACTGCAATTACAATTCGGCAAACAGCAGTAACAGTATACTTTCGTAGTACCAAGTTACTGCCGTTTGCTTTAGCACGACAGCGTATTGGCGCTGATAACTAAATGATGTACAAACGGGCATTGCAAAAGAAGACGTTATTCAGTCGTATTACACACTAGTGCAAAAAAGACGTTATTTAGTCGTATTACACACTAGAAATGTAAAAATTATATGAATTTACAATGCCTTTAACTGCCAAGGCCAAAAATCTACTTTTAATAATACAAAATGTTATATTATTGAAGATAGATATCTTAGCCAAGACCTAACTTTGCATAACACTCCTATAGATGTCAGTTGTGGGAGATAGGGTGGGTGGGGGCTACCCCTCCACCACAGACTGCTGCCAAGTGAATCAGCCTCTCTGGTGTCACCTGGTCACAGCCACACAGCAAACACGAGACATTGACACAATGTTAGCCTAATGGTGGCCCACCGTTTACAACACTGGGCCAGCATTAGCCTACCACTAGAATGGCCTTAGCACGATATATGTTCACACAATGTCAGTTTAATGCTGGCCCATCATCTACAACCCTGGCTCAACAGTAAAACAGCATTGGCTAAACATCTCATTTTCGCGGGAGGCACAGGCAACTTGATACACTGACACAATGTTACTTTAATGTTGGAACAGTGTTATAAATGATGGCACACCATTTAGCCAACATTGGGTCAGTGCATTATGTTGAATGCCTAGAACAAGCATGACATAGAACGTTTCTGCTCACAGCAAAACCAAATCTGCTTATTTCACAAGTACTGTCTATTGAACATGCTGTTACTAACAAGAAGGAGGCAGTGACATCAGCAAAAAGGAAGTATATACTTGATTTACAAGTTAGCAAATACGACCTTTTGGTAGCGCCATGGCAAGAGGAGCCAGTTAAGAAGCAGTAAATGCCTAGTTTACCAGGGAGCAGATAATGCCTTTTGACTTCGCACAGGCATAGCGGAAGTTAACGACAGACGTTTGTCTTGAAAGTCGAATTAAAAACTTGGAGAATTGAAAAAGGGAAAGCTGCAGGTGCGGATGGACTGGTTGCCGAAATGTTTCTTTCGTCATCGCATATCGTTGTTCCATACTTACTAAAACTGTTTAATTGTATATTTCCTGAACTGTGGTCAAAGCTGTCATAATTACCATTTATAAGAAAGGTAATACAAATGATGCAGATAACTACAGAGGCATATCTCTCACAAGTGTGTTTAGCCAAATATTTACTGGTATTTTAAATAAAAGGCTCACGGCTTGGACAAATACATAAGAAATAATAACAGATGACCAGGCTGGTCTTAGGAAAGGCTACTCAACAGTAGATAATGCTTTTGTTCTCCACTTCACTGAAATCTTAAAGAGAGTAAAAAAGTGTATGCAGCTTTTATTGATTTTTGTAAGGCATTTTATTCTGTGAAGCGGGAAACATTATGGAATGTTCTTCAAAAAAATGGCATCAATGGTAAGATGTTAACGATGATAAAGAGTATATATAATGTCGTCCTAAGTTGTGTAAGATGTTCATATGGTAAAACAATTTTTTCGACTGCCCGAATGGTGTAAAGCAAAGCTGTATTTTAAGCCCTATTCTATTTTCACTGTTGGTACAAGAAATTACTAATGACATACATAGACGTGGGGGTTATGGGATACAACTTTTTCCTGACTTGGCTGAGGTTGGTATTTTGTTGTATTTTGTTGTTTTGTTGTTTGCGGACGACATCATACTTATTGCTGATAGTGTATTTGAACTGCAGAAGAAATTAGATATTTTGTATGAGGTGGCAGTAAAACTTGGGCTAGTTGTTAACATGGATAAATCTAAGGTTGTTGTTTTTAGAAAAGGAGGACACCTAGCTAGTCACGACAGGTGGCATATTGGTATTTTAGAAGTTGTCAGCGAATATAGCTACCTTGGCCTAATTTTCTCAACCAAGATAAACAACAATGTGATGCTAAGTCGCTTTGCGCGTGAGGTAAAATTGCCTTCTGCAGAATAGCAAGCTTGCTTAATAGAATGAATACCACTTCTTATAATATTTTGTGCAAAATGTTTGATGACCAAGTACAGCCTATATTGTTATACGGATCAGAACTATGGGGTTTAAATGTCATGTCTGCTATAGATAATTTACATCTTTTTTCACTAAAGAAGATGTTACAGGTTCCTATCTTCACGCCTAATGTCATGGTCTATGGAGATTCAGGCAGATATGTACTTCGTATTAATGCTGTTCTCCGCTCTATTAAATACTGGATTAGAATATCAAATATGAAGGATTCAAGAAATGTTCGTAAAGTGTATAACATGATGCGGTACGATGGAAATCACTAAAACTGGTGTGGTAAAATCAAGGAGTTATTAATTCATTTCAATTTTGAAAATGTATGGGATCTACAGCAGGTAGAACAGCCCCGGCTATTTTTAAATAACCTGAAGTTGCGAATGATAGCAGAAAGTGATAACATATGGCAGCAAATCTTACAGGAGAGTAACAGGTATTTTATATACAAGAATTTCAAACAGTCCCGGTATAAAGAAATGTATTTAAATCATATTAAACCAGTAGTAATAAGGAGACTGCTATCTCGCTTTAGAATGGGTGTAAGTGTCATTCTGACTCAGTCATAATTACAGATTTGTAAATGATAAGGAAACTGTGTGCCCTATGTGTACGGAGCACGAGGAGGATGACAGTAATTTTCTATTGCATTGCCCAGTCTACCATGATCTGCCTATCAAGTATCTCAGCCCATTCCATAGTCCCCCAAATGAAATTTCTTTCAATTCTATGTTACAAATGGAAGATTCAAACATGGCTCACTGGCTTAGGTCTGTATATATATCACTCAATTCAACGAAGAAAAACATATTGTGACGCATTGTAATAGTTATGTAACATTATTCTTACTATGTGTACTTACTGTATTGTTGTATTATGCTTATTTTTGTACGGGCTATAGGCCTATCAAATAAATTATTCGTATTCGATCTGTATTTGAAGTTTAGTGCTCATGATCCATCGTATCAGACATTGAGTCAGCGTCTCGTGTTTGTCGGTAAGTCAGCCCTGTATTGTGATGATGACACAAGCGCAGTAACAGCGTGTTTTTCTACAAACCCGCTGGTCGGCAGCTTGTAAAACGTGTCACCTGTAATTATTCATAAATACGGTGCTTTTTTAAAGTATATAACAACATATTTACAAACCTCACATCTATCATCAACGATATATTCAAATAATAACAATATATATTTACCTTTTCCGGCGTAATATGTGATTATTTTAGGATATTACACAATGCTGCCGTCGTCTCCCGCTTTTTGTACATGTATTTGTTCAGGACTAGCGTGCACGCAGTGCACAGTGCTGTGTGTAGAGCGAGGCCTCCAAGGAGTGCACACAATACCAGGGGCTATTTATTTAAACAACCTTATTCATGTGAAATCAAATGTACCTCCTTTAATTATTCCTCAACAGCCAATTCGTCCTAATCCACCCTTCAGTCCCCATCTACTCTATGAAACATCCACCCTTTATTCTCCATCCACTCTTTAGTCTTCATCTATATTTTAGTCCTTACCCACCTTTTAGTCACTGAGTACCTTTTAACTCTTTTAACACCTCATCCACCCTTAATGCCTCTTCCATACTTAATTCCTAATCCACCCTTTAGTCCCCATTTATTCCCTATATACGATTCTCTACCCTATATTCCTCATTTACCTTTTATGCCCTATCCAACAAATTACAGTAACCTTAATCCTCATCCACCCTTTATGATGTTTAGTCCCCATCAAAAATGAATCTGCATTCACCATTTAATTTCCAGCCACTTTTAGTTACTGTCCACCCTTTATTCTCATCCATCATCCTATTTCAGCTACACTTTCTAATTCCATCCATCCTTTAGTTCCCATCCACGCTTTCATCCTCATTCACTCTTTGTCACTATCTACAATGTATATATCATCCAAGCTATATTTCATATCCACCCTTTATTCCCCATCCACGCTTTATTCCCCATCCACCCTTTATTCCCCATCCACCCTTTAGTCCCTATCCACCATTTATGCCTCATCTACTGTTTATTTTCCATTGACCATTTAACCTATACCCATCTTTCAGTCAAAATGCACCATGTAGTCCTCAGCCACCATCTCTTAGTTCTAATCATCGCTTAAATGTGTCTTTGTAAAGCGTGCCATTCACCCTTTAGCCTCCAGCCACCCTTTATTTTTATCCATCCTTTAGATCCCATTCACCCTTTGATTGTCACCAAGTCCTGATTCATCTTTCAGTCCTCAGCCACCCTTTAGTCCCCAACCATTCCTTCGTCCTAAGCCACCCTTTATTTATCATCCACCCTTTAGTCCCCATCCACCATTTAATCACCATTCATTTATTCCCTAGTCTTCTTCAAGCTTACTCCTGTCTCTCATGGACGTGAGTGTGCAAATCGTCTTTTCTCCAGAGTAAATCATAAAAAATGAGGCACGCTATCGTCATTGATGACCGTTTTCTCACCTACTTTTGAACATGCGATAGCAATATTTTATGTCATAATAGAAGTGCCTATGTTTTTTAAGTTGTCTATGACAGTGATATTTAGAATGATTATAAAAAAACGGCTTAATTGCGCTGTCATGCCCCAATTTGACTAAAATATATAGATTGACTGTCGACTTCATACTACTGACGCTGTTTCTGACGCTGTTTCTGAGTCTGTTTGTGCTGATGCCGCCGCTGTTGTTGATAACGCCGCAGCTGTTGCAATTTCTGCTGCTGCTGCCACTGCTGCTACAGTCGCTGTCACTGCTTCTACAGTCGCTGTTGTCATTACTGCTTAAGTCGCTGCTGCTAAAGTCGCTGCTGCTGCTGCTGCTGCCACTGCTGCTAAAGTCACTGCTGCTGCTGATGTCACCGACGCTACTGCCATCGACACCGTTGCTGACGACACCGTTTTTACCTTGCCGTTATACCGTCGTCGTTGCTGCTGAAATGCGCCGTGTGATTTATTAGACGTGTGTTTTCTGTCTCATTAACTGAAAGAATTTTTGAAAAATATTTAATATTTCGTGTTTCTTAAATAATTTAAATTCAGTTATGTAATCATTAAAATTAAATTTTAAATAGCGTCGTAAAGCTTTCTAGGAAAGCCGTCGGGGGGTAGGCCCTACCTTATCGCGTGGATGGTCACATATATGCCAGGGGTATAAATGAACAAATGCATGGTGCACACAATATGAACACATATATGTCAGGGGTATGAATGAATCAACAATGTAGGTTAAATTGAGTCATGATAGTCTCGTGAAGATAATGCAATTATAATTATTTATGGGTATGTGAGGTATGCGTGAATCAACGAATGTATGGGGCGCATATATGCCAGGGGTATGAATGAATCAACAAATGCTGAGGGCACATATATGCCAAGGGTATGAATGAATCAACGAATGCATGGGGTACATAATGTGCAAGAGGTATGAATAAACGATATAGAATTTTTTTTAAATCATAACGGGTTTTATTAGTAAAATGTTTGGTGGTTTTCATTCACTTAAAAGTTTCAGACCGCCAGGGCTCGAATTTCGAATCATGTGTCTGCAGGGCAGTGTCTTCTCATTCATCTCACCATCCTCAGGATGTTCTCCTGGTCCAGTTTAGCCTATATGTGCACAAAGATCGCCTAAAACCCCATTCATTTCATTTTAATTTCTTAAAAGTTGAAACTATTAAGTCTAACAAAAAGGCTAGAGTGAAACATTCACCACACCGGTCTTATTTCTACATATCCGCATAAAAAACATTCCACAAAATGAATGTCATACGAGCATTTCTAAGGTAAAAACTTCAAACGCGTTTTTCTCAGTTGAAAAAAAACACGAGTTAACATGTTCTTGCAATAGAACCCTATATATGTCACTTATTTAGCAATTTACTGAAGAGTTAGCAATTTATTTTCAATTTTGTATATCAGCTCCTTATTTGACCTATTGTCTAGTGTTTTTTCTAGAAAAATAATATGGACTGTATTAGGAAGTGTGGCATTAGAACTTTCAATCTCGTTATTGATAATAATATATTACACATGACATTGTATATTGTGAATAATTAAAAACAATACATTTTTGCGGGGTTAGATGATAAATGTGTGTTAAATATAGATGTACCTTAGTAACCAAAGGGTTAATAAATTAATAAACCTGCTATATCTCAAACGTGGTAATACAATATCATTGTATACCTATCTGTAAGCAAAACGCATACATCTTTCATTTTCACATAAAAACGGTGTTCATTTTATTTTGCTTTTAGGGATATAATGGTCAAAACAGAGCTTGGCAAACAGTAATTTTTAATAAGGGATACCCATATTAGGTCAATAAAGGAAATTCTGACTATATCATGATTAAGTAATTTAATAAAGAGTTAACAATTTATTTTCAATATCTTATAATTTTTTTGTTTCAACCGAATATCTTGTGTTTATTCTCATCAATTAAGGAGAATATTTGGATTATAGGGTTCAAAGTGTTGAATAAAAATCTACAACCTACAAGATATCATTGATAATAAATTATTACACAATTGTCAATTGTGAAGGTTCTAAAAATAGTAGGGATCTACTCTATTAAAAAATAAAATGTGTTCAATATAAATTTAGCTTTTAGTAACCAAAGGGTAACCAAAGATATTTCCTTTTATACTTTTTACGTGACTAATTTATTCATACAATATGATTTTATATGCTCATTTGTTTACACAAAGCGTAAATCTTGTATTTTCACATAGAAAGCAGTGGTTATTTTAATTTGCTATTTTGTAGCTCAAAGAGTCAAAACAGGTTAATAAAAGTTTCAAAACACTTTTAGCCCAAAATGCATACGGGAATTTTATTTTGTGGAATTTCGACCGGACTAAAATTACAAGTGAGCTTTTTACAGGAATGTTAATTTGGCTGATGAAGCTGTGGCTCTTTGTACACTTTTGACAGCTGAATATTATGTGGCCAAGGGATCCGGAAATATCTAACCTGCTTAAACAATAATAATTATTAAATTAATTTGTATGAAACTATTTTCAATATAATCCAACCATCCTTAACTAATGTAATTATCTCTTTATTTTTCTCTAGCTTTTATTCACAAAATGATAATTATGTAACCCCTTAGGTCCGAAAATCATATAAATATTCGGATTATAAATATGGGAATCAAAATGTCACCAAAAATTCCGCGGTGGTATGTGATAGCTATGTGAAGTATGAGGAAGCAGAAGTTGATAGATTATTAGCTATTTTGAAAACAAATAACTGCGGCGGCGGCGGAGGACCGTGTGGAATACAGTAAGCAGCACGCCTCGGCGAGGGCTACTTAATAATACTAAATTGGAACTTTATGTGAATTTCTTAGAGAATCTGGATTTTTAAAAAATGCAAGGTTTTTCAGTTAAGTCTTGAAATCGAGGAAAAACTGCGTGGCTGCCGCTCCCATAAGGATAAACATATGGCCTGTATTATACTATTATCAATTTTAACGTATTACAATGTCATCTAAATGACTATGAGTGCCGAAAAGTGACAATAAGCTATATTCTACTACTACTGCTAAACAAATGGCAGCTAGTTCATTAATTTAATATCAATCCTACCATTGGTTTAATAGATCATGTATACTCGGCTTCCTATATGAACATTATACAGACACTTGAACGCAACACAAAATTGCAAAAAAATATTTTATTAATATTTTGATAAACACATCAACCAGATAACTGGATGAGTTTAAATAATAAACTATAATCTGACAATGACTGATTCAGAGATCAGACGATTATTATAGGTGTCCATAAAGCATAAGACCTTTAAGATATAGGACGTGACACATATGTGATTATCTAGCTAATTTATAATAATAATTCAATTCAACATACGAATAGGGTGTTTTTACATTTTTACTTTCGACATGTACTAATGAGAATTATTCTCCAGTGTGAAAGGTTTTCACCAGTGTGGACATGCTGATTTGTTTTAATGTTGCCCTTCTGTGTAAATCGTATCACATTTACAAGATTTGTCACCAGTGTGAACACACATATGTTGTTCCAGGTGGCCCTTCTGTGTAAATCCTATACGACATGTACCACACGCTGATGTCGTTTCAGGGTGGGCTTCGATGTAAATCCTTTATCACATGTATAACATTTATAAGGTTTATCACCAGTGTGAAGACTCTGGTGTTGTTTCAGTTTGTCCTTTGTAGTAAAACCTTTATCACACGTATCACATTCATAATGTTTATCATCAGTGTGAACACGTTGATGTTGTTTCAGACTATTCTTCCGTGAAAATCCTTTACCACACCTATCACATATATAAGGTTTTTCACCAGTGTGAACACGCAGATGTATTCTCAGGTTGCTCTCCTGTGTAAATCCTTTACCACACTCATTACATATATAAGGTTTATCACCAGTGTGTATACCTTCATGGGACATTAAATTCACCAATTGGTTGAATCGTTTTTGACATACTTTACATTCATAAGGTTTATCACCTGTGTGAAGACGTTGATGTATTCGCAGATTGCTCTTCTGTGTAAATCTTTTATCACATACCTTACATTTATAAGGTTTCTCACCAGTGTGAACACGCTGATGTATTCTCAGATCACACTTCTGTTCAAATCTTTTATCACACTCATTACAATTATAAGATCTATCACCAGTGTGAGAATATTGATGTGATTTCAGGTTGCTCATATGTGTAAATCTTGTGAGACATATTTCACATTCATAAGATTGATCACCGGTGTGAACAAGCTGATGTGTTGTCAGGCTGATCTTCTTCCGAAATTCTTTATCACATCTATCACATTTATAAGGTTTCTCGCCGGTGTGAATTCGCAGATGTCGTTTCAGGTTGCCCTTTTCTGTAAATACTTTATCACATGTTTTACATTTGTAGGGTTTCTCACCAGTGTGAACACGCTGATGTCTTTCCAAGTGGCCCTTCTGTGGAAATCCTTTATCACACGTACCACACACAAATGGCTTATCAACAGTACCACTGATCTTTTGTTTTCCATCAACGGAAGTTGAACACTTATCATTATGTTCATCGACTTCCAAAATTTGTATTGTTTTAATATCCATGGTAATTTTAGACGGATTAGTATATTTGTTATAATATAATTCTCCTGCTTGTGAAATATCTTTATTCTAATAAAAACCTGTAAAAAATTAAAAAAAAATACATTTAAATCAGTAACATGGAAATAAGACAATATTATGTACGATTATAGACAACCCTCATGGCATTTATCTTATGAAAAGTAGAAGCACCATCATCAACAGAAACAGTAGCAACTGCAGCATACAATTCGAAACCAAAGGGCTTATGTGGCATCGGCTACAACAGCTGCAGCAACGGCTACAACAGCTGCAGCAACGGCTACAACAGAAGCGGCAACGGCTACAACAGAAGCGGCAACGGCTACAACAGAGGTGGCAATAACTACAACAGAAGTGGCAACCGCTACAACAGAAGCGGCAACGGCTACAACAGAAGCGGCAACGGCTACAACAGAGGTGGCAATAACTACAACAGAAGTGGCAACAGCTACAACAGAAGCGGCAACGGCTACAACAGAATCGGCAACGGCTACAACAGAAGTGACAATAACTACAACAGAAGTGGCAGCAGTTACAGCAGTAGCAGTGGCTACAACAGCAGCAGCAGTGGCTACAACAGTAGCAGCAGCAGCTACAGCAGGGACTAGACCAAGATGTTCAAGTCACAGTAATGTGGGCTGAGGTCACCTGTTCCGAGATGGCCTTGGGCCGAGATCGTCATTACACGGTCCAGGGATACATTGACTTGTGGGTGTGTAAGACGCAAAACCGTACAACCTTACCAAACGGAACGGCCACCCTTAGTCAGGTATAAGCAGGCAGTAGGCCGGCGGGCCAGGCAGGCCTAGGCCGGCTGGCCAGAGGTGTGAGACCCCCCTCCATAGGTGTGATAGCCTCCCGCTAGCACTGAGTGAGAGGGGTACTAGGCTGAACCCTACCCCTCCGCTCCACGGGCGTAGTACTGGCACCCAGCGCCTACTACAGGAGGGGGGGGGGGGGGTAGCACATCGGCTTGTTCAACACCAGGCCTCAGTTCTCCTTATCCAATCGAGGAACATGCATGAATTAAAACATAATTATCGTTATCCGATAGGCCCAGTTCTATAGCGGTGGTCCGAGTGGGCATGATCAGCATAATTATGGGCGTGGTTATCAACTCTGAATATCAACATGTGGTAAAAGACAACAAACACTTTATTATGACTAAATATTTTATTTGACGGATATGATAAAACAACAATACATTCGTTCCACACAGTAAAATATATGGTATATAATTCAATCGCCACAGACAATTATTGTAAAGTAATACCCTCGAATCACTATCTAATTTATTTACAGATTATATTTAGCTAATTTTTTTTTTTATAATAATTACCCGTCATTTGTGCAGGCAATTATAAAGACATTATTTTGTTGAAACTACTAACTAGTAATAATGAGGTTCCAAATATATAAATGTGCTTCATATTGACTTATAAAAATGATTAATTCTTGTTATGTTTGGCTGTCTAATTTAATTTTTGAGCTGAATTTGATAAAATTACCCAGTTCGCTGAAACATAAACCACATATAAATGTTGCATGCGCCCTAGAAATATGATCATTAAGCATTTTCTGTGTACTTGCTATAAATGGGTTCCCAATCCCTTCTTGAATACAATGACTGCAGACCATAGTAACCTCAGTCGAATTTACTTTTTTATTAGTCGCTACACGTCTGCGTTTCAACTTAGGTTCATTTTCTGTACCCTCCCCTGCTTCATTCATTTTATTTTCCAGTTTATTAATAGTCTGTTCTTGTCAGTGTATCGCCATAAAATCACAAAAACAAAGTAATCAATAAAAATAGATGCTTTATAGATACAATCTACATTTGTTCCTGGCACAAGTCACAAATTTGACATTAAAAGTCATAAAACCATTTGAGCGTAGCAAATAAAGAAACTGTCTTTCACTTTTAAATTTTTTTTAACCCTTCAGTCCCTGAAATTACTAAAAAGAATGTTATATTTTGTTTTCTGTTGAAAGATGTTACACAAAAATAAAACATTATTTGTGCCATTCACACAAGACATGGACCTGACCTGAACGATACAGCTTATTTTAACTATCTATATTCTTGAATTCATTACATTTCTATCACCTGTGGACTAAACGACTGAAGGGTCGAAACAGAACTTGGCAAAACGGTAGTTTTTTATCCAGGACACCGAATTTGGGTGAATAAAAGAAATCTTGACCTCACGATTTAATGTAATAAATTTGATTTAAAAATTTTAATCAAATTGGCTTTCAAGGGCCTATCAGTGTGAATTACGCCGCATTTTGGACAAATATCTGTCCGTCTGGTACCTAGAACGTCTAACGGTCATCAAAAGAAATGTGTTGTTATGTTTAATCGGTACGTTACGTCACGATGATTGCGATGGTGCGAGGCAATCATGTGACCATTTAGCACCTGGGAATTGAAGATAATATTATTAAAGTGTTAATAATTCATATAGTTTCAAATACATGTACTCTTTCCTTGTGAAAGAAGATACAATAACAGTGATTCAGATTAATGTAGTTTACAGGCGAATTACAAGTGCTTGACTCTGTGTGCCGGCGCTCTGGTACTTACAATGTCAAAAGTGATTAAAGATAAGCGCTGTTATATGTACATAGCACGCTACGTCATTTAAAAAATATAAAAATGTTCTTCACATCACCTACTTTGAGGGCATATCTCGCCATATCTGAAATTTGTATACTTCTCGAAATTAACACACAGCCTAATTGTGATCAAAATTAACTTATAATTCTACAAGGTTGTACACTCTATGTTAAATAACAAGATTTTTCCCCTTTTTCATTACTTCCGAGACTAATGTAATTATCTGTTACAGAACTAGCTCGTATAATACACATATAAACACATTAATTTGTACTAGTGTAGGCCTATATCTAGATCAGGGCGTGGTTAAAACGTTAACGAACTTGCAATCCCTTGACAAATTACCATATACCAAATGTATCTTCTATAATTGGCTGGCCGTAGTATCGTGTGGCCCGTGTGGGCTACCCCCCTCCATAGCCTATGGAGAAGGATGGAGTGGTCAGTGGCTCTGTGCCGGACCCCACCCCGCTAACACCTACTCCCCCCCTGCGCCCACGCGTTCACACTTATACTGGTAGCCAGTGGCCGTTCCGTTCCGTAAAGAAAGTGCCTCGTGCGTGTAAGACCGAGGACTGATTATATTGAAGTGCAACAATAATATAAAATCAATCATTTTTATTTATAAGGTACAGTAAACTTTAACCCAAATCGTATATCATCTATGTAGTTCAAACTATTTAACATTGCTGTCTGTTTTCTGAGTATGTTGTACGAAATAAAACAATAAATACTATAATAAACACATTTTGTTTGAGCGCGACATTTAAATATTGATAAATGACAGTATAATAACATAGGTGATACAGTGTTGGGTCATACAGAAAAAAAGTTTCCTAAAAGTAAAAATGCTTACTTTTTAAAAAAAAACACGTTTTGTTGACTTTGCTGTTTGGACTTTATATTATTTCACCAAACTATGTGCCAATTTAATTTGGTGAACTTATTGCACATAATTTCAGAATATACGGTCTATACTTTCTTGTCTTTTAATTTCATTATTAGGCATTTTGAAAGAAATGAGAGCAATTTGTTTTTATAAAATTGGTGATCTCGGCCCACTTTGGTGACCTCGGTCTTTGTGGAATTCGGCCCACGTTGGTGACCTCGGCCCAGTAAAACTGCCTCAGATGGGAATGGAAAAATGGGCCGAGGTCACTTAGAACGCATTAGGTCGAAGATACCAAAGTGGGCCGAGGTCACAGAAATGTGGACGGAGGTCACCTGATCCAAGATGGCCGTGGGCGGAGATCGCCACTACACCTGGCCCAACATTAGGCCTATGCAGGCTTTGGCTGACAGTGTGGGGATGACACAGGCGCGGAAAAATCAATATAGTCAAGTCTGGCGTTTTTATCTACAGACCCCCTTGTCGGCCGGTAGCCGTACAAACACAGCGCCCCCCCCCCCCCCGCTGAGCAACGCTGGTCGGCAGGCTTCCGGGTGCAGGCTGTCAATATTTCGGCTGTATTCATAAATATTGTGTTTATTGAAACATATAATTATTTCTTATAACCCCTCACAGCTACCAGCTATATTATATTTAAATAATAGCCATGTATGCTTACCTTTCAAGGCGATTTCACTAATTATATGAGGCATTTACGCGCTGCTGCTGTTCTTTGTTCCAGACGCGCCACAAACTGTAGGCCTATTTGCACAGTGATGTGTGTAGAGCGGGGCCTTCAAGGAGTGTACACACTACTAGTCGCTATTTATACATGTGGTGTTTATACATGCGCAAACAACATAATATAATGAACCAATGTTGGCTAAATGCTGGTCCATCCTTCAAGGAGTGTACACACTACTAGTGGCTATTTATACATGTGGTGTTTATACATGCGCAAACAACATAATATATTGAACCAATGTTGGCTAAATGCTGGTCCATTGTCTACGACCGCGGCCCACCAATAAATCAACATTGGATGAACATCTTCTGTTGGCTGCCAACTCCCCATTCACCCTCTAGTCCCCGACCACCCTTTAGTCCCCATCCACCATTTAGTTACCATCCACCATTTAATCCCCATCCCCCGCTAGTTGCCATCCACCTTTTAGTCCCCACCAACCCTTCAGTCCCTATGCACCCTTTAGTCGCCATTGACTCTTCAGTTATCATCCTCCATTTAGTCGCCATCCACCTTTTAGTCCTATCCACATTTTTGTCCCATCCACCCTTTAGTCATCATTGACACTTTAGTCCCCATCCTCCCTCTAGACATCATCCATACCTCTAGAGCGCACATTGACCCTTTACCTTTCATCCTCCTTTATTTTTTTTTATCCACTGTTTATAATTGTTTTCCATCCAACATTATAGTCCCATCCACCCCTAGATCATCATTGACCCTTTAGTGCCCATCCTCCTTCTGAGCATCATCCATACTTGTCCATCTGTGTGGAGCGCGCATCCACCCTTTAGTCCTCATCCTCCTTAATTTTCTATCCACCGTTTATAATTGTTTCCTATCCACCATTTAATCTTTATCTACAATAATTATTTAATCTCTTCCACCCAACGTTGAATCTCCTTCTACCCTTTAGTCTCCATTTATTCTACATCCAATAGGGCCTATTTATATTTTCCATCCTCTGTTTAGTCTCCATCCACCCTTTAGTATCTTCTTCCAACCTTTATTCCCATCCACCATTAAGGTCTAGTCCACATCCACCATTTATTCCCAATCCACTATATAGCTCTCATCTACAATTTAATCCTCGTCGACCCTTTAGTCCCCATCCATCCTTCAATTATCTTCCATCCTTTAGTCTGCACCCTGCCCTTTATTTTCCATCCACCATTTAGTCCCTAATCTTCCATTTATTTCCCAGTCCACCCTTTATCCTCCATCCTCAGGTAAACCTTTATTCTCAACCCACCCTTTATTCCTCATCGACCCTTTATTCCCCATCCTCGAATAAACCTTTATTCTCCATCCACCATTTTTTCTCCGTTCTCGTCTGAACCTTTATTCTACATTCCCGGTTAAACCTTTTTTCTCCATCCACCCTTTATTCCCCATTTCCGGTTAATTCTTTATTCTCCATCCACCCTTTATTCCTTATCCACCCTTTATTCCCCAAACTCCACCCTTTAGTCTCCACCCTGCCCTTTATTTTCCATCCACCATTTAGTCCCTAATCTTCCATTTATTTCCCAGTCCACCCTTTATTCTCCATCCTCAGGTAAACCTTTATTCTCAACCCACCCTTTATTCCTCATCGACCCTTTATTCCCCATCCTCGAATAAACCTTTATTCTCCATCCACCATTTTTTCTCCGTTCTCGTCTGAATCTTTATTCTACATTCCCGGTTAAACCTTTATTCTCCATCCACCCTTTATTCCCCATTTCCGGTTAAACCTTTATTCTCCATCCACCCTTTATTCCTTATCCACCCTTTATTCCCCAAACTCAGGTAAACCTTTATTCTTCACTCAGCCTTTTTCCCAATTTACTGTATAGTTTTCATTTTTCCTGCATTGTTTTTTTTATCATATTTAAAATCAAACATTTTAAAAGGCGGATATGGATTTGTGCTTGTTACAGAACATAATAGTATAACTAATTGTGAGGAGAGTAAAGTGTTAATGGCTATTTTGATTGATTACCACCACTTCTCGTTCTCACATCGTATTACCTCTGGTAACTGGATGAGTTCATTCATATCTAAATTGTCTACTTATATCTCACACATATCCAGACTAAGGTTTCACATGGCGCCTTACATTATAATACACTTGGTCACATTCATATATTTTTATATGTCACACATATCCAGCTTATGGTTGCTCATGGTCATTCATGCAACATTTAAATTACTGGTGTCGCATGCACTATTTGAACATTTGTCATCTGCAGCATATTGTATGCATCTGAGTCTATCATGTCTATGTCACACGAGATTCTTATTTAATACATATATAAGTAAAGTGATTTTTTAAGTTATCTGCACTAAACGGGATTGAGTATGCGTGACAGGTTGCAGTTTTATATTTTAAATCTAACAACATCATCAAATATATTCATGTACACTACTGAGGTACCCATGTTTGGTAACGCATTTTCACTGAATTGTAAGGCCTGCGGATTTCCACAGAGGTACCACAGTGTGTGTTGTGGTTCTCATGATGGTACCACAGTGCGGGTTGTGGTTCTCATGATGGTACCACAGTGCGGGTTGTGGTTCCCATGATGGTACCACAGTGCGGGTTGTGGTTCCCATGATGGTACCACAGTACGGGTTGTGGTTCCTAGCCTATCTTAAGATGATACCACAGTGCGGGTTGTGGTTCCCATGGTGATACCACAGTGCGAGTTGTGGTTCCCATGATGGTACCACAGTGCGGGTTGTGATTCCCATGATGGTAACACAGTTCGGGTTGTGGTTCCCATGGTGATACCACAGTGCGAGTTGTGGTTCCCATGATGGTACCACAGTACGGGTTGTGATTCCCATGATGGTAACACAGTGCGGGTTGTGGTTCCCATGATGGTACCACAGTACGGGTTGTGGTTCCATGGTGGTACCACAGTGCGAGTTGCCGTTCTCATGATGGTACCACAGTGCGGTTTGTGGTTCCCTTGATGGTACCAGAGTGAGGGTTGTGGTTTCCATGATGGTAACACAGTGCGGGTTGTGATTCCCATGATGGTACCACAGTGCGGGTCATGGTTCCTCATTGTGGCACCACAGTGCGGTTTGTGGTTCCCATGATGGTACCACAGTGCGGGTCATGGTTCCTCATTGTGGCACCACAGTACGGGTTGTGGCTCCCATGATGGTACCACAGTACGGGTTGTGGTTCCCATGATGGTACCACAGTGCGGGTTATAGTTCCCATGATGGTACCAGAGTACGGGTTGTGGTTCCCATGATGGTACCACAGTGCGGGTTGTGGTTCCCGTGATAGTACCACAGTGCGTGTTGTGGCTCCCGTGATGGTACCACAGAAAGGCACAGTGCGAGTTTTGACACCCATGTCATGGTTCACCCTGCCCATGGTTCCCAATGGTGGTACCACATAACGGGATATGATACTTCATTATGTGACCACAGCACGTGTCATAGTACCACTACAGTACGAGCAATGATACCCCAACTATGTAAGTTGGGGTATGTATATAATATGGCTAACTAGACCACATATCTATACCTAACAGAACAGTTTTTTTTACATACGACAAGTGATGCTCTAGCCATCAGACAGTTACTATATGAGAGGTATTATAATTATAGTGTATCTCCCGGAAGGTTAATGCATGGGATATGTGATACTCTAGCCATCAGAAGGGTAATGCCAGAGACACAATTGATAGTCTAGTTCCAGACTTTTAATAAACGATATATGTGATACCCCAGAGGGTTAAAACGTTATAGGCCTACATGTGATACTGTAACCACCAGAAGGTTAATATAATGATAGATAATACATCTAATATTAGAAAATGATTTATTAATATTAGAAAATGATTTATTAGTATTAGGAAATGATTTATTAATATTGGAAAATCATTTATTAATATTAGAAAATCATTTATTAATATTAGAAAATCATTTATTACTTTTAGAAAATGGGTCTATTTATTAATATTAGAAAATCCTTTATGACTATTAATAAATCAGCCCCACCTGGTGACCCAACAATTACGTCTGAATGCTCTCACTGAACAAACTAAAATTTCCGTCTGTTGCCGTCTGTTGTCATTTGTAAGTCATCGAACATTTAACACGACGTCGTGAGAGTTACACATATTTTCCGAAACAAAGATCATGAGTATCGCCGATGGCAATGACAATATGTCATTCGTTGCTTCAAGACCATTGACTGGTAAGTATCGTTCAAATTCTGACTAATTAAAACATATTTTCACACCTTGCATGCTAGAATTAAAACTTTCAAGTTTGGCCTCCCCATTATGATATTGCTCACTGTAGACGTAGTCAAGTTGTCTCATACTGTAGCCTGTGTAGGCCTTTACCCGCCATCAAATTAAAAATGATAACCATGATCGCAGGATTTTCGACGATTTCTTCGGCAATTTTAATTAACCGATTTCCTTGAAATTTTGCAAAGGTCATTTTCTATTAAAATCCTAGCAGCGATGAAAAAATCGCAAAATTATATTTAATATTTCAAAAGTTAAACCATTTACAATGGAATAAAATAGCTTAGTGGGGTTATAGAGGGACGTCGTAATTTTATTTACCACATGTCAAATGGTCTAACTTTTGAAATACGCTATATAATTCCACAATATTTTCAAGGCTGTTAGGATTTCAATAAATGGCCTTTGCAAAATTTCAAGGAAATCGGTTCAAAATTGACGGAGAAATCGACGAAAATCATGCGATCCTGGTTGATCATTTTTAATTTGAAAATCACCTTTGCAAAATTTCAACTGAATCAAAATGTAAATTATTATGTTTTGTATAACTGACACCATACTCTAGAACATTATGTGATTAGGTCTAAGTCTAGAAAACGAAAAATTATTTCCTGTAATCTGACCAACCCTAGATCTTGCAGCGCTGACCTTTTATCATTTTATTATTCCTGTTAATGACCCAGTCACACTGAGGTGGTTAGAGATGGCGGTCGGTCCAAAGAGAGATATACGGTTTGACTTATGCTTGGAGAACAGATTTATTTAAAATCAAAATCCTTGATACTATTTTTTTCCCGCCAGAAAACAAAAAATGGCCTAAAATATGTTCAATTGTCGTGCATATCATTATCTTTTTCCCACAGTGACTGATATTAATTCCTTTTGAGACGAAAATTGTTGCAAGCAGATGGAATAACAGTACAGCGTCATCGTGTTAGAAGCTCATTGAGAAAGGTTGATCCTGTAGGAACAGCACATCATTTAAAGTGTGCGATTAAGAGAAGAACGTATCAAGTTGCCACACCAAATAGTCTGTTGCACATGGATTCTCATATGAAATTAATAAGGTATGTATAGTTGGGTGTCCATAATAACTAATTCTTATCCAGGGCTTGAAATTTAAATTTTGTGAGTGATGCCAACAGGGCAAATTTCAAATGCCAGACACAATTTTAGTTTAGTTAATTCCAGGGATATTTTCGTTGTATTGTTAGTGTATCATATGTCAGTGTATTATTTTGTTTTCTTGTTAAAGAAAACAAAATTTCCAAATGTTGGACAAATGTTTGCCTTTCTCTCTCTTCCATTGTATGGCTTTTTATCCCCCGCCTACGAAGTAGGGGTAAGGGATATTGTCATCACCATGTCTGGCCATGTGGCCTGCGTCTGCGCGTCCGCGTTTCGTTTTCAGACAATATCTGGGAAACCGTTAGCCGGTGTAGCCGGTTCAGCGTACTAGCTTCAGCGTACCGGGGGGGTACGTTGACTTTTATCCCCCCATTTCTAGGATACACACAAAATAATGATTATTGCTGACTTCTTGAGTTCCGTTTGACCTAGATTAAAGTAGATGAGTACATATGGTGGGCCCACACACATGCGCAACATGGTCAACGTTCACAAAAGTGGGGCGCCGCCATGTATATATTAGGGTTCAGTGAAGTGAAACGACCAAGCATATTTATAAATTTGTCTGATTATGGGTCTAGCTCGAGGTCTAACGTTGCGTTTCTGTGTGTTCACTTTTTTATGCGCTGTTTATGTGGTTGGGAGCATGCGGGCAAGGTAGGCATCATGGTTATATCATTTGCATTAATCCCTTAAGCTCCCTCATATCTACATAAACCTATTAAGCTCCTTTGTCCTCTGCAGCAACCCATTAAACTCCCTCGTTATCTGCATCAATCCCTTAAGCCTAATTCGTTGTTATTTTATAGTTGAAAATTACTAGGGCTTATGCAGTCCTACGAAAATAGACAGTTTGGAACCAGTCTTTAAAACAGGCGGAAACATGGCCAACGTTACATCTGCAAGACATAAATCGATAGTTAATAACAACATTGACAGCGCAAGACTAATTTTTTCATCAGTTGACCCCAGCGATCATAAGGCTCTAAGTGGTTCAAGACATCGTGCTATACCATCTTTTTTGCTAGGTACCATAGAAATCAATTTGTTAGATGGATATTTAAGTGTTTTAAGACCTCGTGCAAACAGTTTCTCACGTTAGTTTCCATAGGGGTGAAAGGGTTATATGAAGATTAAAGTGTTTCTAGAACTCCGCCAACAATTGTTCTCATTAGTTCACATAGGAATTAAATGGTTTTATGGAGATTAAAGTGATTTTAGACGGGAACCGCTCTATAATCCGACAGCCCATCGGTCCGACGGCCCATTGGTCCGACGGCCCATTAGTCCGACGACCCATTGGTCCGACGACCCATCGGTCTGACGACCCATTAGTTCTACTCTGTAGAATAGCTGTAGCTAATGAATTCGACCTTTAATAATAAGAAAATTCAATATTGAGATGCCTTGATAATACTAAAAAAATAAAACGGTGTATCAAAATAACCAGCATCTACTGAAAAAAATATTCTGCCGAGCAAAGGTCTTCCAGGACCTCTCCCCCAGGATATCAAATGGTCGCTCTATGAGAAAGATTTTCTAATACAAACGAGGCTATGAGTGTATAAGAATGAGTGCATATTAGGCTACATTATTACACATTCACACTAAACTGTTTACCAATTATTTATAACCTCCTCAGGAGGTTGAGACCGTTGAATCAAACGACGCTGTCCTCCAGACATGGACGGAAGCCCTCCTAATAGGGTGAGTGTGGAAGAAACATCATGTCACTTTGATCCTGAGTTTCAGAGCCGGGTGACAAGCATTCGGCGTAACCACTACACAAATGTATCACCCATCTTAGCAAAATACAGCCTGATAATGTAGAGTATAATACAGAGTTATGCAAGGTGCAGGCAGAATTTTTCAAACAAAAAATATTATATATAGGACCTACTGCAATCTATTGAAGCCTAATTTTAGGTATGGGCGCTAGTAATTTTGTAGCATAAAAACAGTTTTGCATTTTTAATGTGTGGCGATTCCAATGGATTATAATGATCACACGAAAATGAATCAAAACTTATCTAAATAATATAAATTTAGGCCTCGCTTGGTGTTTCACTTAATGCTTGATTAATTAGAAATAAAGTTTAGTGAAGTAATGGTTAAACTGTATAACGTAGGCCTACTTGGTTTGTAATATAATGCATAAGAACGTCGAGGGTTGCGCAGCGGAAAACTATGCAACTCATTTTTAGAAATGTATCACCTCTGAAAATCAAGGTATTTTTTATCTGTCTGTCGGATTACTTCAAACTTATACCGCGCAATGAACGGATCTGTATGAAACTTTTTGTAGATATGTGTTTCTGGCCAAGAAATAATTCATCATGTGTATATCACTACAGAGCAGTATGTATCTAAATAAATGTGTATTCAAACGCCGTAGGTGTTCCAAGCAAATGAATAAATTATCTTCTAAACTCTTGAAAGGATGTGTATATTGTATGAAGTTCTATATGATTTGAACAAGTATGGGCAATGGGCCCTCTTTGTAAACCGCACAATGAACTGAATGACACTTTATTTTACTGGGCTGGAGGACTGAACCAGTACAGAACAGAAGGAAGTCTGCTAACAATTCTTGGTGAAGGCTCCCAACATACTCCTCAAGATAATACAAGGCTGTCTCTTGTATGTCGTTGAGAGGATCCTCAGTAGCCACAAGGGATGCAGTCACCTTTTCAGGAGTTGGGCGTTGTTGCATCACCATATGAGTGATGTTTCCTATGGATAGCTGGTGCAAAAATTCTTCCATGTGCTGCTGGGGAATACCTCACCGTATCAATGTACACAATGGCGCAGGCTTTTTTACTAGCTCTTGGTCGGCTATGGCAAGAATTTGTTCTTGTATTGAATCCTTTTGCGAGGTAACATCCAAATACCTACATAAGGTAAAGAAACGACTCAATCTGTCAAGATCATTCAATGTCAAAAAAGAATAATCTTCAATAGCTATCTTTTAAAGCCTCTTTTCTCTTTCTGTCACAAACAATATAAAGTCTTCCAAGAGGCAGTCATCATCCACTTCGCTATCAAAAATTAAATTAACAAGAAAGGCTCTGGCAAAGTTGGGAGGTATATTTTCTGTCAGTGCTGTGGTGTGAGATAGTATTTTTCCCAAAGCTATCATTTTCCAGGATTCTCTCCTTACACGATGTGTTGGCAAGGCAGGCACAACACAATTCTCTCCAACAAAAAATTATTTAGAAGCCTCAGCCCAAAATACAATGAATAGCTCTTTCGTGAGACCGCCAAAATCATCACCTGGCTCACCAAGAAACTCAACATGCAGTGTGTGAGATGCTAAGTCGGCATCATCGCGATACAACTGCAGCATATCGTTCAATATTGCAGACCTGCTGATGTGCACATTTCTAGTCTCTGCTGTAATGGAGTCATTAACAGATTAAGCCTCAACAGTCCTGAAAAAAATAATTGAATCACTAATAATTTAAGGATGTACCCTTTGATATCTGGAGGGAAGGGGGGGGGGTGGCTAGCAAAAATATGAAAAAAAATATGCTAACAAAATCTAATACTTCTGGTCTTCAATGAAACGTATAAAAAAGTTTGTCGGACATTCATTTACCTCCTCCCCCCACCCGAAAAATTGATTTTTTGCAGAGGTAAAAACAATTGCAATCAACAAAACTCTAGCTACACCTTTCCTCCAGACATCTTTATAGGCATAGTTCATACAAGTCAAGAAGACTAGCACAGGAAGGATAACATTGTTGAAATTGCGTCAGTCTTGATGGGAATAGAAGAAAGGCACTATTTTTTTCATGTGTTTTAGTTTTTTTTTAATCTGATGAGGGAGGGTGTAAAAAAATATTTAAGAAAACAAATTGCGCTCCTTTCTGGAAATCGTTATGATAACTACCCCAAAAAAATGTTATGAGGGTAACGCTATTTTTTTTTTAATTATGAGGGTGCCAAGAAAAAGCAAAATAGCTGGAGCAATGCTTTTTTATTTTCTTGAAATGATTTTTTCAGGAAATTGACAAACATACAGTGCACAAATGTCAGAATAAACATGTAATTGATAATGCCCGGCCTTAATGTGATGCGGGCACTAATCTAAAACAGAAAAAACATACTGGCCTAACTATGATGAAATTATTTGCGTATACATGTGACAGAATCTCCATGACTGTGCTTTGTCTTGCAACAAGTGAATATTATTATTAATAAAACATTGTGTATTCAGACGATTGGAAAAATTGTGATCATACAAGCATTAAGCTCAAGTTGCAGTGAAGCTGGGCTACTCCGAGTTACGTCATGAGGTGCTGACAACAGTGCTGTCTGTTGAAATAATGGTGACTAATGTCTCCTCCATCATGTTAACTGCTCCACTCTCTGGAGTAGTGTGGACCGTTTCTCCTACTCCACCAGATACAGAATTTTGTATTCACATGCTCACCTGCACATGCATGATTATAATGGGATAAACATGGAATATCATAGAGATTTCACTAAAATATGCATTCCTTTCAAACCTTTCAAGGAATGTTAGATTATTTTTATTACCATCTTTCGGGGTGATTTATCAAAGTTTCAGATAATAATGGTGACTTGATAGTTTATCGGTAACTCGAATAACACACATTTAAATTTGCCTCCATCATAACACAAACAACTAGTGGATGTAATAAGCTCGACATTTTGACCTGATAGTTTACAAAAATGCTAAAGCTGTCAAAATCGGAGGACTTGCACTTTGATATACCTTCTTTAATATCAAGATGGGAGCCCTCTGAAAAAAAATTAGGAAACAAATGTTTTGCTCTGTTTATGTTGGTGGGGACTAGGAAGTGTATTCATGGACAGCTGTACACCGCGAAGATGTGGGTGTAGATTGTGAAATTTGTTTGAACAGGGAAATCAATGATTGTTATCACGATGGTGCATGAGAGCGATCTACACATAAATTTTAAAAACATTCACACAAAATCTTAACAACGTAGCTGAAAACGAGCCTAAAATTGCTAAATATAAGTGAAATGTTACTGATTCTAACAACCCTAATTTTTACTTCATAAATTGTGGCCAAGCCTGAGCCGTGAGCGCCCATAGGAATCACTACACGTATGTGTACCGTCGTAATCTGTGGCTCAAACTTTTAGTTTCAGGCCATTGTGTTATTTTTTATCAATTTGAAAAACAAAAATATTAAACATGAAATTTGAAAATCGCAAAAATACTGTGTCAAAATTTCAGAATTTGTCATCATTTTAAACTATTTTTAGCTTATTACATCTACAAAACTGCACACTTCAGTCTTGGCAGCGTTTGTTTTAGCATAAGTCAAATACTTACGGTTGGTGTACCAGCATCCACGAATAGTTCATTTTCATCTGCACTCTCTGTACTGCTTGAACTCAGTATAGCTACCTACAATTTCATAAATATCAATATTTAACTTTTGCATCTAGAATCTTTCTATTGGTCAACACTCATTTGCATAATTAGGCATCTTTTTTGTGTGCTACAAATCGCCTCAAACCGATATATTATTTGTAAACTACGTTACTATGTTACATAGAGAGTTGCAGTTGCAGAATTGACAAGGGGTGTCGACAGTTTCTTGTCGTATCAGAATTTATGTGCACCACAGCTGTTACAGCTGGTCGTTTTTATATCCTCCGAACAAAGTTGGAGCGGGGGTTATGGCGATGTCTGGCCGTCTGTCCACGTTTTGTTTCTGGAGCAGAGCTAGAAACCCATGGGGGGATTTCTTTCATAGTGTACACACACACATCCCTCAAGAGGTTTAGATGTGCCTTTCGCGTTTTATGATCTGTGACCTTCATTTGTCGGCCAAAATACCTTAATTTCCTTAAGATATTGCTGATATCTGGCGAAATGTGCCAGACAGCTAGATCATTACCATAAAACAAAATGTATGATTTTAGAAACAGATATGACGTGAACAAATTCAACTTTATCAAATTCAAAGTGGCCGACTATCTGCCATAATCAACTTTAATCTCCCTAATATCTGCTGAACCGATTTTAAAAGGTGGTAATGTAGGCTAGCTGCTTTAAACCCAAGATTTCAAAATAATGAAGGGTCTATCAGGTAGAATATGTGTGAGTTCATTAAAAAACTTAAGGGATCTTCAGTTGTTGTGACGGCAGGCGGTCTATTGGAAAAACGACGTCGAATTATACTGGCTCTTTGTTCAATAGCAGCAGGACTAGTCATGTCTACTCTTCCTTCCAAATGGCCTTCCGTGTCATCGATCCTCTAAAATAATTATAATACTTTTAATATATAATTATCTAAATTCCGTGTTTGATTATATTTACACTGTACATGTACAATTATACATGATTCTATGTAGATGTCGTGTATGTGAAGATAATGTTTAGAAAATTTGACATTGAAAACTGGCATTGCTTACTAAAATATCTGCTGCTGCAAGAGTGTGAGGTGCTCTGTTAGATGATAACCTGTTACGTCGCTGGAATTGAAGTGGTGGAATTGTTTCAGCAATTTCTTGTTCTGCATGTCGGGTCACCTTTTCATTGCCTTGTAACTGCCCCCCTGTCCCATTTGCTATACTCTAAAAATAAATGTATTCATTAGCACCTTCCTCCCTTGTTAAATGTGCAAATATGGCCAAAATGTGATGAATTGTTCAGGGGTTTTGTTCTGAGGTGATTTTGAGCTAAATCATGTGCTATTCTATTTTTTTTAATCGAACAACAGCAAGACAGTATTATTGTCAAATAATATTAACCCTTTCCCTGCTGATCACGACTATAGTCGTTTTTAATCTGTTTTATTAACCTAATAAATTACTGTTATTGGGAATAAAATGAGTGTTTGAAGATCAAGATCTTCAAATGTTTGGTGTCAAATTAAACAAATATGTGTAATTTTCAACCACTTGAAGTTTGAGGGTCAGCTTCATGCGCTTCAAGTGGGTGAAAATTTAAATTAGTTAATTTAGCATGAGACGGATCAAGTCTAAACAGGCACCAGGAGTCACTGGAAATAAAACTCACACAAGTTTCTGTTGGTGCACTACCACTTTCTAAAATACGCTCCTCCAATTGACTTTCAGCTTCATCTGAAGATACATTTCCTGGAATCTATAAAGGATTAAGCAAAAACACATTAATTGCAGTGTATACTTATAACACCTAAAAATAAGATATGACATATATCTTGATTTTTCACTCAATTATTTTCTTTCTCGTTTTTACGTATACACATTTAGTACTTTTTTAGTACACATCACTGAGAGCATTACTTAATTTAGTCATTGTGGCTATAGGGGCCCTGCCATAGTTTTGGCCACTACAAGTTTGCAGTATAATCACATTATTATAACATTGTTGTAATCACTATTACATTGCTGTAACACTATTACATGACTATGGCTCCCAATCTGTTATAAATGGTCACGCATCAAGTATTTTTTGGATATATTTGAAAAATCAGTGGATTTAGCGAAATATTGGTTCTACATATCATTATGGAATAATTTATTGTACTTAGTTATGGATGTGGACATGTAGATGTGCACTGACTCTACACTGTATGCATGTATTTACATCTGGGATTTGACGAAGCGGTATTATGTAGATCTTGCCAGCACGAATACTACATTTCAAACCAACAATGTTCTGAGGCTGTAAAATGAGTAGTTGACGAGAAGCTCCCTTTATGCACTTTGCATAATTGAAGCCTCTAATTGCAGAGGCATTCCCGGATACAGGCTTCTAACATGATCATCTATTTTTTCTAGTGACCATATTCTGTCAACGGCAGCTCGTCCACATGCTGGCAAACCTAAAAAAATGTATGAATAGGAAGGTTGGTTAATTAGAACATTAACGCTACTGTGTTTGAATAATAAACATGTATGCTCGAATTACTTAATAAACTGCTGTATGGAGGAATGGAAAAAGTGTTAGTATCTACATGGTTGTAACCCTTAATATTTCAACAACATTTCTCATTTTCTTCACCTAACTTTTCATTGATACCGGCATTATTATGTGGAACTCAGTTAACTAACCTAAGAGAAGAAGTATGCCTTTTTACAGCTGTTTGTAATTTTCCAGGAATTCTATACAATTCAGAATTTTAAAACAACTAAGTGGATACTAAATTCCAACAAAGTTCCTGGGGGGGGGGGGGGGGCAGGTACCAGCAGTCTCCAGGAGAAGTATAACAAAAAAATCTACAATTTTAATTTTTCGAGCAAACTTGACTGATATATCTGGGGCATTCCACAGTATTTGGTTTGTTGCAGAATTCAGAGCATTTAGATTGATTTAGTTAATTTTAATATGTACTATTTTCTAACCAACTTTTATTTAGAAAGTAATCACATTTCAATATGATATAGTTCGAATAATTTATTTTTGAAATTATGTTAATAAATAATATTATAGTGGGATGTAAGGTCTGTCAGGAATGGGAATGCAAAAATGTAATTTTTTGAAGAACTAATTTTCACGCATATTTCCATATTTCCATATTTACCATTGTCATCTTCATCCACAACAAGCCGCGAATTGCTGTCGCAATTCCCGACTTGTAGTGGATGAAGATGACTTAATGTGGTTTTAAAATAAAAGAAATTTGCCATGTATTGGTAAACCAGTTACATTGGAAATTTTGTTCTAAAACCCTTTGTTGTAGGAAAATTAAGTCTGTTTTCAAGGATGTAAAATGATGCTTTAATGCATCGTGGGGGCTTAAAGGGTTAATACTTCGTTCCTAAGTTGTCGGGAGAGTCTATCATGGATGGGAAGAATCTGGCTATCAGATACAACTCGCCTTGCTAAATGTTTTGAAGGGACTAAAATTGTACCTGGTACTCCATATCAAATAATGTAACCATTACAAACTCTATGGAATGAAAACTGTGTAACAATGTTTAGGAAGTTTACTGTTCTTCCCAAATTGATTTGAAATTATTCAAATTTTAATAATATTGTCATTGATGTGACAGCACTAAATGGACGCAGACATAACACATTATGTGTATTGTTATTCTTCTGGATATAAATAGCAAGGTAGTTTTTCCTTCAAATATTTATTGTGCCTTCCATGACAACAGGGCGGGGGCCCTAGGGTAGTGGTTAGCACCGCTGCCTTTCACGCCAGAGTCCGGGGTTCGGTTCCCGGTCTTGGCGGTTTGAAAGAAACAAAAAAAATTTCTTCCCCATCCACGTGTGAAAGTCAGTATTGTGGGGAGCCTCTGTGACCGAGAGGTAGCGTGCTCGGCCTCAGACCGCCAGGGTTCGAATTTCGAATCCTGTGTCTGGAGAACAGTGTCATCTCAATCATCTCACCATCCTCAGGAGTTTCTCCTGGCCCAGTTTAGCCTATATGTGCACAAAGGTGACCTAAAGCCCAATTCATTTCATTTTTCATGACAACATATCCAAAGCCGAAACAAAAGATATGCAGATTTGTAAAGCATAATAATAAAGAATAAATTGCATCGATTTACCGTTAGTATTTGAAATAATTGTGTAACTATATAAATTAGAAACAACTTGTTTATCATGTTTAAAAATCATGAGTTCATGTAAAACATACTGTGGAAGCTAACATAGACCTACCGAAACCTTCTGGTACACTGCTTGGCAACTTCTGAAGGGGTCTGTTGAGTAGGAAGAAAAATACCTTCCATTGTCTTATAGAAGGTCGAACCTTTCCCCGCCGTTTCCTTTTGGAGCCTGAAATGTATAGATCAAGCAATGAAAATCTTACTGACAAAATATTATAGCATAAACCTATGGCTCTCAAACATTTTAATGGTTTAGAGCCTGCTACGGTAGTCCACTCCTAAATACCGAAAACTACTTGATGTAGCGCTACTGAAAGCCATTTTTTAAACACTGCAAACCACCCTATATATAACGAAAACCACACATATGTGTACTGTAGTACTAAACCCTAGATCCCGGAAGTTCTGTAAAGATTGAGTATTTTGACGATTTAATAGTATTAGTTAAATATTTAATGCGCTTATTCCCCATTCGCTTCTTTTAGAAGCGGCTCTGTCGTCTTGGCCATCAATGTAGCAGGCTTAAAACCTAAAAATCGAATATTATCAAATAAAACTATTACACATAGTAGGCTATAACCGGTTTCACTGCATACATTAAAAAATATGTATTAGTAAATATATTACGTATGTAGTGTTAATAACTGTTTTAATTGTAACATGTTGAACCATAACTGTTGTTATTACTATTTATTTTTTTTATTCTTGTCTTTCATAATTTTCTCGTATTTGTTCGTTCTGATGCTAGCAAAAGGTCGAATCTGTCACTCGTACAGTGTCAGAACCGACCTTTTGTTTCCACTGAAGCTGAATTCAATTCTCTGTTACATTCTTTTGTGCGAAGCCAAAGGGCAGTATCTGCATATTTTATAAGTGGTTAGATGCTGCCTTTTGGCTTTGCATAGCTCATTTAGGACAAGCTAGCCTACAGTTTTGTTGGGACAACCGTTTTACTTTTATTTTCTATTTGCCATGTATAAATCTATATGTATGTAGGCCTAAGCATATACATACTCATTCATTTATGCATGCAAACATTTTTGTTTTAATCACTGCTTTATAGTGTTACATAATCATTAACCCTATCTCATTATAAAACATATAATCATTTTTCTGGTGTTAAAAGTGGCCATAGTGGTAGCGACAGTTTTTTGTCTTAACTATGGTCTCCTGATTGATATTGTATACATTGTAGCCTCGTATTGTACATACTTTGTTTAGTCAAATACATTCTTCACCTTCTTCTTCTTCTTCAGTACGGTTTCATAGCGTTACACTAGATCTTCAAAAAAACAACAAAACTGTTTGAGATGGTAACTGTCTGGAGTTGGCCGGTTCTTGCACAGAGTAAAACATTATATACAAAGGAAACAATAAATTAATACTATAAACGTTTTTTTACGGAATACGCTGACTAGCCTTCTCCTGTTTGTTCATCATCTGCGATGCCAACCGCTCTTGGTCTTTGGATCGGTCGCCTGAAAGCCGATAACTTGGTATGTAAGAGGGTATGTGGCGTTCTGACGTCAGATGAAGTACTCGGACTTGGTCCAGTTGGATCTGGTGGATCAGAATCCATTCCGTTGATGGCTGCCTGACTTCCCGAGCTACTCGCAGTATTTGATGGCTAGATCTACTACTACTGCAACTGTGTCGATTCATGAATGAAAGGGGATAGATGCAAAGAGGGCAGATGTTTGATGCTACGGAGGGTGGATGCAAAGGGGATAAGAGAGGAGCTTCATCATTTTCGCTGTAACACCCAGCTAACACGAAACATTGACGCGATGCGGTTTTAATGCTGGGCCAAAGACAGTGTTCCAAAAGTGAGCCAGCATCGGGTCAACGCGAGCTAGGCACACATCTCAAGGACAGCATGTAGGGCACACAACATACCCCAAAACTGTGTACACAAGGCGTTAACCACGGTTACCCAGTGTTGTTTTAAAGTTGCTTCAGTGTCTACAACGCTGGCTTCATCATTTTCGCTGTAACACCTAGCTAACACGAAACGTTGACGCGATGCGGTTTTAATGCTGGGCCAAAGACAGTGTTCCAAAAGTGAGCCAGCATGGGGTCAACGCGAGCTAGGCACACATCTCAAGGACAGCATGAAGGCACAACATACCCCAAAACTGTGTACACAAGGCGTTAACCACGGTTACCCAGTGTTGTTTTAAAGTTGCTTCAGTGTCTACAACGCTGGCTTCATCATTTTCGCTGTAACACCTAGCTAACACGAAACGTTGACGCGATGCGGTTTTAATGCTGGGCCAAAGACAGTGTTCCAAAAGTGAGCCAGCATGGGGTCAACGCGAGCTAGGCACACATCTCAAGGACAGCATGAAGGCACAACATACCCCAAAACTGTGTACACAAGGCGTTAACCACGGTTACCCAGTGTTGTTTTAAAGTTGCTTCAGTGTCTACAACGCTGGCCCACTTGTAATCCAACATTGGCTCAACGTCGACTGCTTGCTGGAATACTACACATTCCACACTAACTACTGTAATAAATGTGTCACATATCAAAATACGGCTTATGGATTTATAAGATTTATGGCCTATATCCTACAGCTAAAATCAGCTTCTTTGGTATCTGACGGTGAACTGGCCACTTCCCTTGGTGTTGAATGAAGACGAACAGCTTACGAAAACACGTTACCAAGAAACATGATAGGCCTACAATAACACATCATTGGCGTAGTGTTGTCCCATTGTCTACGACATTGGCCCAACATTCGGTTAGCGTCATATATGATCTGATGATTGTAGGGAAATAGGCCCTATTGGATTATCTGTTAAAACTGGGGCGGGGGGGGGGTCACCGATGTCCGCATTTTTTACTGTCCACCCACAAAAATCACATTATATCAGCAAACATTTTATCAATTGTACTTGCTTTCACGAATCCTATTTTTTTAAATAGTGATAGGGAGTTTGGAGGGGGGGGGGGGCTTCTTGTCAAAGTGAAAACCCCAGTGAATACTTTTTCTGTATCTGCCCTGACTACCTCAAAGTGCCAAGTGCTGAACTGATTAATTTAAAGTGTTTTTCGCCAATGCCTCGTCTTTGACTAACCCCCACAGGCTTGGGTCTATTATAATCTGCCCACATAAGTTCGTCGATAAAAAAATTATGAACATTAATAAATAATCTAAGCAGTCATTTTTAATAATGGCTCATTAAAATTGTCCAAACTGTAAATGTCCAAACGCTGAATTTAAGCGCAGGCCTAATTGTCAATAGGCCCATACGACTATATAGACCCTACAACGCTATGTTTGAGACGACGATGTTATAAAATTGCACTTGCAAACAAAATTGACAGGACTGTCCATTCAGTGTAATATTGAGTAAAACTGTTAGTATTTTCAATCAAGATGCTGTTGTAGTCATTCCAGTGACGTGCCCAATAGTGGGCGTAGTCGGGTGGAGCCCCCCTCTCGTTCAGCTGCTCTTGAAACATTGCATCGCAGACAGCTTTCATCACGTTATTACAAGAAAGGTTATCACACTTCATACGACATCTCCGCTGTTGGGGTTGAGAGAATAGTCACAGGGCGCTCCGTGTATATCACTGCTGCGGCTTATGTTGATCATGCACCTGTCATATGTCCTTTTATCCAACATGAGATTTTTGTTGTCACCTACCGGATGCTCCTGCCGACATACGTCGGCTCCTGCTGCTTTTTTCTTACTTCAAAATAATGAGTTGGCCTCAGATTTAATATTAGTGCCACAATTAAAGGGGTCCGTGTCCCGAAAATCGGAAATAGTCTGCTTAGGATTAATCTTTAAGCCTAACGGTAATGGGAAATATTTGTGACTGGTATAAAGCGTGTATAAATTAAATGGGTTATTTTCCTACTGTCCATAAACATCAGGGCTCAGATTGGCGGGTAAAAAGAAGCAATTACGTGTGTTGAAAAAAGGACGAACACCAGGGCCTAATAACTATATTATTTTAGACAATGGCGAACATTACCTAGGGCTGTAGGCCTACATTTAGGAGAAATTGAAAAAGCATTATTAAAATAAATAAAAGTAAGTTATTGCCTGATATAATAATTTACGGAACAATCCGTATCGTGTCAACATGATGATTTAAAATCTCGATTTAACTGATAGCAGTGTATACAATCAATGCTGATAGGCAGGAGGCCTACATGAAGCAAACTATTATCTGCTAGAGAAATAGATGTGTGATACCCTAAATTGCAAGCTGGTCACCAGATGGCAACATGCTTGTCAACAACAACTTGTTTACAAACAAACCATTTCTTAATATTAGAAAATGATTTCTTAATATTAGAAAATTATTTATTAATATTAGAAAATCATTTATTAATATTAGAAATTCAATTCTTAATATTAAAAAACGGCACTCCATTTCTTAATATTAGATAATGTATTCTTAATATTAATAAATGATTTTCTAATATTAATAAATGATTTTCTCATATTAATAAATGAATTCTTAATATTAGATAATTATTTTCTAATATTAATAAATTATTTTCTAATATTAAGAATTGATTTTCTAATATAAAGAAATCATTGATTAATATTAATAAATGCTCGTCGTATTTCTTAATATTAATAAATGATTTATTAATATTAATAAATGATTTATTGATATCAATACATGATTTATTATTATTAATAAATGATTTATTATTATTAATAAATGATTTTCTAATATTGGAAAATAAGGAATAAAGTCCACTTCGGCGTTCCATAGTTTTATGACTGATCTGATGCTGCTGCTGACAATAACATCCAACAGTAGGGGCAGCAGCAGCTCTGTTTATCAACATGTGCCGGCTGTATAATTAGAGACTGCAGCGCAGCGATGCGAGAAACTGGCAAACTAAGACAGCATCCGACACCCTTTTTTATGGAATAAACGGCTGAGAATAGTCCCCTTAGAGAGAAGTTATTACCTCCGATGTATCAGCTAGTAACAAAAAAATACCTTTTATATGTGGACAAGATGATAATCTACAAGTGGATATTTTTGTTCTTGCTAATTTTAATTTATAACCATAATCTATATTAACATAAGAAAAAATATTTTTTACAAAATCTGATGCACATATTTTATTTGTGACGTGTAATTCATTATCAATATTTGTTATGCGATACATTCTGAATTTAAATGTATTACATTATAAATGTTTGTCATCAGTATATAATGTGGTATTTATGTCTGTAATCAGTATATAATGCATTATTTATGTCTTATATCAGTATATAATGCATTGTTAATGTTTGTCATCAGTTTATTTATGCATTACAAACGTTTGTCAGCATAAGGCAGTCATTCTCGTATATCTTTATCTTTCTATATGGATCTAAGATATACAATTAACAATTCTAGTTTTGATTTATATAAACTAATAACTATATTATACTACATTTTGACATATGCGTTAGAATAATGTGCTGGTCGTAATCACCTTACTAACAATCACAGGACGCTGAACTAATGCTGGATTAATGTTGGGTTTAACAATATATATATCAACAGATCAACAAAATAACTAGATGAGCTTACTTGATTAACTAGAATCTTCCTGTGACTGTCAAATATCGTACGAATTTGTAACAATAATTCATACAAAGATAATATAACAATTTATATTAATATTTGTCATGCGGTACATTCTTAATTAATTCCTGTCAGAAGTATATGTAAGTAATGCATTATTAATGTTCGTCATCAGTTTGTAATGTATTATTAATATTTATCACCATTATAATGCATTATTAATGTTTGTCAGTTGGGATTACATGAACACACTAATAAGGATTATTCTCCAGTGTGAATGGCTTCATGATACTTCAAACCTCTGGATCGTGTGAATCGTTTGTGGCATGTTTTACATTCATAAGGTTTCTCACCAGTGTGAACACGCTGATGTGTTTTCAGGCTGCTCTTCTGTGTAAATCCTTTGCCACATGCATCACATTTATAGGGTTTATCGCTATTGTGAATAGTCTGATGTTGTGTCAGGTTACCCTTCTCTGTAAATCCTTTATCACACGTATCACATTTATAACGTTTATCATCAGAGTGAACACGATGATGTTGTACCAGATTGAACTTCCGTGCAAATCCTTTACCACATGTATCACATTTAAAAGGTTTCTCACCAGTGTGAACAAGCTGATGTGTTTTCATGTGGCTCATGTGTGTAAATCTTTCACCACACCTGTCACACATATGAGAATAATCCCCAGTGTGGATGGCTTCATGGAACTTTAAGCTCGACGGTTGTTTGAATCGTTTGCTACATACTTTACATGCATAAGGTTTGTCACCAGTGTGAACAAGTTGATGGTGTTCCAGGTTGCCCTTATGTGTGAACCCCTTGTCACAATCATTACATTTATGAGGTTTCTCTCCAGTGTGAAGACACATATGTTGTTCGAGGTGGCCCTTCCGATTAAATCCTTTATCACAATCATTACATTTATAAAGGCTATCACCAGTGTGAACAAGTTGGTGTGTTTTCAGGGTGCTCTTCTGTGTGAACCTTGCGAGACATATTTCACATTTAAAAGGTTTATCACCAGTGTGAACGCTCTGATGTCGTTTCAGATAGTCCCTCCGTGTAAAACCTTTATTACACCTATCACATTTATAAGGTTTATCTCCAGTGTGAACATGCTGATGTGTTTTCAGATGTGTTTTCTGTGTAAATCCTTTACCACATGCATCACATTCATAAGGTTTAGCACCAGTGTGAACACGTTCATGTTGTTCCAGGTAGCCCTTCTGTGTAAATCCCTTATGGCACCTATCACATTTATAAGGTCTATCTCCAGTGTGACCACGCTGATGTCGTTTAAGGTCACACTTCTGTGTAAATCCTTTATGACATGTATCACATTTATAAGGTCTATCTCCAGTGTGAACACGCTGATGTCGTTTCAGGTCACACTTCTGTGTAAATTCTTTATGACATGTATCACATTTATAAGTTCTATCTCCAGTGTGAACACGCTGATGTCGTTTGAGGCCGCCTTTCTGTGTAAAGCCTTTACCACATGTATCACATTTATAAGGATAAGCTCCAGTGTGCTTTACTTCATGACACTTTAAACTCGTGAAGTATGTAAATCGTTCATTACATGTTTTACATTCATAAGGTTTCACACCAGTGTGAATTCGCCGATGTATTTGCAGACTGCTCTTCTGTGTAAATCTTTTATGACACACACCACACACAAATGGCTTATCAACAACAACACCGATATTTTGGTTTCCATTCACGGAGGTTGAATACTCATCATTTTCTTCATCGACTTCTATCTTGCATTTAATTTTTGAAAAATTGAAAGACACAAAGCTACCTGTTTTAATACATTGAGACATAAATTCATATTTTGCCGCCATAAGAAACATGTATCCTGGTGCATTAACCATGGTAATTGCGGAAGCCTTGACCTATTTATAATAATATAATTGGACTGTTTGTAAAATCTCTTTCTTCTGAGAAAACCTGGAAATATAAAGTAACATATATATATATAAATCAGTAACTTGGAAATAAAACAATCTTCTGTAAAATCCTAGACAACCCCCTTTCCTTATTGCTTATAAAGAAAAGTAGCAGCATCATCAAAAGAGGCACCAACAGCAGCAGCAGCGGCAGCAACAGCAACGTCGGCAGCAGCATCATTAGCAAAAACAACAGCGGCAGCAGCATCATGAATAGCAGCAGCCACAACAACAGCAGCAACAACAGCATCAACAGGGGAGTAATGTGCTCAGGGTGTATTGACAGTCACAAAAATAACGAGACATTCACTAGGTGGTGCTGAAGTTGAGCCTTTGCCAACGGATGTATGCAACCATAGTATGTCGATCCACTGCCTGGCCATATTACCTGTAATTATGCATACATATTGTCCTTGTTGCGGTAAATAACAATCTCTCATCACTCCTCATGTCTACCATCAAATATATATTTAAATAATAACCATTTATATTTACCTTTCGCGGCGGAATCAGTGATTATAAGATGGGTTTATACAGGTTTGAGATCTCTTTACGACACACAAACGTGTGTGTACATCGAGGCCTCCAAGGAGGGACCACACTACCAGGCGTTATTTAAAATGTAAATGTGTGTCTGGTATGTCTGTAAGCGGCGTCACCCACCCTTCAGTCTCCACACATCCATTAAACAATATTCACCCTTTAATCCCCATACACCCTTTAGTCTCCATCCACCAATTTATCAATATTCACCTGTCACTCCCCATTCACCCTTTAGTCCCCATCCACCCTTCATTCGTCCACACATTATTCTGAGGGCGTTATTTATAATCCAGCTGTTTGTTTGTGAGTGGTCTCCATCCAACCATAATGGTCCATTAATCATTAAGTTCACATCCATCCTTTATTTCCCATCCACTTGTATGCCTTATCCACCCCTTAGTCCCCATGAACCTTTATGCCCCAGTCCTCATGCACCCTTTAGTCTTCATCTACCCTTTATTTCCCACTTTCATGTCAGTCTCATTCACCTTTTAGTCCTCATCCACCCTTTAACAGTCATCCTTTCTTTGTTCGTCATCCACCTTTTAATCCCCATCCACCCCTCAGCAGTCATCTATCCTTTAGTGCCAATCCATTTTTTAGTATTATCTCATTTTCAAGTCCTCATCCATATTCTAGTATATATCCACCCTTTAATCCCCATACACTTTCAGTTCTCATTCACCCTTTAACCTCAAACTATCTTTACCTACCACCCACCCTTTATACCCCACCAACCCTTAGTCATCATCCGCCTTTAGTATGCATCCACCCTTTTTCCTCCATCGACCCTTAAATCAGTCCTCATCCACCTTTTAGCACCCATTCAACTAATTTCATCACTTAGTCCCTGTTCACCCTTTCAAGCAATGAATCAATAAAACTTCTATTGCGCCTATATCCTCAGCAGCGCACAAATCTTTAGCGTGATCATGTGTCATAATCGAGGCCAAAATTTTTTTTGAAACTGATAGAGACATGTAAATTTGAGTATCATCGGCATAACGGTGGTTGTTTATGTCAAAACTAGAGATAATAGCGCTGAGTGGTGTAGTGTATAAAGTAAAAGGCACTGGTCCTAGCACAGATCCCTGTGGAACTCCATAGGAGAGTGTGACTTTATCTGAAAAAGTGTCATCGATTTTTACGGACTGGTGCCTATTTTGTAAAAGAGAAGAAAACCAAATTTGAGCCTGGCCAGATATTCCATACTAATCAGAAAGTCTATTTGTTAATGTGGCATGGCCAATGGTGTCGAAAGCGGCCGACAAGTCAAGCAAGGTTAGAGCCATAACTTCACCCTTGTCCATACTAATATAATGATATCGTTATGTACTTTCAGTAGAGCCGATTCTGTAGTATGATGTTTCCTGTAGGCCAATTGTAATGGATTGAAATGTTAAATTATGTCGGTGATGGGAATTATTATTATGTCAAGACAATTTTTCAACACGCTTGTAGGAATGGGATCCAGATCTCATGATTTTGACGATGAACTCAAAATAAGCTTTTTAATTTCATCTTCTGACGCACGTTCAAAAACGTTCATTTTAGATCTAATTTCTGGTTTTTGCACTTGTGGAATATTATGTACTTTATCTGGAAATTTGCAACGGATAGTTTTAATTTTATCTACAAAATACCTAGAGAAATGATCACTCAGTGATTTTACTGATGTGAATTCTGGCAGAGCAGGAGGTGGAATTCTACGCAGAATGTTATTTATTGAATTCCAAAGGAGATTGCCCGAATTTCCTGCAATAACATCAGCTAAATATTTCGATTTAGCTTTTGTCATCATTCTATTACACAGGTGGCATTGATGTTTGTAACGAGAACGATCTAGATCTGTGCGAGATCTGTGCCATGGAGTCATCTATGGAGTTGGTGGTTTACTGGGCAGAGTCTTTGTACTTACAGGAGCGTATTTGTCTAAAATAGAGCTAAGAAAAGAATCATACTCTTGACAAAGTGCCGAGAGATCTTTCTCTGGTTTCTTTATTAGATCCGAACTGAGAATATCTGAATGAAACGATTCATAATCAATTTTGTTTATTTTTCGAAACGATATTTTTTCTTTGTTCCATTTCGCCGTGAAAAAAAGAATAGCCAGGAGGTGAGATATCAGCTATAGTTGATCTCGTTTCATCATGTTTAACCATGTTTCTGTCACTGCCACAATGTCCAAATTTTTAGATGTTCCATATTCGGAGAAGGGGGCAGTTTTAGGTTTGATAGATCGGACATTCATTGTTGCAATTTTGATTCTTTCATTTGAGCCGGAGGGACCCGGATTCAAGCTCACATCTCCTGCCAGTAGAAGTAAGATTTAAAAGATGGTCGAGAAGGTGGTAGTGGAAGTAATTTCCGATTGAAACATACATTTAAAAGAGGTAATTTTGCTTTGACCAAATTAGAAAACATGATGTTTGTTAATGATAAAGGTTGGTGACAATTTGTTTCAAATATGGTTGGGCCACAGGAGGCCAATTCATCGTCCTTATGTATAAATGACACTGCTGTTATAAAAAGAGTGAATATGAAAAAGGAGACATGATTTTAGAGATGGGTTGATGTTATTAATGTGCTGATAGACGGCGGCCGCAATGCAGCACGCCCATGATATCTAGGATACCTGCGGAGAGGATAGTTGTGCCTATTAAATGTCTATGGTTTGATTGTCAGCAGCTTGTAGGCCGCCTACGATATCTAAGATTCCTATGGGTAATGTTTGGCCAATAGGATGCCTAGAGTTTGATCATCAGCTGCCTGTATGCCGCCTACGATATCTAAGATTCCTATGGGTAATGTTGGGCCGATATGATGCCTATAGTTTGATCGTCAGCAGCTTGTAGGCTGTCTACGATATCTAAAATTCCTATCGCTAGTGTTGGGCCAATGTTGGTGATAACTAGGCTTATAACTAGGCTTATAATAATGATAATTGTCCTTTAGTCCTCGTCTACTTTTAGTCATCACCCAACCTATAGTCTCCGTCAACATTTTATTTCCCATCCACCTATTAGTCACCATCCACCATTAGTCTCCCCATACACCTTGTAGTCATAAGCAGCAGGAATAATACTTGGGCTATGGGAATCAAATGGTGTTTTGTGGACAAACTTATATTATCTGTTGACAAACTTTTCTCAGTGATTGATTTAAACAAAACAGAATTAATTACACACACCCTTAACGACTCAAGGTCTATGGTAGAATTATAATTGTTATTAAGGTCACAGGATCTCAATTAAAACAACTGAAAATTTTGCTTGCCGTGAATGCATTCCACTCTCTGTTATATTATTAATAAAATATGTTACAAGATAATGCGTAAACAAAGTAATTTATTGGTCAATGGCGATAAAATCGACATGGAAAATTCAAACCATGTATTTAATCTACTATTTTAACAGTCATTAAAATTAATTATTCACTGGCCAATCCGAGTATTTCTCAGATTTTTTTTAACTTGACAAGACCCCTAAGGCAAAATTAAAACACATTATATATTATTTTTTTTGCATTTCCTGATAGTACAATATCTGTAGTTTGTTGTTGAGAAGTTGCAAGTCAATTCGCTCGATGTGGAGCTCAGGAAATGTTTTTTTCCGAGCCTGGAGCTTTCAGAGTCACGTACGTGATGCTTACATAATTCTCGTTTTAAATGGGGGATATAATAGCTAAGCTGGTGAAATTGATGTGAAGAGATGATCTGATACAAGGGTGATATGTTAAAACAAACAGGGTCGACAGAACGAGACACCAAGGGGAGAAACATACCTTTGACACCTCCACCCCGACTGTACTCAAATGTGGGACATAAACTTTTTTTTTACATGAATACTATGTTACCTTTGATATATTGTTGGTTTTCATATAGTAATGTTGCCAGTAGTGAGCCAGTGGTGAGCTGATCTGGGTAACCACAGGTGAAGATGGAAGCAAATTACTGAATAAAACGGGAGTGTTTTGTACGTATGTGATGTTTGACAAGTCACGTACGTGATTCTTCTCAGTACGTGACTGTTGACATGATTGTGAGCGTCAGTATCAGAGGTATACATTTACTTTCGACAAGTGACTGAAAATGTCAATAATCATATACGTTGCTAGACTCTTCTGTTATGTCAAATGCCACATAAGTTTTTGACCTTCCTGGTCTTAACCTTTCATAAAAGCAACAATTATCGCTCAGGCATAAGAAAATTTATTTGTCATTAGGTTGTTTGTCCTTGAACTAATATATCTACTCTGTACGCCCCGTCTTCGACGTACCAGGCAGTACTTGAACAAAAAATAAACGTACGTTTTTTCGGTAACGTACGTGATTTATCAATCCCACAACTTAAAACCTACATATCTCACACATGGCAGCATGTTTTGATTTGGCAGCAAGGCTGCTTCAAAGAAGCATTCGCCAAGTAACTTTTGCACACCCTTGCATAGCAATTGACTCATGTAAGAAATGGTGATGTGTGGTTAAAGATCATGGCAAAGTACGTGATGCTCAAAATGGTTTGCATCCCTTCAGAAATAAATGATTATTGAAAAGCCAAGGCTTATATAATACAGATGGCCTTCCATCGAAATAAAACTTGAGACTTCAGAGTACAAGTTTTTATATCTGTTATCTTATTTCAGAGAAATTACACAAAATGATGAGTACTTTCTTGGGAGATCAAAAGTCTTTGTCTGAACGTCACGTACGTTACCTTTGTGTTCAGAACGCATAAAAACTATGTAAAAAACAGTACATTACCCCTATTTTGGTTCTAAATTCAACTCTGATCATTATTGCACATAATTTGATGAACCTTTATTCATCCTCTTAAAATGTGATGTCTGGCGATGTAACGTTTGACAGGGAAAAACGCACTTGTCATGGACATAATTTAACAACAAAGTCACAAAGAATGAGCCAATATATGACATTTTTTTATGTAAAGTACTCTCCATAGTGTCTATTTCCTACCCACCAAATATTACGGTGGTGAAATAAATATAAATATCGATAAAATGTGTTCAAACACGACAACCCTCAGAATCAGCCACTGGCCTAGTTTAGTGTGACTAGACCCATATGTTAAATGAAATGAATAAGGCTTTAGGCCACCTTTGTGCACATATAGGCTAATCTGGGCCAGGAGAACCTCCTGAGGATAGTGAGATGATTGAGTTGACACTGTCCTCCAGACACAGGATTCGAAATTCGAGCCCTGGTGGTCTGAGGCCGAGCACGCTACCTCTCGGTCACGGAGGCTCCCCACAATACTGACTTTCACACGTGGATGGGGAAGAAACATTTTTGCTTCATTCAAACCACCAAGACCGGGAACCGAACCCCGAACTCTGGCGTGAATGGCAGCGGTGCTAACCACTACCCTAGGGCCCCCGCCTTTATATATGTTAAAGAAATATTTATCATTATCCCAATGGATACACTACATTATTGCGATTTTCAAATCTTGTTCTGCATTCATACAATTCAGCTGAAGTGACATATGTCACTTTCATGCTTGTATATAGTTTGCGCTTATGGCTATTGATCTAACAAAACCCTGTATGATCCATTTAGAGTGTTATTTTTAGAATTATAATTGTTATTCGGATCCAAGAGTGGAATTGTGTCCAGGGAGTCTAGTATGTTTTCTTCTTCCAAACTCTGTTTTAAACGTGTAATTGAGCTTGGATCATTTTTTCTTATCTCGAAGTATTTTGGTGGTGGTACTTTTGGCTGTGTCATTTTCCAAGAAAAAGAAATATGGAAAATGATCGGACAACTGTGTCACCCAAAAAATAGAAGGTGCATCTGCCATTTTTGTGTATACGTTACAGAAATAGTTGTCAATTAATGTAGCTGTGTGTTGTGAGAACGGCTTTGTTAAGGTTATTTTTATAATAAGTTGATCATGAATCCGAAATAGACGAAATCACCATGCTTTTTCTTGTCAGCTATTTTAAGTTAATCTATATTAACATCAACAGTTATAATTAAGTCAGCACGTTTGTCATTTAAGGTGTTCAGTATCGGCTCAAGGTCACAAACATAATTTGCATAGTTTTCATTTCAATCTCTGGGTGGGCAGTATATATTCCCGATTTATATTTTTCTTTTGAAGCTATGTCTATGGATTTCCACAATCGGTCCCTCTTAAATTTCTGAATGTGTATATAGAGGAAAGGTTTTATAGTTATATTCTTGTCTCAAAATTAGGAGACCCCTACTAGCCGAACATCTTTTACCTTATGATATCAATTCAAAATGAAAATGTGATATCAATTCGTAACCATCTAAGGTTGGGAAAGTGGTGTCTACATCTGAGAGCAAACTTTCTTATATACATTGTTCCTGATTGGTCAATTTTAGCATTTAGAGATTGACTATTTATCCTTAAAACTGAGAATGATTGTTTGTTTTTATTGACAAGAGAAACCAGTTTTTCCTGATCAATATAAGATAATTGAGAATACTTTTCCAAATAAGATTCGGTATCTTCAGCATCTGTGATAAAAGTAGTTAGATGATTTTCAGATGTTATATTTGTGTAAAATCCGTGATGCATGAAGTAACATTATGACATGTAGTGCATTATCATTGTTTCTCACTAGTCCGACTACTTATCGACTAATTATCACACATATAATCACACTCACCAGTGACATAACTTAAAGACAAATATTACACTTGTATTATTTATGCAAAAGCTTTTGTGTGTGTAACACTTGTGACAATGCATCATTAATATGTGTCATCAGGTCATGCATCGTACTCTTGATTTCTGTCATTAGTAAACATGGTAAATAGTGGATTATTAATGGATATTTCAGACTGAGAGGTTGAGTTTTCAGATTGTGTTTGCGTGGAAAACCTTTGGGGCAAGTAAAAACACATAATCTCACCGGTGTGAACTGCACTGTGTTTATTCAGAGTGGATAACTATAAGAATATTTTATGACAGATTTTATATCAATACAGTATAAACAACGCATTTGCAAATGCCAATTTAATGAATGACGTTGGTGAATACGATGGAAATAGGGACTTTTATCAACTAGAAGTGTCTACTTTTATGTATACGTTTTTTGTAAACAAAAAAATGAAGATGTCTCCCCTCCAGCAGCATAACAATCAAGGTTGATAGCTAATAGATGTAGTGTGAATGGCTTCTGTAATTAATGTTATTGAATGGCTCTTGTGGATAGTATAGACTATGTTTTAAGGGGAATTTATTATTCCGTTTTGGAACCACGCCGCTGTGCAAAACACAATGTGGCTTGTCAACACCTTCAGAGATGTTGACCCAATGTTGGTCTAATGCTGACCCACCATCTGTGTACAGAGGGGAGACATAATAAGTTATCATATAGCCAATTCATTTAACCAATACAAACAAGTAATAAATAATATTAGGTCAAGTATATATTAATATTATTTTAACTCTAAAACATTATACAGTAATAATAATTCAAAGCATTTTTTATATAATCGCAATTAGGGAAAATATATTTTTACACTGAAGTGGGTTATTAGCAGTGTATGCCTTCTGATTGCCTGATTAATGGATCATTTGACATAATAGTTAAATATTGTTAAATATTGATTGTCTGTGCCATGCGAATTGTTGCAGATATGAAACGTTTGACACATGCTTTATTGTTTATCATGTTCATATACAATGTAAACAAACTGAATAGTTTTTTCATATCCAGCATAGATACTTTATTTCGCATATACCACATCTAAGGTGTCTCGGTTGTGTGAACACGCTGATGTCTTTTCAGAGCTACCTTGAGATTAAATCCCCTATCACAAATAAAACATATATAAGGTTTATCACCAGTGTGAACATGCTGATGTATGTTCAGGTCGCTCTTCCGTGTAAATCCTTTACTACAAGTATCACACCTATGAGGATAATCTCCAGTGTGTATAGCTTCATGTGACATTAAAAGTGATGGTCGAGTAAATTGTTTGTGACATACTTTACATTCATAGGGTGTATCTCCAGAGTGAATGCTTTCATGTGTTGTCAAGCTACCCTTTTGTGTAAATCCCTTATGACATATATTACACTCATAAGGTTTCTTACCAGTGTGAACACGCTGATGTTCGTCGAGGTTGCCCTTCCGTGTAAATCCTTTACCACATGTATCACACCTATGAGAATAATCTCCAGTGTGGATAACTTCATGAGACAATAAACTTGATAATCGTCTAAATCGCTTGTCACATACTTTACATTCATACGGTGTATCCCCAGAGTGAATGCGTTCATGAATTGTCAAGCTTCCCTTCTGTGCAAATCCTTTATGACATATATTACACTCGTAAGGTTTCTTATCAGTGTGAAAACGCTCATGTTGTATCAAGTGTCTCTTTTGTGTGAATCCTTTACGACAAATAACACACCAATAAGGATAAGCTCCAGTGTGAGTGACTTCGTGATATTTTAAATTTGTCGATGTATTAAATCGCTTCCGACATGTTTTACATTCATACGGCTTAGCACCAGTGTGAACAAGCTGGTGTCTTTTCAGTTCGCCTTTCTGTCTAAAGCTTTTACTACACGTTTCACATTTGAAAGCTTTCTCACCAGTGTGAATACGCTGATGTCTTTTCAGGTTGTTCTTCCATGTAAATCCTTTGTGACACGTAGCACACACAAAAGACCTATCTAGATTACTGTTGATCTTTTGTCTTCTATTCACTGAGGTAGAGCACTTATAGTTCTCCTCATTTATTTCCAAATCAGCTTCTACATTTGAAAAGGTACAATATATAAAGCTTCCTGTTTTGATACTGTGTGACATAAATTCATATTTTGCAGCCATCAGAAAAGAGTACCTCGGTTCGATGTCCATTTTGGAAAACTGCCTGGTTGAATTATTTCGCTTGCTTCTAATAATTATATCTTTTAATAATCTGGAATTAAATAATAGAGATAATATGAAACAGTAACAATGAGTAGTATCTAAGACAAACTGAGGAATTATAAATTGAGAATTAAAGCAAATTGAGAAGTGTTTTGTTGAAATACAAGAAACAACAAAGGCCTGTCAAATTTTTTTTTACATGGTGATTGAACAAAAGTCAAACAAAAAAAACAGCAGCAAAAACATTAACGATAACAGCAGCAGTGGCAACAGTAATTATAGCAGCATAATATGCGACAACTTCATCAGCAACAACAGAAGTAACAACAGCAACAAGCTGCGCATTTGTTGAATTATAACACGTTGACTTATAGCCCCAGTGGTCAGCCACAGATTGACTCTGTACGAAATCGTGGGACATTTATTTGGACGGTCATATCAAAGACTTCCTCTCGAATGATCAGGTCGAAAATAGCTACTTTTAGAATCAGTAACATTTCAGTTACATGCCCGCACAGTCATTAAAAAGTTATGGACATTTTTCGGACCTTCGGGTCGAGAACACTCTTAGGTGGCGCTGAAGTGGAGCGACAGAAGCAGAGTGAAGTGAAAGTAGTTAAAATCTGTAATATTTATACAATACTTAGTGTCTATAAACAGATAACCAACCTGTACCTCTGCTCGCGATATGCTTCAGTGATATATTCACTAAATCAAATATATAATGACCAAATGTATATATTCCATAACCTGTATGACCGGGAAATTGCTATAGTTAAGTCTGGCATGTTTACCCGCCGATCCCCTGGTCTGCCCGTAGCCGTATAAACACGGCCGTCCTCCAACCCCCCCCCCCCCCCCGCGCTGACAATAATTCGAAAGTACTCATGCATATTGTGTTTATACTTATTTCTCATCACTCCCCACAGCTATCAGCTATAATACATTCTAATAATAGCCATGTATGCTTACCTTTCAAGGTGTTATCACTGGTTATATGAGGAGTTTACGTCGCCGCCGCTGCTGCTGTTCTTTGTTAGTTGTGCACAGTGCTGTGTGTGTAGCGGGGCCTGCAAGGAGTGCACACACTACCAGGCGTTATTTATACATGTGCTAACATTCCACCCTTTACCCTGTAAACATAACATAGTGAATGGTTGGATTAATCTTGGATCATGGTGTGCGATGCTGGCCCAACATTAAGCCAACATTGGGTGAACGTCTTGTGTTGGCTGGGTAGCCCTCATCCACCTTTCAATCCCCATCCTCCCTTTAGTCCTCATTCACCCTTTAGTCCCCACCCTTTAGTCCTCATCCACTCTTTAGTCCGCATTCACCTTTTAGTCCCCATCCACCCTTTAGTCCTCATCCACCCTTTAGTCCCCATCAACCCTTTACTCCACATCCACCTTTTAATCCCCATCCACATTTTAATCCCCATCCACCCTTTAGTCCTCATCCACCTTTTAGTCCCCATCCACCCTTTAGTCCTCACCCACCCTTTAGTCCTCATCCACCTTTTAGTCCCCATCCACCCTTTAGTCCTCATCCACCCTTTAGTCTTCATCCACCCTTTAGTCCCCATCAACCCTTTAGTCCCCATCCACCCGTTAGTCCCCATCCACCCTTTGGTCCTCATCCAGCCTTTAGTCTCCATCCACCCTTTAGTCCTCATCCACCTTTTAGTCCCCATCCACCCTCTAGTCCTCATCCACCCTTTAGTCCTCATCCACCTTTTAGTCCCCATCCACCCTTTAGTCCTCATCCACCCTTTAGTTCTCATCCACCCTTCAGTCCCCATCAACCCTTTAGTCCCCATTCACCCTTTAGTCCCCATCCACCCTTTGGTCCTCATCCAGCCTTTAGTCTCCATCCACCCTTTAGTCCTCACCCACCCTTTAGTCCCCATCCACCATTTAATCCCCATCCACCCTTTAGTCTTCATCCACTCTTAAGTCCCTGTCCAACTTTTAGTCCTCATCCACCCTTTAGTCCCCATCCTCTCTTTGGTCCTCATCCTCTCGTTAGTCCTCATCCACCTTTTAGTTCCCATCCAGCCCTTAGTCCTCGTCCACCCTTTAGTCCCCATAAGACCACACCACTTTTTAATCCCCATTCACCATTTAGTCCCATTCATTATTTAATCCCATCCACCCTTTACTCCCGATCAACCCTTTGATCGCAATGAATTGACCAGTTAGTCCTCATCAATTATTTATTGCCATCCACCCTTTAGTCCCTATCTACCCTTTAGTCCTCACCCACTCCCTAGTCCCCATCCACCCTTTAGATAGCTTGTCCACCATATAGTTCTTATCTAAATTTTAATTCTCTTCCGCCCTTTAGTCCTCGTCCACAATAAAATCCCATCCACCCTCTAGTCTCCATCCACCCTTTAGTCCTCATCCACCATTTAGCCCCCATCCACCCTCTAGTCTCCATCCACCCTTTAGTCACCATCAACAATTTAGTCCCCATCCACCATTTGGCCCCCATTCACCCTTTAGTCCCCATCAACCCTTTACTCATCATCTACCATTTAGTCCCCATCCATCATTTAGTCCCCATCCACCCTTTAGTCTCCATCCACCTTTTAGTACACATCGACCATATACTCCTCATTAACCATTTAGTCCCCATCCACCCTATAGTCCCCATCCACCCTTCAATCCTCATCCACCATTTAGTCCCCATTCACGATTTAGTCTCCATCCACCCTTTAGTCTCCATCCACCATATACTCCTCATCCACCATTTAGTCCCCATCCACCATTTAGTCCCCATCCACCCTTTAGTCCTCATCCACCATTTACTCCCCATCTACACTTTAGTCCCCATCCACCCTTCAGTCCACATCCACCATATACTCCTCATCCACCCTTTAGTCCTCATCCACCCTTTAGTCCCCATCCACCATATACTCCTCATCCACCATATACTCCTCATCCACCCTTTAGTCCCCATCCATCATGTAGTCCCCATCCACCCTTTAGTCCCCATCCACCCTTTAGTCCCCATCCACCATATACTCCTCATCCACCAATTAGTCCCCATCCACCATTTAGTCCCCATCCACACTTTAGTCCCCATCCACCATATACTCCTCATCCACCATTCAGTCCCCAACGATCATTTAGTCCCATCCACACATTAGTCCCCATCCACCATATACTCCTCATCCACCATATACTCTTCATCCACCCTTTAGTCCCCATCCACCATATACTCCTCATCCACCATTTAGTCCCCAACCACCATTTAGTCCCCATCCACACTTTAGTCCCCATCCACCATATACTCCTCATCCACCATTTAGTCCCCAAGGACTATTTAGTCCCATCCACACATTAGTCTCCATCTACCATTTACTCGTCATTCACCATTTAGGCCCCATCCAGCATTTAGTCCCCATCCATCCTTTATTCCCCGTCCACCCTTCAGTCCCCATCCACCATATACTCCTCATCCACCATTTAGTCCCCATCCACCATTTAGTCCCCATCCACACTTTATTCCCCATCCACCATATACTCCTCATCCACCATTTAGTCCCCAACGACCTTTTAGTCCCCATCCACCCTTCAGTCCCCATCCACCATATACTCCTCATCTACCATTCAGTCCCTATCCACCCTATAGTCCCCACCCGCACATTAGTCCCCATCCACCTTTTAATCGCCATCCACCATATACTCCTCATCCACCATTTAGTCCCCATTCACCATTTAGTCCCCATCCACCACCTGATGCGATCCACAACTTCCAATATATCAGCAGAATCAGCCACAGCAGCAACAGCTATATTGATGACGCTAATAGAAAAGTATTGATATATTATCGACTTCATAGATGTCCGCGGCATTTACGAAATTAAGCAGAATACATTGGGAGTAATGTGCCCAGAGTGTTACGTGTTACGTCATCACATGTCAGCATTTATTGTGGGATAGTTACTAGGACTAGGTGACAACAACGTCTGGGGTGTCAAAAAGATTATACTACAATGTACTGATTTATTGTCAGAAAGTTGGGACATCCCCTTGAAAATCCACGTTTTTGCCAGATCCGCGTCACAACATAATATTTCGAAAAACCAATGTGTATTTTAATATATATTTAGCCGCAAATAGAAACACTGAAAACCACAAAAAATTATATTATATGCACGCAAATTGCAGACAAAGTTGAATAACATGGCAGATTTTATGTGCTAAACGGTACATGTCCACGCACCTATCACGCATTGACCTTATGACCCCGAGTGCATGGTGATTGGCTTTAAACACACGAGGTCACACGTGCTACCATGCGAACTCACACACAGCACTCCTAAAGGTTGTCCTCCCTTGTTGAATAAATTTCGTTTTTGGCCTACCAACCATTTTTCCGGAGTGAAAAAAACATAATATGAATGAAAAGAGATAATTTTCTTATTAGTCTGTCATGTTTATAGCGACGTAAAGCACAATATTACATCAGGGGATGTGTTTTACCGTCGCTACTTTTTATACTTGACATAGTGAAAATACAGGACCAAACTGCCTTTCTATCACCTAGTTCGCACACAAGGTCACGCCTGTCAAGGCCGTTCAGTTTCTGAGATTAGAGACAATAAATTGACGAGACATTCACCAGGTGGCGCTGACGTTGAGCCTGTGCTCGCGGGTGTATGTAGGCCTACACATAGTATGTCTACCCGCTGCTTGGCCTTATTACCTGTAATTACGAATATATATTGTGCTTAATAGGCCAGTTAACAAACCCCTTATCACTCCTCACATCTACCATCTAATATATACAAAATACTAAACATGTATATTCACCTTTCACGGCGGAATCAGTGATTATATGATGCGTTTACACGATGCTGCTGCCCCGGTTAGAGATCTCTTTGTCAGTGACAAGTGTGCCGGCCCCTCTGATCGGTCGATTGGCAGCCTTTTCCTTGAATTAGTTATAACATGTATAAATGCAGCGTTGTTGACGCTAGTAACAATCTCTTATCACCCTTCACACCTACCATCAATGCTATATTCGAAAAATAAACATGTATATTTACCTTTAGCGGTATACTATGTGATTATATGCGGAGTTTACACAGAGCTGTTATCGGCGGGTTGATCAGGTGTTGATAGCTAGCTGTTCTTCATCCGTGACAAGCGTGCACACTGCTGTAAGTGTAGAGCGGGGCCTCCAAGGAGTGCACACAATACCAGGCGCTATTTAACTTGTCAATGCAGATCGCACCAAAATTGTATCTGTATTCAACTATCAGATACATGTATGGTGTTTGATGTATATAACACTGGACCCGCTCGGCCTTGCTAGTATTTATACAGGTCTTGTTTATATCTACTAATTATCCTGTTATAAAATGAATTGTTCCAAAATAGGCCTTTAAAATTATTAACACAATGTGCTGCTGCAATTCATAATGTAGTTAGATTCCTTTAATACCCACAGCATCTCAATAACCTTTATATTTTAGACCAAATGTTGTAGTCTTCATCCCCCCATTGTGCCTCATCAACTTTTCAGTCCTCATCCACACTTTCATCCCCATCCAAAATTATTCTTCATTGACCCTTTATTCGCCATCCACCCTTCTATTTCATCTACTTTTTTTAGTTATCATCCACCCTTTATTCCCCATCCACCATCCTATTTCATATGCATTTTCTAATCCCACCCACCCTAGTCCTCATCCACGCTTTCATCCTCATTCACTCTTTGTCACCATGTACAATGTATGTATCATCCACGTTTTATTTCATATCCACCCTTTATTCCCTATCTACCCTTTATTACCCATCCACTCTTTATTCCCATCTGCCCTTTATTTTCCATTAGTTACAGTTTTATCGTTACAAAATAAAATAAAAATTGTATTATTTTTTTCCCGACCGCCTGCTCTGAATTTTGAATACAAATTCTTGTGAACCAATTAATAAAAAAATACCGGGCAAGTACTCAAACACCCCTCGGCTGATGCAGTGACTCTTAATATCCACAAATCTGACACAACTGCTTTTAATTCGTTATGCCAATAATCGAAGATCAATGATAAAATCAAGATGGCCGCTATAGCATCTGTTTGGATCTACATGAAAACGACGGACAATCCCAATATACTGTAATATACTTTAATTTCGCTGGTATGAATTTTCACGCAAAACCGATTTTTCACCACTTCGCGGTATTTTAAATTCGCGCTAAAAATATTTTTTAAGTTAATTTTTCCGGGGCCTGTAGACATGTGTTTGTTATCTCGCCGTAACGACTGCTATCACCATTCCCGACTATTATCCAACGTCGTATATCAAAATGGTATGATCACCAATCAACAGGAGGGGGGTATGACCATTAACTCTATAGTATGACAGACGATTGAGGCTAACCCCCCTTGGCAGGCTCGGCTCATTAACCCTATCAATTCAACAGGTTATTAATTAATTAATTATTCTCCTGCTGCTGATTTACTGCATGTGCCGTTTCCGTGAAATAATGTTTATATATTTTTGGTTCTATTGTTTTATAATAGCTCATCGTATCTGTTTTATCATGTGAATTTAAAAATAGCTATATCTGTGCACATATTTGTGTAATATTTGCATAGATTTAGGGGTAGCTACTGTCACTTAGAAAAGCACATGGACAAGAAGCGCGTCAACTGCTCTCCTAATTAACAACATTGAGTCTGTCCCTAGTGAACACAACGCGTTGATCTAGTGTTGCTGAAATGCTGGCCCATTGTCTTTGACGCTGGCCCAGTATCACGCCAGCACTGGATCAACGTCTCGTGCTTGATGAGTCACCACCCCTAAACTTGACATATAGGAAAGATCAAGACATCTATCATTAAACCCATTCATGCCTGCTGGCTAATAGCAGTCTTCGAATAAATCACACAGAAAACATACTGTATTATCAAGGGCTTTTTACAAGCAGGTTTAAAATAAAATGGGAATAAAATAAAAATTATCAGTATCAATAGTTTTTTTGTCATAATAATAATATATAGATATAAATCCTAAGACTTTCAAAAGTTAGCGTGACAATCACACGATTAGATCACCTAACCACGGTCGAATGCTCAGCGGCAGTCACACCCTTTGACACCCAGTCGCAAATTTCACGAAATAATAATGAGGTGAACAATGATTGGCGGAAATATGATTTCGCGCTCAGGGTCCTTGTGTGAAATGCGCGAAAATCAATTCCACGCGAAATAAAAGTATATTACAGTATGCCAGGTTTCACTCCATTTACCTGAAAATAAGAACGATTTATTAAAATTGATAAAACCAAAATGACCGTCATAGCCTCGTTTTCGATCTCACATGAAAACAGGGCCAAACAGACAATGCGAATAGACTCGCAGATCCAGAAAAACTAAATATAACAGGTTTCAAGGCAATTCTGAAAAAAAAATAAGTGGGGAAAGAATAAATCAGTAGCCAGGTGGCGGCTATTTTGATTATCGATAGAAAGCTGAAAATCTAATCAGGTCATCTCCATACTCATGGGTGACTCAACATAAAACAAGACTACATAAGTCCAGAAGCTCCCGCGACGAATTAGAATTTGATTTAAGCAATTTTGTGTAGGGTTTTTAATGTAGTACTAGGCTAGGTCAAAAATCAAGACGCAAGACAACTAGGTCTAAGAAGCTCAGTCTAAGAGTAAGATAAGAGCTAGACAATTTTTGTCGAAGATTGCAAACCTCCATTAAAATTAATGATCCTAATCAGTATCCCAGTAATGGTCTACCTATCTGGCATGGTTTACCCGATATCAGGCCAATCGAGGTAACTAATAGCTGATTTATGGTCATTTTGAATTCGATATAAACTAGTTAAAAACTTAGGGTGCATCCCTCCCCCGAAACCTCATATTTTGTTTTATAGTAATAGACTAACATCTAACACAGTTTGCAAAATATTGGGCATGTGAAAGTAAATAATGGCCGATAGGGGGCCATTTTGAATTTGATCGAGTCGGAATTTTTCAAGATGCATCCTCAGCTGAAATGTCACATTTCATTCTATAGTAATGGTCTAGCCATCTAGCACGGTTTACCAAATATCGCCCATGTGAAAGTGAATAATGGCCGATAGGAGGCCATTTTGAATTTGATCAAGTCAAAATTTTTCAAGATGCATCCTCTCCTGAAATCTCACATTTTGTTTTATAGTAATGGTCTAGCCATCTAGTACGGTTACTAAAAACCGGCTATGTGAAAGTAAATAATGGCCGATAGGCGGCCATTTTGAAATTGATCGAGTCAATTTTTTCAAGATGCAACCTCTCTTGTAATCTCACATTTTGTTTTATAGTAATCGCCCAGCTATCTAACACGGTTTACCAAATATCAGCAATGTGAAAGTAAATAGTGGCCGATAGGCGGCCATTTTGAATTCGATTGAGTCGAAAGTTTTTTAAAGGCATCCTCTCTCTAAACGTCACATTTTGTTTTATAGTAATGGTCTAGCTATCTAGCACGGTTTACCTGATATCAGGCCTATCGAGGTAAATAATGCTGATTGTCAGCCATTTTGAATTCGTAAATTAAAAATTTTCAGGGTGCATCCTCCCCCGAAAACTCACACTTTGTTTTATAGTAATCAGGTGTTGGTCTAGCCATCTAGCACGGTTTACCAAATATCAGCCATGTGAAAATGAATAATGGCCGAAAAGGCGGCCATTTTAAATTTGATCAAGTCAATTTTTTTCAAGATGCATCCTCATCTGAAATCTCACATTTCGTTTTACAGTAATGGTCTAGCCATCTAGCACGGTTGACCAAATAACGGCCATGTGAAAGTGAATAATGGCCGATAAGCGGCCATTTTGAATTTTATCAAGTCTAATTTTTTCAAGATGCATCCTCTCCTGAAATCACACATTTTGTTTTATAGTAATGGTCTAGCCATCTAGCACGATTTACCAAATAACGGCCATGTGAAAGTGAATAATGGCCGATAAGCGGCCATTTTAAATTTTATAGAGTCGAATTTTTTCAAGATGCATCCTCTCCTGAAATCACACATTTTGTTTTATAGTAATGGTCTAGCCATCTAGCACGGTTTACCAAATAACGGCCATGTGAAAGTGAATAATGACCGATAAGCGGCCATTTTGAATTTTATCGAGTCAAATTTTTTCAAGATGCATCCTCTCCTGAAATCACACATTTTGTTTTATAGTAATGGTCTAGCCATCTAGCACGGTTTACCAAATAACGGCCATGTGAAAGTGAATAATGGCCGATTGGCGGCCATTTTGAACTTTGACAAAATGATTTTTTTCGAAATACATCCTCTCCTGAAGCCTTACAATTTGTTTTATAGTAATGGTTTAGATATCTTGAGCGGTTTTCATGATATTCCACAATATCAGGCCTGTCGAGGTGAATAATGGCTGATAGGCGGCCATTTTGAATTTTATCAACTTCAAATTTTTCAGGATGCATCCTCTCCTGAAACCTTACAATTTATTTGATATTAATGGTGTAGCTATCTTGAGCGGTTTTCATGATATTCCGCAATATCAGGCCTGTCGAGGTGAATAATGGCTGATAGGCGGCCATTTTGAATTTTATCAACTTCAAATTTTTCAGGATGCATCCTCTCCTGAAACCTTACAATTTATTTGATATTAATGGTGTAGCTATCTTGAGCGGTTTTCATGATATTCCGCAATATCAGGCCTGTCAAGGTGAATAATGGCCGATAGGCGGCCATTTTTAATTTTATCGACTTGAAATTTTTCAAGATGCATCCTCTCCTGAAACCTCACAATTTGTTTTATAGTAATGGTGTAGCTATCTTGAGCGGTTTTCATGATATTCCGCAAAATCTTTCAGTCGGATTTACCGATGTTATAAATTAGGTCAAAGTGCTGGGTCAACTTTAAGGTCAAGGTCCAAAAACCTGAAAAGGCACAACTAGGGACCTTAGAGAACATGTATGTGCAATATGACTGTCATCGGCCCAGTACTTTTCGAGATCTGCTCCGGAAACGAAGTGCGCGTCAAAACGTCTAAATAGGTCATAGTTCTGAACCAGAAGTAGGTCAAAGTTCAAATACCCCAAAAGGCACAACTAGACCACCTAGGGGTGTTGTGTGTAAAATTTGAAGACAATCGGACAAGTACTTTCAGAGATATGCTCCGGAAACGAATTGTTTACGGACGGCCCAACGGCCCTAATAGCTGATTTACGGTCATTTTGAATTCGATATAAACTAGTTAAAAACTTAGGGTGCATCCCTCCCCCGAAACCTCATATTTTGTTTTATAGTAATAGACTAACATCTAACACAGTTTGCAAAATATTGGGCATGTGAAAGTAAATAATGGCCGATAGGGGGCCATTTTGAATTTGATCGAGTCGGAATTTTTCAAGATGCATCCTCAGCTGAAATGTCACATTTCATTCTATAGTAATGGTCTAGCCATCTAGCACGGTTTACCAAATATCGCCCATGTGAAAGTGAATAATGGCCGATAGGAGGCCATTTTGAATTTGATCAAGTCAAAATTTTTCAAGATGCATCCTCTCCTGAAATCTCACATTTTGTTTTATAGTAATGGTCTAGCCATCTAGTACGGTTACTAAAAACCGGCTATGTGAAAGTAAATAATGGCCGATAGGCGGCCATTTTGAAATTGATCGAGTCAATTTTTTCAAGATGCAACCTCTCTTGTAATCTCACATTTTGTTTTATAGTAATCGCCCAGCTATCTAACACGGTTTACCAAATATCAGCAATGTGAAAGTAAATAGTGGCCGATAGGCGGCCATTTTGAATTCGATTGAGTCGAAAGTTTTTTAAAGGCATCCTCTCTCTAAACGTCACATTTTGTTTTATAGTAATGGTCTAGCTATCTAGCACGGTTTACCTGATATCAGGCCTATCGAGGTAAATAATGCTGATTGTCAGCCATTTTGAATTCGTAAATTAAAAATTTTCAGGGTGCATCCTCCCCCGAAAACTCACACTTTGTTTTATAGTAATCAGGTGTTGGTCTAGCCATCTAGCACGGTTTACCAAATATCAGCCATGTGAAAATGAATAATGGCCGAAAAGGCGGCCATTTTAAATTTGATCAAGTCAATTTTTTTCAAGATGCATCCTCATCTGAAATCTCACATTTCGTTTTACAGTAATGGTCTAGCCATCTAGCACGGTTGACCAAATAACGGCCATGTGAAAGTGAATAATGGCCGATAAGCGGCCATTTTGAATTTTATCGAGTCTAATTTTTTCAAGATGCATCCTCTCCTGAAATCACACATTTTGTTTTATAGTAATGGTCTAGCCATCTAGCACGATTTACCAAATAACGGCCATGTGAAAGTGAATAATGGCCGATAAGCGGCCATTTTAAATTTTATAGAGTCGAATTTTTTCAAGATGCATCCTCTCCTGAAATCACACATTTTGTTTTATAGTAATGGTCTAGCCATCTAGCACGGTTTACCAAATAACGGCCATGTGAAAGTGAATAATGACCGATAAGCGGCCATTTTGAATTTTATCGAGTCAAATTTTTTCAAGATGCATCCTCTCCTGAAATCACACATTTTGTTTTATAGTAATGGTCTAGCCATCTAGCACGGTTTACCAAATAACGGCCATGTGAAAGTGAATAATGGCCGATTGGCGGCCATTTTGAACTTTGACAAAATGATTTTTTTCGAAATACATCCTCTCCTGAAGCCTTACAATTTGTTTTATAGTAATGGTTTAGATATCTTGAGCGGTTTTCATGATATTCCACAATATCAGGCCTGTCGAGGTGAATAATGGCTGATAGGCGGCCATTTTGAATTTTATCAACTTCAAATTTTTCAGGATGCATCCTCTCCTGAAACCTTACAATTTATTTGATATTAATGGTGTAGCTATCTTGAGCGGTTTTCATGATATTCCGCAATATCAGGCCTGTCGAGGTGAATAATGGCTGATAGGCGGCCATTTTGAATTTTATCAACTTCAAATTTTTCAGGATGCATCCTCTCCTGAAACCTTACAATTTATTTGATATTAATGGTGTAGCTATCTTGAGCGGTTTTCATGATATTCCGCAATATCAGGCCTGTCAAGGTGAATAATGGCCGATAGGCGGCCATTTTTAATTTTATCGACTTGAAATTTTTCAAGATGCATCCTCTCCTGAAACCTCACAATTTGTTTTATAGTAATGGTGTAGCTATCTTGAGCGGTTTTCATGATATTCCGCAAAATCTTTCAGTCGGATTTACCGATGTTATAAATTAGGTCAAAGTGCTGGGTCAACTTTAAGGTCAAGGTCCAAAAACCTGAAAAGGCACAACTAGGGACCTTAGAGAACATGTATGTGCAATATGACTGTCATCGGCCCAGTACTTTTCGAGATCTGCTCCGGAAACGAAGTGCGCGTCAAAACGTCTAAATAGGTCATAGTTCTGAACCAGAAGTAGGTCAAAGTTCAAATACCCCAAAAGGCACAACTAGACCACCTAGGGGTGTTGTGTGTAAAATTTGAAGACAATCGGACAAGTACTTTCAGAGATATGCTCCGGAAACGAATTGTTTACGGACGGCCCAACGGCCCAACGGCCCAACGGCCCAACGGCCCAACGGCCCAACGGCCCAACGCCGTCACATCATCATTTTCTCCTCTGCAACCTTGCGTATTGAATTCAGATTAAAAATATTTTAACCCGTCCATTAGCCACCTGGAAGTAACCCACATACCAAAAATTGTTATCCTAGCTTATTTTCTCACAAAGTTATAGGCAAAAGAAGAGGCCAAAAAAAAACGGAGGTAGAATCCATAGCTCCCTTCGCTCACCTACGGTGACGGCGGGAGCTAAAAATGGAGAGATCCAATAATTATTTTTTAAGTTATCGCGTTAACAAGATTTTTTTTAATCTTTGATCTTGATTTTTGGAAAAAAATTGCCGGAGGGGTTGAATGTTTGTATGAATTATGAATCCAATCTGTTGACCTTGCTTGTTAAGTTTAGAATAATTATTTAAAAAAAACGGCTGAATTGCGCTGTCAGGCCCCAATTAGACTAAAATATATAGATTGCCTGGCGACTTCATACTACGGAGGCTGATTCCCCATCCACCCTTTATTCCCCATCCACCATTTATTCCCCATCCACCATTTATTCCCCATCCACCCTGTATTCCCCATCCACCATTTACTCCCCATCCATCATTTATTTCCCATCCACCCTTTATTCCCCATCGACCCTTTATCCCCCATCCACCCTTTATTCCCCATCCACTATTTATTCCCCATCCACCCTTTATTCCATGTCCACCCATTATTCCTCATCCACTATTTTTTCCTAATTCACCCTTTATTCCCCATCCACCATTTTATCTCTATCCACCCTTTATTCCCCATCCACCCTTTATTACACATCCATCCTTTATTTTCCAGCCACTCTTTATTCCCCATCCACCCTTTATTCCCCATCTACCCTTTATTTTCCATCCACCATTTAATCTCCACCCACCTTTTAGTCATCATGCTCCATTTAGTCTTCAGCCACCATCACTTAGTTCTAATCATCGATTTTAATGTTTCTGTGTAAAGCGGCGCCATTCACCCTTTAGCCTCTAGCCACCCTTTAATTATAATCCACCCTTTAGTTCCTATTCACCCTTTGATTGTCAACAAGGCAAGTCCTGATTCAGCTTTCAGTCCCCATCCACCCATTAATCCCTAACCTTCCTTTAGTCCATATCTACCCTTTATTCCTCATCCAGCCTTTAGTCCTCATCCATCATTTAAAGCGACTTAATCAGGCTAAAATAGTAAAAAAAATCGGTAATTTTATTTTGGCTTCTTAATGATGTAAACATGTCCATGGATTAGAACTGCGAAAGTTTTTTTTAATTTTTGTGCTGCACATTTACCAGAAATGTAATAATTAAAATTTAAATTTAAATAACGTCCCAAAGAATTCTAACAAAACCGCCAGGAGGTACCTTCTCGCATGGAGGGTCACATATATGCCAGGGGTGTCAATGAATCAACGAATGCTTGAGGCACATATATGCCAGGGGTGGGAATGAATCAACGCATGCATGGGACACATATATGCCAGGGGTGAGAAATAATCAACGAATGTATGAGACACATATATGCCAGGGGTGTGAATGAATCAACTAATGCATGATGGTTTTATGTCACTTTGCATATGTAGGCTAAACTGGGTCATATAAGTCTCGTGAAGATAATGAAACTATATTTAGATGAAAAGTCAGTAGTTATGTCATTTGCGCTACATGACGCCCGATGACGTCTGCATCAAAGGCACCCAAATTTGCTTGAATGTGAAAAAGGTAAAGGTGCAAGTTTATTGAACTTATAGTACACATAGCTATCTCTGTCAGGTACTTATTTTAGCCAGTGTCAACTGAAGCTCTTAAATGTTATGTAAATGATTAACCCTTTTACGCCAGCCTTAGAAATCTGTGTGTTTGTAGTTGGCATTATCAGTCTTATTTCGTAAATTATTGCATTTTTAATTCCTCACAACCCAGACAAAAACTGTTTGAAAAAAAAGTTCAATATAAAGTCTGGAAAGTGAGGAAAAAAACTGCATGGCTGCCGTTCCCATAAGGAGAAACATATGGCCTGTATTATACTATTATTAATTTTAATGTATTAAAATGTCACTTGGATGACCATTAGTGCCTAAAGGTAACATTAAGCAATATTACACTACCACTACTGCTAAACAAATGGCAGCTAGTCGTACCTTAAGGAGAAATCTATGACTGGGATAACTAATTAATTTACATCATTTGCCATTTTTATGACAAAGCTGCTGCGCAACCCTCTGTATTCAAATGTTTTATTATAATATTTACCATTTAACAAATCTAAAGGCATGTATTCACAAAATAAAATGTTTTAGAAGATTAAGTGTGATGTGGCCGGTATGTGGCATTTTTAGATGTGTGCATCCATTTATGTGTTTTAAAATATAAAATTATCGATTCCTCCTTTTGACTTCCATGAACTAGAATAATGTGCTATTCAGGATCATCCTACCAGCAATCACGGTATGTCGATCTAATGCTGGATTAAGGCTGGGCCGACGTCATAGACGGTGGCCCAACATTAATCCTACATTGGTTCAATGACCCAACATTAATTCAAAATCAATCCCAACATTGATTTAGTGAATCACATATGCTCTGCTTCCTTTATGAACATTATACATACACTTAAAAGCAACACAAAATTGCAGAAGCTATTTTAATAATATATGTATACACACATCAACAAGATAACTAGATGAGCTTACATGACTAACTATAATCTGGTAAGGTCTGGATCAGCGGCAAGAGGAATATTATAGGTGTCCATGAAGCATAAAATATTACATCTATGGGACGTGACAAATATGTTATTATCTTGCTAATCTACAATAATAATACATAATAACATACGAATATGGTGTTTTTACATTTTTTAGAAAGTGTTTGTATCATTTGTGACATATAATGCATTATTAATATTTGCCATACAGTACATTGTTAATTTCTATCATCAGTATGTACTTGATGTAATGCAATATTAATCTTTGTGACACTGAAAAAAAGGTTGAGTTTTGAGGTTGTGTTTTCGCTTAAAGTTCTTATGACAAGTACATCACACACAAACTATCTCACCAGTGTGAAGTGCGTGTAACATTCGATACACATAGAGCATTATAAATATGTGTCATATGCTACACTTGCCAGTATATGCAATGCATTATATATGTTTGTCACCAGTATGAAATCAGGTAATGCATTATCACGTTTATCAGTATTCTGAATAAAATAACTCGTTTTAAGTTTGTGTTTTCGTCACACATAAGCATTCACAGCAGTGTGAAATACACTGTGGTAATTTGAAATGGATAATTAAATCATGATAATATCGCATGGCATATTTTACATTCATTTGCTATGAATATTGTCATCATTTATATACATCTGATGCTGCTATGGATTTTGCATAACATTACAACATGCTATCAGTTTAAACCGCTGCTCCTCCCCACGTTTCCGTCTAATTCCTCCAGTGTGAGTGGCTTCATGATACCTCAAACCTGATGAGTATGTGAATCGTTTGTGACATGTTTTACATTCATAAGGGTTGTCACCAGAGTTGGGGTCAATTCCGGAATTGAATGGGAATTGAGCTCAATTCATGACTCAATTCCAGGAATTGGACTAGGAATTGGAATTGAAAAAAAAGGAATTGGAATTGAATTGGAATTGACAAAAAATGCCTGGAATTGATAAAGGAATTGACTTTTTTTATCCATGTTTATTTTTTTAACGCTATTAAACGCATAAGTGATCATCCCTTTTGTCATTGTAGTGGAATTTTACCTGATCTATGTTTATTTATATCTGTATTATAATATTAATAATAATAATAATAAACTTATATAGGCCTAGTACCTAAATTATATTAAAAGGTTTTATTTAAGTTATGTAAAAATACTCATTTAAATGACTAATGGCCATCAATATTAAATAAAAATGTGACGTGTAATCCAAATAATAGTTGTAACAAGATTGCTCCTGCTAAGTTGGAGCAATTCAATCTAACTATCACAGATTGGTGTGTGCGTATATACTTGTTACTTGTTGTTACTTGTATACACCCTTGATTTACTCCCGTGGTCTGGTACAGCTGGTAATAGTTTTGCAGAGAAGTGCGACTCATGACAACTCAACTAGTGTCAACACCTACTGTATATAGTGTTAGAGAATTCCCATCATGTGGCTGAATTATCAGCAAAATGAGACGCCGAGCCGGTGTTGGTTTAATGCTGGGCCGTCATCGCAAACGACAAGCCAACATTATATCAACATTGGGTCAATGTATCAACATTTGGTCAATGTTTCGTGTTTGCTAGCTTAAAGTTCTGGAAATAATTGTACTATTATTTTATTAATGTTTTCCTTCTATATTCGCGCAATCACGATCACACGATCACACTTGTCACCAGTGTGAAGATGCAGATGTTGATCTAGGCTGCCCTTTCGTGTAAATCCCTTGTCATATGTACCACATGTATAAGGTTTCTCATTTATGTTGTTCCAGGATGCCCTTCTGTGCAAATCTGTTATCACACGTATTACAGTTATAAGGTTTATCACCTCTGTGAATACGCAGATGTTTTTCCAGGGAGGCCTTCGTTGTAAATCCTTTATCATTATATTTATAAGGTTTATCTCCAGTGTGAACATCCTGATGTACGTCCAGGTTGCCCTTCAGTGTAAATCCTTTATCATATGTATCACACCGATGAGGATAATCGCCAGTGTGAATGGCTTCATGGAGCGTTAAACTCAGCAATTGTTTGAATCGTTTATGACATACTTTACACAGGGTTCCCCACAGAAAAAAAATCATCTGGTTGTTCTCTTAAAAATATTAGCTTAGCGCGCGCGAGCAACTTAACCCTTATACTGCTGCATAAAATTTGCAGCATGTGTGGTTGCCCACTAAGTAATATATGGCACGTTTTTTCTTAAAAAAATGTTCATCTCATGAACAACTGATACTAAAAGCCAATAAATTACAAAATCAGTCACTGTCAGTTAGCAATCTTTAAAACGCAAATGGAAAGACACCACTAAACGAAACTGAAAAAAAAAAAAATTATTAAAAAATAATAAAAAATTTGGGGGGGGGGGAATTTATCTGGTCGGGCAGCCGGCATTTCCGGCACTGTGGTGAACCCTGCTTTACATTCCTAAGGGTTTTTTTTACCAGTGTGAACACGCTGATGTGTTTTCAGGCTGTATTTCAGTGTAAATCCCTTGTGACACGTACCACACACAAATGGCTTATCAACTCTAGTAATGTTCTTTTCTTTTCTATTCATGGAGGTTAGTTGAACACTTATCCTTTTCTTCAACGAATTCTATCTGCATTTAAATTTTGCCAAATTAAAACATACAAAGCTTCCTGTTTTGATACCATGAGACATAAATCCACATTTTGCAGCCATTAGTTAAACATGTCTAGGTTTGATATCAATGGTCATTATGGGGGACTTTGTTCAAGTAGAATTGGCCTGTTTCTAACGGCATTTTTTTTCTGAAGCAAACCTGTAAATAAAAAAATCGGTAATTTGGAAACGAAAATAATATTCCGAAAGAACATTACTGCCAACCACTATGTCATATTGTTTTTAACGACAGTGAATTACCTAACGTGTTTGGCTCCAACGTATTATCAGTGATTATTACGTTCAGAGATTTGGTCAATTTACGCTTGGAGAAGTGAAATAAAACAAAGATAAATATCTCACATATCTAGGAAAATTAACCTTTTCCATTCATAAATATATTGATATAGCTCAAAATTTGACCACTCATTAGGCCAAAATGAGAGATATGGTCAATTTTCCAGAGTCTGAAAAAAAGCGCTCCAATTTTTACGTCTAACCAAAAAAATCGACAATTGTTCTAGAACAAAATTTTACTTAAAATTTAGCTACCTATTGGGCGAAAATGTGTAATACGCTCGCTTTTACAAAATCGGACCAAACTTGCACATAGGTCATGTACATTTTTGGCCATATATTAGTAAAGCAGCGGCAGTCACCTGATCAACAGGTTGATTCTGACCCCTGAGCAGTCCAGCTATGTGAAAATAATAGTGGTTTAAATTCCACTTCTGGGTGACACCTACCCCCAGCCACGTCTGGTCTAATTTGTCGTCCTGGCATTTAAATGATCAATGTACTGAGATGCTTAACATACATGTGTATTCAATGTAGATGCCTCTATAAGTGGATTGGTCGTTCTGGCATTTAAATGATCAATGTAGACGTCTCAATAAGTGGATTGGTCGTACTGGCATTTGAATGATCAATGTAGACGTCTCAATAAGTGGATTGGTCGTACTAGCATTTAAATGATCAATGTAGACGTCTCAATAAGTGGATTGGTCGTACTAGCATTTAAATGATCAATGTACTGAGATGTCTCAATAAGTGGATTGGTCGTACTGGCATTTATATGATCAATGTACTGAAATGTCTCAATAAGTGGATTGGTCGTACTAGCATTTGAATGATCAATGTAGACGTCTCAATAAGTGGATTGGTCGTACTAGCATTTAAATGATCAATGTAGACGTCTCCATAAGTGGATTGGTCGTACTAGCATTTAAATGATCAATGTACTGAGATGTCTCAATAAGTGGATTGGTCGTACTAGCATTTATACGAGATGCCTAAACAATACCAAATGAGGCACAGAAAATACTGCTACGATATTTTGTTATTTTGTATATTTAAATCATTTATTTCCTGCACTGAACACAATTTTCACACATGAAAGAGTGGGGGCAAAACCATTTATTTACTACTATGAATACTATGAGTATTCAGTTGGTGGAAATCTCGTTGACGTACATAGAAAATGTCGTAAAACAAATGCTTATAATATTATGTGGTATCATAAAACAAAGTCTGCTTGTGTAATTTTATTCCAGCGTAACAAACATAACTAGCGTAACTATTTGCGTAGGGTTATAATGGTAGGTGTTACAGTATACATGGTAAATATCGACCAGAGGTACTTTAATGTATTATGACAAATATGCGTAGATTGTAGGTTACATCTGAAGACGGTCTGGGATTGTAAGCCATAGCCATTAGTGGTATAATGTAAAATTAAAAAATTAAGTTTTGATTTATAAAATGTAATAACTATATTACGGCACTACCTTCAGACCCCTGGGCTGTCATAATGTGCTAATCGTAATTAGTTCTACATTGGTTTAGTGGATCATATAACCAGGGCTTTCTTAATCATGTTTATGAACATTATAGAGACACAAAATTGAAGAAACAATTTTATTAATATACAATGTATGTATATATCAACAGATCAACAAAATAACTAGATAAGCTTACTTGATTATCTATAATCTTGTTGTGTTTGAAATAGCATACTATTTTATAATAATGAGAAATTATTATTTTTACAAACCATGATCATGATTACGGCTCAACAAATAACAGTAAAAACTATGGCAAGGATTATTTGCCATTTTTATGACGCGTTACCTTCTGTATTCAAATGTTCAATTATAATATTTACCGTTTAACAAAATTAAAGGCATGTGTATTCACAAAATATAATGTTTTGGGAATATTAAGTGTGATGTGGCCGGTATATGGCATTGTCATATGTGTGCATCCTGTAAAATGTTTTAAAATATAAAATTAACGGATCCTCCTTCTGACATATGGGCTATGATAAAATGTTATTCAAAATCACCCCTCCAGCAATCACGGGACGTTCAGCTAATGTAGGTTTAATGCTGGGCCGACGTCGTAGACGGTGGCCCAACATTAATCCAGCATTGATTTAATGGCCTAACGTCAATCCCAACATTGTTTTAGTGAACCATATCTGATCGGCTTCCTTTATGAATATTATACTGACACTTAAAAGCAACACAACATTGCAGAAACTATTTTATTAATATTTGTATAAATACAGCAACAATATATATAGATGAGTTCACTTGATTAACTATAATCTGGTAATGACTGAATCAGAGACCAGAGGAATATTCCATAGGTGTACATGAGGCATAAAACATAACAGATATAGGACATGACAAATATATGATTATCAAGTTAATTTACAATAATAATTTATAATAACATAGGAATATGGTGTTTTTACATTTTTTTATAAAGTGTGTGTGATATACAGTTCGGTATTAATATTTGTCATGCAGTACATTCTTAATGTCTATCGTTAGTATGTAGTGCCTTGTTAAAGTTTGTGAAGCTGAATAAGAGATCAGGTTGTGTTTTCGTGGGAAGCTTTTGTCATGTGGTACAATTTTAATTTATGTCAGTATATGTAATGCATTAATCATGTTTGCATGTAATGCATTATTAATGTTTATCAGTATTCCGAATAAGAGAACGCGTTTTCAAGTTGTATTTTCGGGGAAAACCTTTAAACACGGATCACACACATAATCTTCCTCACCAGTGTGAAAGATATTGTGTTAATTTAGATTGGAAAATTATAATAATTTTGCATGCTATATTTTACATCTATTTGTTTTGAATAGTGTCAACAGCGCCATATTGAGTCTCAATATTGTTGAGAGATACTGGCGCTATATAAGTCATTATACAATATAACATTTATGTAAATCTAATGCTGCTATGGAATTTAATATATAATATTCATGATATTGTGTAAATCCTTTACCACAAGGACACATATGACGATCATTTCCAGTTTGAATGGCTTCATGTAACGCTAAACCCAGCAAGTATTTAAATCGCTTGTGACATGTTTTACATTCATAAGTTGTATTTCCACTGTGAACAAGCTGATGTATTTTCAGGCACATTGCCGTCTAAATCCTTGGGGATTAATACTTCAAACTTGATGAATGTGTGAATCGTTTGTGGTGTGTCTTACACTCAAAAGGTTTCTCACCAATGTGAAAATGCTGATGTGTTTAAGGCTGCCCTTCTGTGTAAATAATTTATCACATGTACCACATTTATAAGGTTTTTTCCTCAGTGTGAACACGCTGATGTTGTTCCATGTTGCCCTTCTACATAAATCCTTTGTCGCATCTATCAGATTTATATGGTGTATGCCCTTCAGTGTAAATAATTTATCACATGTACCACATTTATAAGGTTTTTTCCTCAGTGTGAACACGCTGATGTTGTTCCACGTGACCCTTCTACATAAATCCTTTGTCGCATCTATCAGATTTATATGGTTTATCACCAGTGTGAACACGTTGATGTCGTGCCATGTCACCCTTTCGTGTGAATCCTTTATCACATGTATCACACCGATGAGGATAATTTCCAGTGTGACTCACTTCATGACACTTTAAACTCACTGATTGTGTGAATCGTTTATGACATGTTTTACATTCATATGGTTTCTCACCAGTGTGAATACGATGATGTTGTTTCAGGGCGTCTTTCTGTGTAAATCCTTTACCACACATATCACATTTATAAGGAATTTTCATAGTGTGAATATACTGATGTCTCTTATAAGATTTATCACCGGTGTGAACAAGCTGATGTCGTTCCAGGTTGCCCTTATGTGTAAACCCTTTGTCACACTCATTACATTCATAAGGTTTATCTCCAGTGTGAACACGCTGATGTTGTTCTAGGTGGGCCTTCCTTGTGAATCCTTTATTACATGTATCACACCGATGAGGATAATCTCCAGTGTGCTTTACTTCATGACACTTTAAAGTCGCAGATTGTGTGAATCGTTTATAACAGGTTTTGCATTTATAAGGTTTTTTACCAGTGTGGACACGCTGATGTCGTTCCAGTTTGCCCTTCTCTGTAAATCGTTTATCACACGTTATACATTTATAAGGTTTGACACCAGTATGAACACGCTGATGTTGTGTCAGGCTACCCTTCTGTGTAAACCCTTTATCGCACATATCACATTTATAAGGTTTCTCACCAGTGTGAATAAGCTGATGTTGTTTAAAGCGGCCCTTCCATGGGAATCCTTTATGACAAGTACCACACACAAATGGCTTATCAACAGTATCACTGATCTTTTGGTTTCTATTCACGGAGGTTGAACACTTATCATTTTTCACATCGACTTCTATCTTGCATTTAAATTTTGGAAAATTTAAATACACAAAGCTTCCTGTTTTGATGCCTTGAGACATAAATTCATATTTTGACGCCATAAGAAAAATGTGTCCTGGTGTTTCATCCATGACCATTGCGGAAGACTTAGTCTATTTGTAATACAATAATTCACCTATTTGTAAGATTTCTTTATTCCAAAGAAAACCTGTAAATATAAAAAAATATATATTTAAATTAGAAACATGGAAATAAAACAATATTCTGTAAAATCTTAGGCAACCCTCATGCCATTATAGTTATGACAAGTAGTCGCATCATCAACAGCAGCGACAGCAGCATCAGCAGCAACAACAACCACGGCAGCAACAGTAGAAACAGCAGCTGCAGCAAAAACAGCAGTAGCGACAACAACGTTAGCAGCAACAGCGGCAGCAGCAGCGGCAACAACAGTGGCAGCAACAACAACAGCAGAAACAACAGCGGCAGCAGCAGCAGCAACACTACAGCGCCAGCAGCAGCGGCAGCAACAGAGGCAGCAGCAGCAGCGGCAACAGCAGCAACAGCGACAGCAGCAGCAACTGTGGCAGCAGCTGCAGCCGCAGCGACGGCAAAAACGGCAGCAGCAGCAGCAGCAAATGCGACAGCAACAGCGGCAGCATGATCGGTAGCAACAGCAGCAATCAAAGGAGCAACGGCAACAGCCGCTGTTGCATTAACGCAACACCAAAAGGTTTATGGAAGCAGCAGCAGATGGGTAAATTAACGCGGCAGCAACAGTAGAAATAAACAACAGCAGCAGCAGTCGCACTAGCAGCGGCAGTAGAGCTACAGAAACAGCAACAGCATCATCAGTAGAAGCAGCAACAGCAACAGCTGCGGCAACATCAGCAAAAATAATAACAACAGCAGCAGCAGCAACAACAACTACATAGATGCATCAACAGCGACTACAGCGGCATCGGTTACAGCAGCAGCTACAACAGTAACAGTAGCGGTTACAACAGCAGCGGCTACAGCAGCAGTAGCACTTACATCAGCAGTAGCAGTAGCTTACAGCAGCAGCTGTAGCGGCCAGCAGCAACAGCAGCATCTACAACAGTAGCAGCAGCGGCTACATCAGCAGGGCTACACATGTAGCAGCAGCGGCTACAACTGTAGCAGCAACATCTACAGCAGTAGCAGCAGCAGCGGCTACAGTAGCAACAGCAGCGGCTACAGTAGCAACATCGCCTACAGCAGCAGGGGCTACACATGTAATAGCAGTGGCTACAACTGTAGCAGCAGCGGCTACAGCAGCAACATCTAAATTGATGTAGCTAATATGAATAATATACTGGTAATACACTTTAAATTTTCGCGAATTTCGCGAGGACAAATTCACGAACTTAAGAATCTCGCAAAAATTATTATTATGAGCGCTACCTCTCATCGAAATCGATGATTCGTCAATTCTAGACTTTGTAAAAAATCCCAAAATTCGTGAAAATCTAAAAACGCAAATTTACCAGATCTACAGCGCGGGTACATGTTCACGACAATTACGAAATGAAGCAAAATACATACAGAAATGTGAGCCGTGTATACATAGACAATAAAATGACGAGACATTCACCAGGTGGCACTGTTGGCAAAGTCGAGTCTTTACCCACGGGTGTATGCACACATGGTATGCCGATTCGCCACTTGGCCATATTACCTGTAATTATGCATAACAAATATCAATCTCTTATCACTCTTCACATCTACCATCAAATATATATTTAAATAATAAACATGCATATATACTTTTAACGGCAAAATAAGTTATTATATAATGCGTTTACACAGTGCTGCCTTTGGCGGTTTGGACTCTCGTTGCTGTTTGTTATAGTCGGATTCACATTAAATTCTGCAACCAGGATTATTGAATTTCGCGGATTTCTCAGTCAATTCTCAACGAATTTTCATGAAATTTTACACACACTATTTTCCATTCATGTCGTGACTGCCCTGAAAATTTCGCGAAGTTTTGATAAGTATTATAGAAGTTAGATCATTTGACATGTAATACAATTCTGAGACGAAGCTAATGGCTTTATAGAGGGCAACATTTTATTTATTTACTACATGTCAAATGGTCTAACTTTTTAAATACTTATCAAAACTCCGCGAAACTTTCAGGGTAGTCACGAAATGAATGGAAAATAGTGTGTGTAAAATTTCATGAAAATTGATTGAGAATTGACGGAGAAATCGGCGAAATTCATCCACTACGGTGAATGTGAATCTTGGTATAGTGCCAACGCTGTTTGAAATATCTGTGTCAGTAGGAAGCGTGTACACTGCTACAGAAATATAACGGATAGGCCTATTAGGCATAATCCTTTCAACGTGTGTCACGTTGGCCCAGCATCATACAATCTTTGGTGAGAGTGTGGGGTTGACACAGGCGCGGATAAATCAATATAGTCAAGTCTGGCGTGTTTATCTATAGACCCGCTTGTACATGTTGTAGGCCGGAATATAGCCTTATGAACACGGCGCTCCCCCCCCCCCCCCACTGATCAGCAGGCTGACACTATTTCGTCTGTATTGATAAATAATATGTTTATTGAAACATATAATCATTTCTAATCACCCCTCACAGCTACCAGCTATAATATATTCAAATAATAGTCATGTATCCTTACCTTTCAAGGCGTAATCACTGGTTATATGAGGAGTTTACGTCGTTGCCGCTGTTGTTCTTTGTTTGGGACCCGCCACAAACTGTTTTTGCTCAGGACGAGCGTGCACGTTGTGCACAGTACTGTGTGTAGAGCGGGGCCTCCAAGGAGAGTACACACTACCAGGTGCTATTTATACATGTGTTGTTTATACATGCGCCAACAATCCACCCTTTATCCTGTAAACATAATATATTGAACATAATATATTGTGCCAGACGAGAAACAAACTGTCTTTGTTCAGGCTGAGCGCACACGTGTACACAGTGCTGTGTCTAGAGCGGGGCCTCCAAGGAGTGTACACAGAACCAGACGCTATTTATACATGCGCTATGTATACATGTATAACATATTTAAACATCAAGCCATTCACCCTGTTGGTTTTATGCTAGAACATCGTGTGCGATGCTGGCCCAACATTAAACCAACATTAGGTGAACGTCTCGTGTTTGATGGGTAGTCCTCATTTTTACTCCCCATCCACCCTTTAGTCCTCGTCCACTTTTATTCTCCATCCACCCTTTATAATTATTTCCGACCCACCATTGAATCTCCATCTTCCCCTTAGCCTCCATTCACCAATTCCCCATTCAATATTCCTATTGTCCACCCACCTTTTAGTCTTCATCAACCCTTTAGTATCTTCCCATCCACCATTAAGATTTAGTCCAACATATAATTCTCATCTACATTTTAATCATATTCCACCCCTTAGTCCTCATCCACCCTTTAGTCCCCATCCACCATTTAGCCCTCATCCATCTCTTAATCTCGATCCACCCTTTATTCCCTATCTACCCTCTAGTCCCGATCCACCCTTTATTCCCCATCCACCCCTTTATTTTCCATCCCCCATTTATTAATCTTCCACCTTTCATCGACCCTTCAGTCCCATCAACCCTTTGCTCCTCCTTTAGTCCTAATCAACTCTTTAATCCCTTTAGTCCCCATCCACCATTTAGGCCCATCTACTCTTTAGTCCCCACTCACCGTTTAGTCAAAATCCACCATTTATTCGTCATCCATCCTTTAGTCCCTATTGTAGTCCTCACCCACTCTTTAACTCACTTTCACTTTTTAGCCCCCCCCCTCCGTCATCCACCCTTTAGTCCCATCCACCCTTCAGTCCCATATTCCCTTTAGTCGTCTTCCACTTTTTAATCGGGGTACCGGGATGATTGCTAGTAGTAGTACTTTTCACCCCCATCCGGGGAGGGTCATTAGGGATCAGTTTCGTCTGTTGGATGCTGTGTACGGCATTGTATGGAAGCACTAGTCTACAGCAATCATCCAAGTGCAGCTGCAGCCTCCTCGTATCTGGCTATAATCTTCGGGCGGATTGCCAGTGGCTCACCCTGGTTCCTCCGCTCAACAGCGTAGCCAATGCAGCACCCGCATCAGTGCTGGCGCTGAGGTAGGCTGTGGTAGCCTTAAATAACCGGCAATAGTGTGTTTGACATTAGGTCTCTCACGTGGGATGAATGGAGTTACCCAGAGGGAGTTATCCTTCCTATTGTTACTCTGGGGACTATCCGACCCGAGGATAGCGGTATGGTATGACAGTGCGGATTGTGGTTCCCATGATGGTACCGCAGTACGCTTTGCGGTTCCCATGATGGTACCACAGTGCGGGTTGTGGTTCCCATCATGGTACCACAGCATGGGTCACTGTTCCTTATGGTGTACCACAATGCGAGTCATGGCACACATGGTGGTACGCCAGTACAGGTCATGGTTCCCAATGGTGATACCACAGTACGGGTTATGATACCCTATTATGGTAACACAGTTAACAGTTTATGTTCTGAGATACTTTAATTATGAAAAATGTCTATGTTTGTCAGCTCCTAAAATATGTTAATTTTTAAAGTGAAAAATGATGTTGACTTTTCTGGGGAAACAGGTTTAGTATGGGCGCTAGGGGGTCGTTCGTGTCCAAGCTCTTTTAGAGCAAAAATATATATTTTCTTTTTCTATATGTCAAGACCACCAGGAAAAGTTAGGGTGACAAGCTTGGACCAAGTACATTTTGTCTACAGAAGCCGATTTATCATAGGTCTATCAAATGCGACTTAACCCTATTTTGAGTGATATGAGAATGTGGCATATATCTACACCCTGTGAGCGGCTAAGGGTTTTGTTAAAAGGTATTTTAAAAAACAGATATTTGGACCAGTGGCCAGCACTTTCCAACACAAGTACACATGGTGACATGGGTTGGGGTTGAGCTTCATAGTGGGGTTACCCCAAGGTCATGGTAAGGTCATCTCAAGGTCACAGCAAGGTCAAATCAGCTGAAAACTTTGAAAATAGCTTATTTTGTTGTTTTTGTTACAATTATGTTCACTTGAGAAGCCTAGGATGTCTTGAAATCTACCTGCGCCCCAACATGGACATATCCTCCCAAAACACCCTGAGAGGTTACAGGGATAATATAAGGGTTGGAGGGTTCTTAGTCCCATCAAATCACCCTTATGTTATCCCTATCTGCTATGACAGAAATGGTACGAACATATTAAAGAAATAGACATTTGGACAAATAATCAGCACTTCTAATAAAATCGGAACCCAACTCAAGCATAAATGGTGACATGGCCAGGGGTTGGGTTTCATAGTTACCCCCAAGGTCATGGTAAGGTCATCTCAAGGTCACAGGTAGGTCAAATCAGCTCCAAACGGTTGAAAATAGCTTATTTTTGTTGTTTTTGCTACAATTATGTTCACTTGAGATATTTATGATGGATTGAAACCTACCTAGACCACAGTAAGGTGCTACACAATAATGGAAGGGGAGCAACAAAAAACAACATCCGGTATGTGGTTTATTTGCATAAATCCAAAAGGGCTGCCCTCGGCCATCTTAAATTTTTCACCTTTATCATAATATCCTATAATCTAATGGAATACCTCAGTTCTGACTAATTAAAATATCTTGATTTCATTGGAATAGTTAATTTTCCGTTTCAAGGTCATCCAGAGGGAAAAAAAGATGGCTGGCAATAACTACCGTGAAGATGCTCTGTTTTCACCAACAGCCAACATTAATCTTCATGCTACACAATCGTTAAGCTTAGAATCAATGAAATACCCCATTTCAGACTAAACTGCATTTGCTGACTTTATTAAGATTGTTATTTTACTTTTCAATGTCATCTAACACCTAGGAAACACACTGTGTAGTGATCCGCTTTCATCAACAACCATGTTGAATTTTTAATTGTCGATATAATAGTAGGCTATTAAAGAGTGTGCATGTGCCATTCTCGACTAGCACTGTATTGACTAAATCACATATCGGTGGGAATGTTATAGGCCTACTTACGTTTGAAGGCCAATTGACTTATTTGAACAGGGCTACGTTATTATTATTATTGGGAATGATGTTTCTTTATATTTTATATTTCTTTATATTACTATTACTAGTATTACTATTACTAAAAATTATATTGTGCCTAAACTCAAGTGATTCATAAGCGCATGTTCATTGCTGTTGAAAAATATTATTGAAGCTGTTTATATCCTTCGTTAAACAAGTATGTTTTGAGATGTTTTTTGAATGACGAAATAGTGGTGATACATCTGATATCAACAGGCGAACAGTTACACAGCTTTGGAGCAGCATTGACAAAGGCACGATCGCCGGCTGCCGTTCCTGAACGTGGCTGCTGCAGCATAATCGTATTGCTTGTCGACCGTAGTTCACTTCGCAAGGTGTGCTGCTCGAGCAGTTCGCATAAGTAGGTGGGAGCTTTGCCGTGAATTGCCATGAATGTTAGTGTGAGTATTTTAAAAATAATCCGCTGTGGTACTTTTAACCAATGCAGCTACATCAAAACAGGTGATATGTGTTCCTGTTGTGGTGTATAGGTGATGAGGCGTGCAGCAGCATTCTGTATACGTTGTAGTTGTCCAAGTTGTTGCTGAGGTAGACCTACATAGAGAGCATGCTATATGTCATATATATATTATATGGCACAGAGGTCAAATAAAATAAGATAATGATGAAATAAATAAATGCATGTCTATCCCAAACACTGAAATCCGAATGAAAGGCAAAATGTAGGCCCAATCAGTAGCCAAGGGGCCTATTGTGAGTACAGAACGATATAATACATCCGTTTTGTAATGATAAAATAAATAAACCTATCATTTTAGTATGTAAAATATTAACAGTAAAATTAACATGATCGAAACTACTAGTGCCTTGTGGGAGAAGAAGAACACCCATGCACATTATGAATGCAGAGTCTGTCCATTGTCTTGAACGAGCAGGTAAAATTGTCACCACCATTTTAAACGAAGAAGGCCTGACCTTGCATCATTTACAGCCTAGCACAACCAGGAAATAATTTCCCTTCCTAGTCAATTTGATTCTGGTCAGTTTACCTCAGGCGCAATTGATAATTGGGATCATGAAGGCGCAAATGTATCAGAGCATGATACCGTGACTGTGTTGTTTCAAGATAAGCCCCCTGATCAAATCTGCGCGACGTCCTGATTTTCCATCTTCATATGAAGTATGTGAAGATGTTTACAAACCTACAAACATCGACATAGCACATCTTAAAGATACCATCTGGGCCCTGGCCCGACTAGATGTGTCCCAACAGCAAGTAAATGTCTATCCCCTGTCACAATCCATGCCCTTTTGGAATGCAAGTAACACAATTTTGACAGAAAAGGTTATACCTTTGAAAATTCTGGCGTTTTCACCTGTCTTGCCATATCCAGTTACTGAATATACCACAATGAGAACATCCGTAGCACTTTCGTCACAGTTGCTACAAAAAGAAATACCTATGTACTGTGATGAGGGAGTGTACATCATTGTAAGGCACATTCAAATGATGCGTACTGACGAATTTTGCAATATAGTCCCAATGATGGGAACATTTCATTTAGTGAAGACAGTTCTCAAGTGCATCGGTAAATACCTAGGGGGGAGTGGGGCTGACATGATTTGGTTGTAGACTGGCGTCTTTGCTCCATCCATTATTCAGAATTCAGTATTAAACGGTGGTCACTATAAGCGGTCACTTGACGGTTTACAGTTCCTTGCAGAACCAATCAGACGTCTGCTGTATGAGGAGTTTTTTTTACAGAGAAAGGCACTGTATCTTATTTCAAAGAGCTAGATGCTATGTTAACTATCAAATACAATGTTACAACAAAAAACTCTGCTGCGAGTCTTAAGTCTTTTTGAGAAATACCTGAGTCTTGTAAGCTTATATCTGATCTCAACCTCTTCGCTAAGACACGTTGTGCTCCAAATGAAATTTTTTAATTCTGGAACTAGTTCCTTTGTATGGCGGACGTAGTATATGACCTGCTGAGAGGTGACCATGATGGTATGTGGGGGCTTCATCTTGATGATGTACAGTGTTCTCTCTATTTGTTTGCTGCGTTTGATTCTTCAAATTACCTCCGCTGGTGCTCTATCTACCTTAAAGACATGAATAGACTGCCTGAAACTGCACCATATGCGTATGAGCATTTCTCAAGTGGTAACTTTTCCATCAAGGATAAATCGGGCCGATTCAATGCTGTTGGAGGTGACCAGAAACTTGAGCAGAGTATTAACCTCTCTTCGAAATGCAGTGATGGTGTTATAGGACATCCCAAGCAGAAACAATACATAGCGCAATGGGATCTTATTTATCACGAAATGATGGCAGTCCAAAACTTTCATTGCGAATATTCTGGCATGATTGAAACTACACATGAATCAGTAAGCCACCATGGGTCATCCCAAATTGTTGCAAATATACTGGTAATACCGTTTTAATATTCGCGAATTTCGCGGGGAGGACAAATTCACGAACTTAAGAATCTCGCGAAAATTATTATTATGAGTGCTACCTCTCATCGAAATCGATGATTCGCCAATTCTAGACTTTGTAAAAAAGTCCCAAAATTCGTGAAAATCTAAAAATACAAAATTTACCAGATCTACAGCGCGGGTACATTTTCACGACAATTACGAAATGAAGCAAAATACATACAGAAATGTGAGCCATGTATACATTGACAATAAAATGACGAGACATTCACCAGGTGGCACTGTTGGCAAAGTCGAGCCTTTACCCACGGGTGTATGCACACATAGTATGCCGATTCGCTGCTTGGCCATATTACCTGTAATTATGCATAAAAAATAACAGTCACTTATCACTCCTCACATCTACCATCAAATATATATTTAAATAATAAAGATGCATATATACCTTTAACGGCGAAATAAGTTATTATATGATGCGTTTACACAGTGCTGCCTTTGACGGTTTGGACTCTCGTTGTTATTTGTTAGTGCCTGTACGCGGTTTGAGATATCTGTGTCAGTACGAAGCGTGTAAACTGCTACAGAAATATAACGGATAGCTCTATTAGGCATAATCCTTTCAACGTCTGTCACGTTGGCCCAACATCATACAATCTATGGTGAGAGTGTGGGGTTGACACAGGCGCGGATAAATCAATATAGTCAAGTCTGGCGTGTTTATCTATAGACCCGCTTGTAGGCCGGAATATAATAGTCATGTATTCTTACCTTTCAAGGCGTAATCACTGGTTATATGAGGAGTTTACGTCGTCGCCGCTGCTGTTCTTTGTGTCCGACCCGCCACAAACTGTTTTTGTTCAGGACGAGCGTGCACGTTGTGCACAGTACTGTGTGTGGAGCGGGGCCTCCAAGGAGAGTACACACTACCAGGCGCTATTTATACATGTGTTGTTTATACATGCGCCAACAATCCACCCTTTATCCTGTAAACATAATATATTGAACATAATATATTGCGCCAGACGAGAAACAAACTGTCTTTGTTCAGGCTGAGCGCACACGTGTACACAGTGCTGTGTCTAGAGCGGGGCCTCCAAGGAGTGTACACAGAACCAGACGCTATTTATACATGCGCTATGTATACATGTATAACATATTTAAACATCAAGCCATTCACCCTGTTGGTTTTATGCTGGAACATCGTGTGCGATGCTGGCCCAACATTAAACCAACATTAGGTGAACGTCTCGTGTTTGATGGGTAGTCCTCATTTTTACTCCCCATCCACCCTTTAGTCCTCGTCCACTTTTATTCTCCATCCACCCTTTATAATTATTTCCGACCCACCATTGAATCTCCATCTTCCCCTTAGCCTCCATTCACCAATTCCCCATTCAATATTCCTATTGTCCACCCACCTTTTAGTCTTCATCAACCCTTTAGTATCTTCCCATCCACCATTAAGATTTAGTCCAACATATAATTCTCATCTACATTTTAATCATATTCCACCCCTTATTCCTCATCCACCCTTTAGTCCCCATCCACCATTTAGCCCTCATCCATCTCCTAATCTCGATCCACCCTTTATTCCCTATCTACCCTCTAGTCCCGATCCACCCTTTATTCCCCATCCACCCCTTTATTTTCCATCCCCCATTTATTAATCTTCCACCCTTCATCGACCCTTTAGTCCCATCAACCCTTTGTTCCTCCTTTAGTCCTAATCAACTCCTTAATCCCTTTAGTCCCCATCCACCATTTAGGCCCATCTACTCTTTAGTCTCTATTCACCGTTTAGTCAAAATCCACCATTTATTCGTCATCCATCCTTTAGTCCCTATTGCAGTCCTCACCCACTCTTTAACTCACATCCACATTTTAGCCCCTCCCCCCTCCGCCATCCACCCCTTAGTCCCATCCACTCTCAGTCCCATATTCCCTCTAGTCGTCTTCCACTCTTTAAACAGGGTACTGGGATGATTGCTAGTAGTACTTTTCGCCCCCATCCGGGGAGGGTCATTAGGGATCCGTTTCGCCTGTTGGATGCTCTGTGCGGCATTGTACGGAAGCACTAGTCTACAGCAATCATCCAAGGGCAGCTGCAGCTGCAGCCTCCTCGAATCTGGCCATAATCTTCGGGCGGATTGCCACTGGCGTATCCTGGTTCCTCTGCTCAACAGCGGAGCCAATGCAGCACCCGCATCAGTGCTGGCGCTGATGTAGGCCGTGGTAGTCTTAAATAACCGGCAATAGTGTGTTTGACATTAGGTCTCTCACGTGGGATGAATGGAGTTATCCAGAGGGAGTGATCCTTCCTATTGTTACTCTGGCGACTATCCGACACGAGGATAGCGGAGCTGCGCGAAATACCACGGTGTTTCAGCATTAAATTGCACAGCGAAACCCAAGTCTCCGGCCATCTGGGCATGTCTAGGGGTAGATCCCCTAGACATGCCCAGAACCCCTTATCGGGCGAGCGAAGGAAAACGCTCTCAATAACCCACCATGCCCTATCACCCCCGCCCTCACATCATCATCTGTACATCATTTATCTCTTCAATTGACTACAACGTTTTTGTCGTATTACAATGTCACTTAAAAGACCATTTGTGCCGAAAAGTGACGTAGAGCAATGATTTACTACTACTACTCCACTCTTTAATCATATCTATCCTTTAGTCCCCACCCTATCCTTAGTTCGCATCCACCCTTTATTCCCCATCCTTCTTTTCGGCATCATCCATACTTGTGTATCTGTGTAGAGGTCACATCCACCCTTTAGTCCTCATCCAACTTTAGTTTCCATCCACTCTTCATAATTATATTCCATCCACCGTTTAATCTCTATCTACCCTTTAGTCTCCGTTCACTAATTCTCCATTCAATATTCCTATTTTCCATCTACATTTTATTCTTCGTCCATCCTTTAGTCCCCATCCACCATTAAGATTTAGTCCAGCATATAGTTCTCATCTATATTTAAATCATCTTCCACCTTCAAGTCTTTATCCACCATCTAGTCCTCAACCATCCTTAATTCCCCATCCACCACTTTATTTTCCAGTTACCATATTTTGGTTATTCCCCATACACCTCGTTTAAATCTTTAGTCTTCACCCACTCTCTATTCCCCATTTACCATTAACTTTTATTTATCCTGCATTGTTCATTTTTTTCAGTATAGAATAATTCTGATAAAAGTAGACTGATTACAGGCTACTTTATTTAACAAACAATATTGCTCTTTCTTACATTTTATGTTACCTGGACCAGTCCGTTTATGTCTAGTTATGCCACACATATCCACATATATCACACATGTCCTGCCTAGGGCTGCTCATGGCGCCTTACATCATATTACCCCTGGTCACTGGACCAGTTCATTCATGTATATTTATATCCTTTCCACTGCCATAGCGTATTAAACCGGATCGTTTTTGCGGCCCTCTCAGAAACAGTACCATACAGTGTAGGCCTGTCACAGCGTACTGGATAGTAGCGAAAAAACGGCCTCTGACAAGCACCATCGTATGTCGTAGACCTGTCAGTAGTTTTCATCCTCATTACATTTTATTCAGTATTAAAACTATTTTTGCTAAGGTGGTGAATAATGCACACTTGTAAGCTTTTATATAGAGAGTATTTCCCCATTTCTTCCCAGTAAACTTGGCGGCATGCTTCTAACCTATCATGATGTTTACTAATTAGCAATTATAAATGGATAGTTATAAGATTATGTGAAATAAGCTATTTCGTCACTTTTACATGCTCTAAATGTTATGTCATAAATATTAAATATACCCGATTGTACACCTGCAACCCTTAGTTTGATGTCTTGTGAAGACATTTTGGTTTCCATAACATTTATTTTTTAAATAATTCTACACTAATTATCTTGATAATGAACAGGGGGGTCAATAACAGAACATTACACTATGGCTGTTCCACGGCATTTCGTCTGGTTACGATTTAATACGCTGTGGCGTTTAGAGCAGTTAAGTTAATAAGGCTATGCCTCAGATGCCCCGTAGCGCTTAATGTGTATCCAGAGTAATGCAGCACAACGGCACAATACGCTACGGCGTTGACATATGCCAACCATTCAGAGCTGGGCACGTTGTCATCTCCGTGTGTATCTACACGGCCGTGACATGTTGACTTTTCTGTTATCTTAGTACATTCCACGATTACGATGTTGAATTTTTTTCCGGCTGATCAGAAGACCTGTTAGGCTGTTAGTATTATTGTCTTTATTCCGTTTTCTTTATTAGAACAATTAAATTTCCCAATGTGTTAAACAACTCATAGGGCCTACTTGTAAAATGAGGTAGTATAATTATTATGATGCTTCTCAAACTTTGGAGGAATAACGATAATAATGTGCAAAGATGTATTTTCCTGTTTATATTTAACTTTAAACATTCCACAAGAAATACACTCACCTAGAATATTATATATTAAACAAAGCCTACGTTGATACGTAACCATTTTCCCCAGAGGACACAGACACCCTTTTGATTTTTGCTAGGCACCCATAACAATTATTAATTAATAATTATGTGTTCATCTGGTTTGTTCTGAGCTTATATTTATTTGTGTATTCCATTCATTACTAGACAGTCAGTCGCAGACTGTAATCCCGCTTCTCATTATCTGGGCCCGTATTCTCAACCTATACAGTTGGATACCTTGTCAGGAGATATTAGGTTTAAATTATTTAAACTCCTTGCTAATTATCTTAATCGTAGACATGTGGATTCATGAAAAAAGACTACACTGGGTGCCATACACTATATTACTTTCCCATCAAACGGAATATGTTGGCAAAATACCTTTTCAATGGTGGGCCAGCGTCACAGGCGCTCCAGATGCATTATGTAGAGTAACCCTAGACGCTGTGTAGACGAAAACCCATAGCGTACCAATTCGTTATATCTCACCTCGCACGTCTGCCGTATCGTAAAATAACGTAATAGCGGCAGCTGCTCTATACATGAATAAGAGAGATTTTGAGATAAATTACGGATTTTTACGCTATGCGTGAGAGAAGGCCACTTTTTGGATACGGACTACAATGCTCTGGTATGAGTGCGGTATATCATAGTGTTTGTGAGAGGGCCGATTTTTCCATCCGTTTTGATACGCTGTGGTAGAGCTGTGCTATATCTACCCGGCAGTGGAAAGGATATGTCACACATATCCAGCCCAGGGCTGCTCATGGAGCCTTACATCATATCACCCCTGGTCACTGGACCATTCCATTCATATCTATTTATATGCCACATATATCCAGCCCAGGGTTGATCATGACCATTCATGTAAGATATAAACTTTGAACATTTGTCACCAGAGACGTATTGTATGCATCTATGTCTATGTCCCACGAGATAGTTATTCAACACCTGAGTAAAGTGATTTTTCAAGTTATCTGCACTAAACGGGGATTTTACATGCGTGACAGGCTGCAGTTATATATTTTGAATCTAACAAGCTCATCAAATATCTTTATGCACACTACTGAGGTACCAATGTTAAGTAACGCATTTTCACGGAATTGTAAGGGCTGCGGTTCCTCACAGGGGTACCACAGTGCGGGTTGTGGTTCCCATGATGGTACCACAGTACGGGTTGTGGTTCTCATGATGGTACCACAGTACGGGTTGTGGTTCCCATGATGGTACCACAGTGCGGGTTGTGGTTCTCATGATGGTACCACAGTGCGGGTTGTGGTTCCCATGATGGTACCACAGTGCGGGTTGTGGTTCCTATGATGGTACCACAGTACGGGTTGTGGTTCTCATGATACTACCACAGTACGGGTTGTGGTTCCCATGATGGTACCACAGTGCGGGTTGTGGTTCTCATGATGGTACCACAGTGCGGGTTGTGGTTCCCATGATGGTACCACAGCATGAGTCACTGTTCCCTATGGTGTACCACAGTGCGAGTCATGGCACACATGGTGGTACGCCAGTACAGGTCATGGTCCTCAATGGTGATACCACAGTACGGGTTATGATACCCTATTATGGTACCACATTACACAGTTTATGTTCTGAGATACTTTAATTATGACAAATGTCTATGTTTATCAGTTCCTAGAATATATTTAAAAAAAAAGTGAAAAATTATGTTGACTTTTCTGCGGAAACAGGTTTAGTATGGGCGCTAGGGGGTCGTTCGTGTCCATGTCTCTTTTAGAGCAAAACTTTATATTTTCTTTTTCTATATGTCAAGACCACCAGGAAAAGTTAGGGTGACAAGCTCGGACCAAGTACGTTTTGCAAGTACGATTTATCTTAGGTCTATCAAATGCGATTTAACCCTTTTTTTGAGTGATATGAGAATGTGGCATATAATACACCCTGTGAGCGGCAAAGTGTTTTGTAAAAAAGTATTTAAAAAAAAAGATATTTGGACCAGTAGCCAGCACTTTCCAACGCAAGTACACAATCATGGTGACGTCGGTTGGGGTTGAGCTTCATAGGGGGGTTACCCCAAGGTCATGGTAAGGTCATCTCAATGTCACAGCAAGGTCAAATCAGCTGAAAACTTTGAAAATAGCTTATTTTGTTGTTTTTGTTACAATTATGTTCACTTGAGAAGCCTAGGATGTCTTGAAATCTACCTAGGCCCCAACATGGACATATCCTCCCAAAACACCCTGAGAGGTTACAGGGATAATATAAGGGTTGGATGGTTCTTAGTCCCATCAAATCACCCTTATGTTATCCCCATCTGCTATGACAGAAATGGTACGAAAATATTAAAGAAATAGACATTTGGAAAAATAATCAGCACTTCTAATAAAATCGGAACCCAACTCAAGCATAAATGGTGACATGGCCAGGGGTTGGGTTTCATAGTTACCCCCAAGGTCATGGTAAGGTCATCTCAAGGTCACGGGTAGGTCAAATCAGCCCCAAACGGTTGAAAATAGCTTATTTTTGTTGTTTTTGCTACAATTATGTTCACTTGAGATATTTATGATGGATTGAAACCTACCTAGACCACAGTAAGGTGCTACACAATAATCCAAAATGGCTGCCGTCGGCCATCTTAAATTTTCAACTTTTAACATAATATCCCTATAATCTAATGTAATGCCTATATTTTGACTAATTAAAATATCCTGATTTCATTGGAATAGTTAATTTCCCGTTTCAAGATCATCCAGAGAAAAAAAAAGATGGCTGGCAATAACTACCGTGAAGATGCTCTGTTTTCACCAGCAGCCAACACTAAACTGCATTTGCTGACTTTATTATTTTACTTTTCAATGTCACCTAACACCTAGGAAACACACTGTGTAGTGATTCGCTTTCATCAACAACCATGTTGAATTTTTAATTGTCGATATAATAGTAGGCTATTAAAGAGTGTGCCTGTGCCGACTAGCACTATATTGACTAAATCACATATCGGTGGGAATGTTATAGGCCTACTTACGTTTGAAGGCCAATTGACTTATTTGAACAGGGCTACGTTATTATTATTATTGGGAATGATGTTTCTTTATATTTTATATTTCTTTATATTACTATTACTAGTATTACTATTACTAAAATTTATATTGTGCCTAAACTCAAGTGATTCATAAGCGCATGTTCATTGCTGTTGAAAAATATTATTGAAGCTGTTTATATCCTTCGTTAAACAAGTATGTTTTGAGATGTTTTTTGAATGACGAAATAGTGGTGATACATCTGATATCGACAGGCGAACAGTTACACAGCTTTGGAGCAGCATTGACAAAGGCACGATCGCCGGCTGCCGTTCCTGAACGTGGCTGCTGCAGCATAATCGTATTGCTTGTCGACCGTAGTTCACTTCGCAAGGTGTGCTGCTCGACCAGTTCGCATAAGTAGGTGGGAGCTTTGCCGTGAATTGCCATGAATGTTAGTGTGAGTATTTTAAAAATAATCCGCTGTGGTACTTTTAACAATGCAGCTACATCGAAACAGGTGATATGTGTTCCTGCCGTGGTGTATAGGTGATGAGGCGTGCAGCAGCATTCTGTATACGTTGTAGTCGTCCAAGTTGTTGCTGAGGTAGACCTACATAGAGAGCATGCTATATGTCATATATATATTATATGTCACAGAGGTCAAATAAAATATGATAATGATAAAATAAATAAATGCATGTCTATCCCAAACACTGAAATCCGAATGAAAGGCAAAATGTAGGCCCAATCAGTAGGCCTATAGCTGAGGGGCCTATTGTGAGTACAGAACGATATAATACATCCGTTTTGTAATGATAAAATAAATAAACCTATCATTTTAGTATGAAAAATATTAACAGTAAAATTAACATGATCGAAACTACTAGTGCATTGTGGGAAAAGAAGAACACCCTATGCACATTATGAATGCAGAGTCTGTCCATTGTCTTGAACGAGCAGGTAAAATTGTCACCACCATTTCAAACCACGAAGGCCTGACCTTGCATCATTTACAGCCTAGCACAACCAGGAAATAATTTCTCTTCCTAGGCAATTTGATTCTGGTCAGTTTACCTCAGGCGCAATTGACAATTGGGATCATGAAGGCGCAAATGTATCAGAGCATGATACCGTGACTGTGTTGTTTCAAGATAAGCCCCCTGATCAAATCTGCGCGACGTCCTGGTCTTCCATCTTCATATGAAGTATGTGAAAATGTTTACAAACCTACAAAACATCGACAAAACACATCTTAAAGATACCATCTGGGCCCTGGCCCGACTAGATGTGTCCCAACAGCAAGTAAATGTCTATCCCCTGTCACAATCCATGCCCTATTGGAATGCAAGTAACACAATTTTGACAGAAAAGGTTATACCTTTAAAAATTCTGGCGTTTTTACCTGTCTTGCCATATCCAGTTACTGAATATACCACAGTATATTCTACAATGAGAAAATCCGTAGCACTTTTGTCACAGTTGCTACAAAAAAGAAATACCTATGTACTGTGATGAGGGAGTGTACATCATTGTAAGGCACATTCAAATGATGCGTACTGACGAATTTTGCAATATAGTCCCAATGATGGGAACATTTCATTTAGTGAAGACAGTTCTCAAGTGCATCGGTAAATACCTAGGGGGAGTGGGGCTGACATGATTTGGTTGTAGACTGGCGTCTTTGCTCCATCCATTATTCAGAATTCAGTATTAACAAGACTACATAAGTCCAGGAGCTCCCGCGACGAATTAGAATTTGATTTAAGCAATTTTGTGTAGGGTTTTTAATGTTGTCCTAAGCTAGGTCAACAAGACGCAAGACAACCAGGTCTAAGAAGCCCAGTCTAAGAGTAAGATAAGAACTAAACAGTCTGTGAGAGATTGCAAACCTCCATTGAAATTAATGATCCTAATCAGTATCCCAGTAATGGTCTACCTATCTGGCACGGTTTACCCGATATCAGGCCAATCGAGGTAACTAATAGCTGATTTACGGTCATTTTGAGTTCGATATAAATTAGTCAAAAACTTAGGGTGTATCCTCCCCCGAAACCTCAAATTTTGTTTTATAGTAATGGACTAACATCTAACACAGTTTGCAAAATATTGTGCATGTGAAAGTAAATAATGGCCGATAGGGGGCCATTTTGAATTTGATCGAGTCAGAATTTTTCAAGATGCATCCTCAGCTGAAATCTCACATTTCATTCTATAGTAATCGTCTAGCTATCTAGCACGGTTTACCAAATATCGGCCATGTGGAAGTGAATAATGGCTTAAGGCGGCCATTTTGAATTTGATCCAAGTCGAAATTTTCCAAGATGCATCCTCAGCTGAAATCTCACATTTCATTCTATAGTAATGGTCTAGCCATCTAGCACGGTTTACCAAAAAACGGCTATGTGAAAGTGAATAATGGCCGATAGGCGGCCATTTTGAATTTGATTTAGTCATTTTTTTTCAAGATGCATCCTCTCTTGTAATCTCACATTTTGTTTTATAGTAATAGTCCAGCTATCTAACACAGTTTACCAAATATCAGCAATGTGAAAGTAAATAGTGGCGATAGGCGGCCATTTTGAATTCGATTGAGTCGAAAGTTTTTGAAAGGCATCCTCTCTCGAAACGTCACATTTTGTTTTATAGTAATGGTCTAGCTATCTAGCACGGTTTACCTGATATCAGGCCTATCGAGGTAAATAATGCTGATTGTCGGCCATTTTGAATTCGTAAGTTAAAAATTTTCAGGGTGCATCCTCCCCCGAAAACTCACACTTTGTTTTATAGTAATCAGGTAATGGTCTAGCCATCTAGCACGGTTTACCCAATATCAGCCATGTGAAAATGAATAATGGCTCAAAAGGCGGCCATTTTAAATTTGATCAAGTCACACTTTTTCAAGATGCATCCTCATCTGAAATCTCACATTTCGATTTATAGTAATGGTCCAGCCATCTAGCACGGTTGACCAAATATCGGCCATGTGAAAGTGAATAATGGCCGATAAGCGGCCATTTTGAATTTTATCGAGTCAAATTTTTTCAAGATGCATCCTCTCCTGAAATCACACATTTTGTTTTATAGTAATGGTCTAGCCATCTAGCACGGTTTACCAAATAACGGCCATGTGAACGTGAATAATGGCCGATTGGCGGCCATTTTGAACTTTGACAAAATGAATTTTTTCAAAATGCATCCTCTCCTAAAACCTTACAATTTGTTTTATAGTAATGGTGTAGATATCTTGAGCAGTTTTCATGATATTCCACAATATCAGGCCTGTCGAGGTGAATAATGGCCGATAGGCGGCCATTTTGAATTTTATCAACTTGAAATTTTTCAAGATGCATCCTCTCCTGAAACCTTACAATTTATTTGTTATTAATGGTGTAGCTATCTTGAGCGGTGCTCATGATATTCCGCAATATCAGGCCTGTCGAGGTGAATAATGGCCGATAGGCGGCCATTTTTGATTCTATCAACTTGAAATTTTTCAAGATGCATCCTCTCCTGGAACCTCAAAATTTGTTTTATAGTAATGGTGTAGCTATCTTGAGCGGTTTTCATGATATTCCGCAAAATCTTTCAGTCGGATTTACCGATGTTATAAATTAGGTCAAAGTGCTGGGTCAACTTCCAGGTCAAGGTCAAAAAACCTGAAAAGGCACAACTAGGGACCTTAGAGAACATGTATGTGCAATATGACTGTCATCGGCCCAGTACTTTTCGAGATCTGCTCCGGAAACGAAGGCGCGTCAAAACGTCTAAATAGGTCATAGTTCTGAACCAGAAGTAGGTCAAAGTTCAAATACCCCAAAAGGCACAACTAGACCCCCTAGGGGTGTTGTGTGTAAAATTTGAAGACTATCGGACAAGTACTTTCTGAGATATGCTCCGGAAACGAATTGTCTACGGACGGCCCAACGGCCCAACGGCCCAACGCCGTCACATCATCATTTTCTCCTCTGCAACCTTGCGTATTGAATTCAGATTAAAAATATTTTAACCCGTCCATTAGCCACCTGGAAGTAACCCACATACCAAAAATTGTTATCCTAGCTTATTTTCTCACAAAGTTATAGGCAAAAGAAGAGGCCAAAAAAAAACGGAGGTAGAATCCATAGCTCCCTTCGCTCACCTACGGTGACGGCGGGAGCTAAAAAGTGGTCACTATAAGCGGTCACTTGACGGTTTACAGTTTCTTGCAGAATCAATCAGACGTCTGCTGTATAAGGAGTTTTTTTTACAGAGAAAGGCACTGCATCTTATTTCAAAGAGCTAGATGCTATGTTAATTATCAAATACAATGTTGCAACAAAAAACTCTTAAGTCTTTTTGATAAATACCTGAGTCTTGTAAACTTATATCTGATCTCAACCTCTTCGCTAAGACACGTTGTGCTCTAAATGACAATTTTCAATTCTGGAACCAGTTCCTTTGTATGGAGGACGTAGTATATGACTTGCTGAGAGCTGACCGTGATGGCATGTGGGGGCTTTATCTTGATGATGTACAGTGTTCTCTCTATTTGTTTTCTGCGTTTGATACTTCAAATTACCTCCGCTGGTGCTCTATCTACATTAAAGACATGCATAGACTGCCTGAAACTGCGCAATATGCGTATGAGCATTTCTCAAGTGGTAACCTCTCTTCGAAATGCAGTGATGGTGTTATAGGACATCCCAAGCAGAAACAATACATAGCGCAATAGGATCTTATTTATTACGAAATGATGGCAGTCCAAACTTTCATTGAGAATATTCTGGCATGATTGAAACTACACATGAATCAGTAAGCCACCATGGGTCATCCCAAGTTGTTGCAAAATAGATAATGTCAGAGGATATAAGAAATGACTGGCTAAGGGGTTTTGTCAAGTTGAAAAAATTCAAAAAATCCGAGAAAAACTCGGAAGTGGGTGGGTGAGTCAAGCCCCAACTCGGATTTTTTTTTTTTTTGACATTTTGTGTTTTTTGTGTTGTTTTTGTTGTTGGACATGTTTCAAAATGTCATGGCAAATCTACGAAAAGTTTCCGTAACTGGTCTTTCCAACTTCCAAGATATTGTCTTAGGTTTAGCCTCCCTTTGTTCAGTATACCATCAATAAGGCAGATGTGATTATGTTTTTGACATGCGCGGTTTTTAGCTGATTTGACCTTCCTGTGACGTTGAGATGACCTTACCATGACCTTGAGGTAACTCCTCTGTGAAGCCCAGCCCCAAGCCATGTCACCGTGTGTACTTGGGTTGGGTTCCGACAGATTTGTTGGAAGAGCTGATTATTTGTCCAAATATATATATTTTTAAAATATTTTTGGACAAATTCTGCCATATCAGACAGGGGTGATACAAGGGTGATTTGATGGGGTAAAAACCCTCCAACTCTTACATTATCCCTGTTACCTCCCGGGTGTTCTGGCATGGGTCCATTTTGGGTCCTAGGTAGGGTTCACGCCATCCTAGACATCTCAAGTGAACATAATTGTAGCAAAAACAACAAAAATAAGCTATTTTCAACGTTTTCAGCTGATTTGACCTTCCTGTGACCATGAGATGACCTTACCGTGACCTTCAGGTAACTCCTCCATAAAGCCCAGCCCCAAGCCATTTTAACGTGTGTACTTGGGTTGGGTTCCGACAGATTGGTTGGAAGAGCTGATTATTTGTCCAAATATCTTTTTTTTTAATATAATTGTATTGTATCGTACCAATTCTGCCATATCAGACAGGGGTGACACAAGGGTGATTTGATGGGGCTAAAAACCCTCCAGCCCTTATTCTATCCCTGTAACCTCTTGGGGTGTTTCGGGATATGTCCATTTTGGGGCCTAGGTGGAATTCAAGACATCCTAGACTTCTCAAGTGAACATAATTATAGCAAAAACAAAAATAAGCTATTTTCAACGTTTTCAGCTGATTTGACCTTGCAGTGACCTTGAGATGACATTACCATGACCTTGGGGTAACTCCCCTATAAAAACCAACCCCAGTTGGGAAGTGCTGGCCATTGGGTTTTTTAAAATACTTTTTGACACTCACAGGGTATATAATATGCCACATTCTCATATTACTCTTAGAAAAAGGGTTAAATCGCATTTGATAGACCTATGATGAATTGGCCTCTGTAGAAAAAACGTACTTGGTCTGAGCTTGTCACCCTGACTTTTCCTGGTGGCCTTGACATATAGAAAGAGAAAACATAAAGTTTTGCCCTAAAAGAGACATGGACACGAAAGACCCCCCAGCGCCAGGACTAGTTGTCTCATCTCGAAAACCGATTTTACTTATTTTGTTATCATGGTTATACATGTTATATGGGGCCTATATTATAATATTATTATGAACTTGATTTCTGTTGATTTTTTGACATATTTTGAGTATGTAAATACTACCAAAAGTAATTATGGGGTAAATGATAATGTGACTAAAGAAATTAAAAAATCAGCAAAACAGACTACATAACAATTTGTATTAGATACAGGGCAGGGCCAGGGATGCGAGATATGATTATTTAGTGATAGGAATATTACCTGGTGCTCCTCGCTTACAGACTTAAGACTAATAACAATTTATTTGTCACACAACAAAAACAACATATGTTACCAGGTAAGATGACAAAAATACATTATAACATATGTTGTGAGGATCAGGAGACATGCATTAAGATCAATGTTGATCGATATCATGCAGGCCACCAAATAGGAAAAAAATAACAAAGATCATCGCCCAATACATGAGGACACATCAGCTCCCCACGGAGAGCTGATGCCACTGACTACATAGAGCGCGATGACATACGATGTAGCAGCGTGAAAGCAGCATAGAATATAATTAGCTGCACTGCCCTGCCATGTAAAGCCATAAGGCAGTATCCGCTTACTTTGGAAGTGAGCAGGCACCGCCCATTGGCCCCACACAGCAGTGCAGGTGAATATTTACATATTTATTGTTAAACAAAAAAGAGAAAGAGAGTATGACAAAAACATGAGTCATGTCAACTGTTCGCGTTATGACAAAATCTCTTTTAAAGTACAGTAAAGATAAACAATCAAATATAATGAAAATGTATCGATTGCATACATAACACTTTAAGACAAAACACTGCGATTCATAACAATTTATGAAATAAGTATGTGTTTAACTTATAACTCCTGAGTAACCATGTGTTAAAAATGTATCTTTGATAAGGGGCGGTAATGAATTAATACATTTTGGGACACTGTACAATATACATTTAGTAGCAAATTCATGTTTAACAGTTATTATATTCTAGTCATTGATATTTCTAATGTTGTATCTTTGACATTTTCTGGCAAAACTTAATCTTAGGAAATATTCTGTGTGTATATATAGTATATATGTATATATGGTATAATTTAATTTGACACAATTTAAACATATCCGTTACTTTTAGAAGATTTTAACTTTTAATTATAGGTTCAGAATGAGCTAAATATCTGCTTAATGTAATCACTCTCTTTTTGTAACTGCGTAATTTTATCATGCTGGTAACCCCAAATTAAAATACCATAATTAATATGCGGAAGGATTGATGTTTTATATAGTTGAATTAAGATCCAGAAATATTCCAATAGGTATTTTACCTTTATCTATTAATCCATGTGATTTGTCAGTTAATTCTGAACAAGTTTTTTTTTTAATTCCGTTGAATGTTTTTTCCTGAATCCATATTCACATTTGCTAAACAAATGGTTGATCTTGAAAATAAGAATAGAGTTAGTCATGTATAACCCTTTCAAAAACCTTCGAAGCAGCTGGAAGAAGTGATATGGGACGGGAATTAGTGAACATAGTATCATCACCTGCTTTGTAAATCGGTACTACTTTGGCTATTTTTAATTTTTGGGGAATTATTCCTTTCTTGAGGGTTTGATTGATTATTATGGTTAATGGCTTCGTAATAATATTTTAAATTGATTTAAGTACCAAAATAGATATACCATAATGTCCAAAGCTAGTTTTGCTGTTTAAGTTGCCTGTTATGATTTTGTCAACAACTGATTCTGTCCCATGTTTAAAATTTAGGTTTACTTCCGGTTTCAATGTTAAATAATCACTGAAGCGTTTATTGGGGACATTTTTAATATTATTTGCAAGCCTAGAACCTATATTCGTAAAAAAGGAGTTAAATTTTTTTACACTAGCGATACTTCCAGCAACGAATTTCTGCTATACGGCATGGAGATTCATTCATGCATCTCATTTTCTGCAAGTACATGGAAGGGGCAGACTATTAACATTTTTAATAGCGACATGAGAATTGACTTACAAATTAGAAAAAACCCAGTTTAATACACATTCTACAGGAAATGTTGCTATATTTTAAACTATTTTTTGCTGATTTAGCTATAAAGGCATATAGATCGTGTATGTGAAAGAATTTTTCAAAAAGTTGGACAATTTTGTGTCATTTTGGTGAAAAAATGCATCAACAAATTTGACAGCATATTTGCAGCCCGATGTGCTCAACTGGATTTGAACAGGAGTGAAAGTTGGTTGCCAATACAGGGGCGATCAACGTACAGCACTATGGCGGAAAAAGTGGACCCTCAAACATGTGAAAGCAAGAGTGATTGTAGCTGGGGATTAATACACCACCCGGTTATGCAACATATAGACGTTGCGATTGCCAGTGTATTGCAGAATGTGGATGTCAACCCGAAAGCTTAAAACATAGAAGCTTTCGTGGACGCAATCGACGCAGATGTTGAAGACCAGGTATATTTTACTGAAATATGCCACAAATAGACTATACAGTCAAGTCGCTCGAGAAAATAATGATGTGGCTGATGATGTACAACCTAGGCTAGTGCCAAAAAGCCGCATAGGAAATAATGCACATGTATCTCTAGCAAGAGATATATACGACCTATTTGTGTATATATGTGGAGCACAAAATGTATTCCCTAGAAACATTTTTGAGAGCCAAGAGCCAGAATGTGGATAGCCTCGTAACTCCAGCGAATGACGTGATTGATAATAAGAAACTGAAAAGCCCGGCAAGTGGCAAATCATCTCCCACAACATCGGAAGTAAGTGTGAACAATATCTCAGGGTCTAGATCACCTCCTTACGTACTTAAAAATGTATCTGTGTCAAAAGACATTAATGGGTTGTGTGACTATATTGCACGCGTAGCAAGTACGTGTAAGCAGTTGATGAAGAAATTGATAGCCTGAAAACCCATATGCACGCAATAGAGAGCAGATTGCTTGTGTTAAGTCTTAAAAATAAAGATCATAAGACCACAACGACAACAGCATGTACATGCCGTGATAAAGTATCGCCTCAGCCGCAGACAGAACGTAAAGATAGGGCACCAAAGAAAAATGACAAAGAGACAAATAATGATAATGAATTACACGTAGTTGCTGATCCACAGATGCCTGTATGCCTCACAGAATTCCCGCTATTTTCACCTGCTAGTGAAAAGAGGCCAATAAACTGTAGAAATGCAGAAGGCCAGGATGACACAGAGGCTCCAAATACCACTAATGCCCCAGCAGCAATGCCGACATCGACTGAAAACAACGAGCAAGACAATAATAAAAAAATACTCCTCCCGAACAGAAGGTACGTGAGCGTAACATGTGTGTTCTTACTGACAATCAAGCTCGTAGGAAACTGGTACTTACATCGCCGAATACAGATAATAATGATGTCACTGTCAATAAGCCTGATGACGTTCCTCTTGTTGACTGTAGTAATATTGACAAGGCGACAAGTACCAGCGCTGATCCATGGCAGAAGGAAATGCTGTTCAATGAAGTGGCAAAGCTAGAGGGGCCCTGGTTGAGAAGTCGGCATGAAATAAAAAAGACAGATATCAAGAAAAAACAAATGCACAGATAGCCGTACTTCAATTCATAAGATGTCCCTTGCATTGAAGGCGACTGTTCCTGAACGGGGATGTACGCTGAACCTTCAGCATATTCACATGCCTCCTGGAGATGAAGCACAACACGTGATCACTTTAATACGCAGCTATGTGAGAGACTCGAGTCCTTCCCGCAAATTCAGAATTATGAAGGCCAACGTGATCCATAACCGCGTGTATGATGACGTAGTGGGCTGCAGACTAGTTGTACCAGAGGACCAGGCCGCCCATTTGTTGCGATCTCGTTATTGGCCAGATGGTATGGTCTGCCGTCGATGGGAAAATCAACCGCCTAGAAGGTGGCAGCCCCGGGACCCCAAGAGTCATAATAGTTATACGAATTTTGAATCTAAGCCCAAGTATCTGCAACAGGGCATGGGCAGACATAGTTACTCAAATGACGTTGATGATCTCAAATACTCTGACATCAGTGATGCTGAGACACACGCCGATGCTGGCCTCTCTGAGCATGCCTGGGATGAAGTTGATGGAGGAAGTCCCTGGTGAATATAATTGTATTGATTATTAGTTTTACCGGTGCCATAGATTGAAGGACATCAGCATAAAAAGACATAAATGTATAGTACAACTTTTATTATATATTATACCGTGTTTATGGTATTTACTTTTCTAACTCTCAACATGGATACATAAGATCTTAAAATAGCAGCATGGAATAGCAGAGGTGTGGCAGCAGCCACATCTTACATAGAAACTCTTTTAAAGGAAAATGACATTGTGGTAATAGAAGAACACCAGCTGTATGACAATGGACTATATAAGCTACGGGATATATGCACAAAAAATTAATATCATTTTCTTGGTAAAAGTGGGTCATCTCCCCAGACAAATACAACTGGCTATATACCCGGTAATTGTGGCATAGGCATTGCGTGGAAATATAGTTCACAGTATCAAATAACGCCAGTGCGTGATTTTTGTAATGATAGAATTAGCACACTTATGTACCATTTACAAAACAATCAAATTATATATATAATTGGCGTATATATGCCACAACGAAATTGCATTAAAGATGATTTCAGTGAATATCTCGCACACATATAGCTGTACTCATAGAGCGCATTGGAAATCATTTTTTTATAATAATAGGTGATTTTAACACTCATTTAGGTGAGCGTGTAAGTAAAAGATCATGGGGCAAATCATGTAAGAATGAAAAACAAATTTGAAATTTCATAGATCGATACAGCCTTGAAATAGGAGATATGTCAGATAAAGGCAGTGGACTTTGTTACACGTACCAAAATACAGTAGGAGGTACGTCATATATTGACCACTATATAGTAGTAATCTTAACAAAATAGTATCTGATTGTGGCGTTATGGAGGATCACGTTCTCAATACATCAGATCATCTCCCGATTTATCTTAAAATGTCGTTGAACAATATGAAGGTAAACACAGAGCATAAGAATGATAGAAACATTATAAACCATGTAAAATGGCGTCATTTAAGCGAAGATCATATTAAGACTCTTAACATCAAGCTCGAAGGTTCAATTTATGAGTATACCGCAAATAACATTGATCAATTGTCCGAAATTAATGATATGAGTTGTAAGTCAATAGACAATATGTATAGAGATGTTGTTCAGTTACTAGTAAATGCCACTAACCACTTACCATTTATACGTAAAAATAATGGAACAGCATGGGTGCAAACTGGCAGACCACGTGATGATGACTCTCAAGTTTGGATAAATTACAAGAAATATAAGAAATTGCTACGTAATCAATTGCGCCAGTCGCCATACCAATATGAAGTTGATTATATTAGAAAATAAATGATGCCAGCGTAATTGATCAAAAGCTATTTCTTTTTTTGGTGAATAAACGTATGAAGACACGCCTATCTACACCATGTCCTCTAAACGTAGAAAATGGTCAATATATAACTAACCCGGTAGACATGAGAAACCATTCGAAATAATACTTTGAAAAAAATTATACACTGTTACGACCCCAAGGACCCCAAAGACCCCCAAGGTCGAACAAATACTGCTGCTAATTCACAACCATAACATTACTTTACTTTCAACAAAATTTACTGTCTCAAACAGTAAATATTTGTGCGAAGGTGCAAAGTGCAGTGCAGTCAGTAGCGAGATCAAAATGAGTACATTGCATTTAGGCACTTTGTCCTTTCATATTTAACACTAACGTTACGACTGATTACGTGATTGACAGGATTGTGAGATGGTTAATCTTATATCACTAACATAACAATTAAGCTTTAACGGTTGAAACGGGTTTGACTTGGAGTGTTCATTGTGAACGCCACACAACGTTATTAGAGCATATGGGAGAAGTAGATCACTGAGGATAGACAGGTTAGCATCCCGTGTCGGCACAATGTTGTGCCGGCGTCTTAGTCTACTGTGCTTTGCGCCACAGTACTAGGCTTAACTGAAGTTTCATTCATAGTGTTCATTGTTAATGTCCACAACGTTGAAACAGTGTTGGGCAGACGTTGAGCATTAAAGATAGGCAAAATATTGTATATTTTGCCACAGCAAAAACGGAGAATTTCACTTAGCTGTTGAAATGTTCATCTGATCGTTGGAGATCATTTTTCACATGCCCCATGATTACAGTAGCACACATCAACTAGTAAACGTTCATGACAGACTTAAAAAAACACGTCCATGTCGCTGGCTGCTCATTGACCTAGAGAGAGATCAACCTGCATTCAGTGAACACCGCAATGCACACCCCAGTGTACATTCTTATTGTTCATTCATAGCTGTGCACTGGTCAACGAGGCTCCACACGGCGGGTACACATGAGTTCACACATTTTAATAACATTATTAAGTCCAGTCAGCGAGGCTCCAAACCACTACACACAATTATCAGTCTATTCGTAACATTCCTCCTTTCATCAGGAGAAAGCGTCATTCGGTGATGCTTTTTCCTAGGCTGAACCGTATTTTGGAGTTGAAGAATAAGCAAATATCACCATATTGAGTTAAGTCTCAGCACTAGCTCGGGACAGCGCATCCGCTATAACGTTATCTCTGCCTTTTATATGTTCAATCTTAATATTATACTTTTGCAATGTCAAACACCAGTTTAGTAGTCTTTGGTTCTTATTTTTCATTTTGGTGACAAATGTGAGCGGGTTATGGTCCGTATAAACCACCGTCGAGTGGCTGTATCCGCCGACATACAATGATCCAAAGCACGTAAGAGGGCCAAAGCCTCCTTTTCAATTGTGGAATATCTTTGCTGGTGTACATTAAACTTTTTGGAATAATAGCATACTGGGAGATAAACACATTCAGAATTTTCCTGTATTAAAACAGCTCCCATTCCTAGATCACTGGCATCAATTGCCAGTTTGAAAGGTATCTCAAAGTTTGGGGCAGCCAAAACAGGGGAAGACATTAACATAGCTTTAATGCCGTCAAATGATGCTTGACATTTATCTGTCCAATTAAATGGCGTTTGTTTCTTTAGAAGGTTCGTTAATGGCATGGCAACATCAGCGAAATTACGACAGAATTTTCGATAAAATCCTGCCATGCCAAGAAATCTTCTGAGAGATTTCCTATCATTTGGAGGTACAAATTTTGCGATACCTTGAACTTTGGCTTCAATAGGAGAAATCTTACCTTGACCAACCACGTGTCCCAAATAGATGACTGTTGCCTTACCGAAATCACTTTTTGACAAATTCACTGTGAGTTGATAAAGAGTAAGTCTGTCAAAGAGCGCTCGAATATACTTTAAATGATCAGCCCAATTTTTACTATGGACAATGACGTCATCAATATAGACTTTAGTATTTTTAGGACCAGAAATCACCTTGTTCATTAGTCTTTGAAACGTAGGGGGAGCATTCTTTAAACCAAACGGTAGAACTCTATATTGAAAAAGACCATTAGCTACAGCAAATGCAGAAATGTCTTTAGCTGCATCAGTAAGTGGGACCTGCCAGTAGCCTTTTAGTAAATCAAACTTACTGACGTATTGCGCTTGTCCAACGCTGTCTATACAGTCATCAATCCGTGGCAAGAGGTAGGTGTCGGTTTTTGTAACAGAGTTAACCTTTCTAAAATCAGTACAAAAACGTGATGTTCCATCAGGTTTCGGAACTAACAGACATGGCGAGGACCAACAGCTATTACTGTGCTCCACTATTTCATGCTCTAACATATATGCTAACTCTTTATCAATTACAGCTTGCTTTTCAGGATTTGTGCGATATGGGTGTTGTTTAATGGGAGTGGTTGATGATAGTAGCTTAATATCATGAACTGCCGCTGTTGTCCTACCAGGCACATCAGAAAACAAATGTTTATACTCATTTACTAATGATAACATTTCACTCTGTTGATCAGCTGTCAAATGTGACAACTTGTCACTGAAATTTTCTAAAACTTGAGAATTTTGTAACCTAGGGCTACTCTCTGGAACTTCAAAATCATTACTATCTTTTTCAGTTATAACAGGAAGAACAGTAGCTTTAACATCATTATCATCAACAGGAGCAACAACTCTCTCATTGAACTTCTTTAACATATTGATATGACAAACTTGTTTTCTTTTCCTTTTGTTAGGAGTGTGAATAACATAGTTTAAATCATTAAGCTTTTTCAGAATGGTATATGGCCCTACATACTTTGCTGTTAACACAGAACCAGGTATTGGTGACAACATGAGAACTTTGTCTCCAGGTTGAAAAGAACGTTTTACAGCTTTACGGTCATACCATGTTTTCATAGTTTCTTGAGAGGTTTTCAAACATTTCTTAGCAAGACTGCAAGCATCTGATAATGTATTCTTAAATGTGCGAACATAGCTCAAAAGATCAGTTTTTTCATTTTCATCAACCCACTTTTTTTTCAACATTTTTAAGGGGGTGCGAACATTATGGCCAAAAATCAATTCAAACGGGGTGAAACCCAAAGACTCATGTACGCTATCGCGAACAGCAAATAAGAAGAGCGGTACACCTGATACCCGGCATAGGTAGTGATGGAGTTAGCCCAACTTTTACATAACCAGAAATTAAATCAGATTTTAGGTACACTTGAACAAGCGGTAAACTGATATAGTTTCCCTCAATACCTTTTATCAGAACATGACATCGGGCATGATATTTTGTAACATTAAAGACTGTGAACACCCGGTATCACGTAAAATGTCAACATTGTATGTCTGTTTATTAGCATTTCCTTCATAAATCACACTACCCACAGAAAGGAAAGGTGCATAATCATTATGACTTGATCACTCACATTATCACATTGCATGCCAAGTTCTACACCTGAGCTAGGCATGTCATTAACCATATCACTTTCATTTACTACGGCTACATGACCTACAGCTTTAGTACTAGGCCTACCTGCTTCAATCCACTCTTTACACTTGGCCCTTGCATGGCCAACTTTATTACAGAACCAGCAGATACCTGAAAATGAGCTTTTCTCACTCGTTGATTTATCTGCTTTACTGTCAGAGTTTACATTTTCTTTAGTATTTTTCTCACTTTTACTGAGGGCCCCACCAAAAGTGTTCGACTTTGTAATGCCCACATTCTTTTTGTTATTGTTTAAAGTAGCTTTATGTGTCAAAGCATAGTCATCAGCTTTTACTGCTGCATCATGAAGAGTTACAACTTCTCGTTCATTCAAATAGGTTCTAATATACCTATGAATACCCCTTTTGAACTCCTCTACAAGCACTAGCTCCTTTAATTTAGTGTAATCACCATCTACATTTCTAGAGTTACACCATCTTTGAAATAAGGTTTCTTTCTCTCTAGCATATTCAGCATGAGTTTGTGAGTCAGACTTCCTGAAATCGCGAAAACGTTGGCGATATGCCTCAGGCACAAGCTCATACGCTTTTAAAATAGCCTTTTTAACTGTATTATAGCAGTAACATTCATGAACTGACAGGGCCGAATAGGCTTCCTGTGCTTTACCTTTTAAGATACTTTGAAGTAGAATTACATGAAATTCTTTGGGCCATTTGAGGCTAGTAGGAATCTTTTCAAATGTAACAAAGTACTTGTCCACATCATTTTCGCTAAATGGTGGGACCATTCTGATATGCTTAGTTACATCAAATTTACTAGAAGCATCAACAGGTGCCGCTGTAGGGACTCCTGCTTGTAACCTTTTTAAAGCTAACTCATGGTCATATTGAAGCTTAACTTTTTGTAATTCCATATTAATTTTTGCAAGTTCAATCTCTTTTAGGTCATAATTAGACATACCTGTACCGAACTCGTCGAGTACAGATTCTTCTAATAGCCCATCATCAACAAATTGTTGCAAAACTATTTCTTTAAGTTCACCTTTTCGCATTTTGCCAGTCACATCTAACCCATATTCTTTAGCAACAGCCAAGAGTGAAGGACGTAGCAGTGCATTTACTTTCTCCAATGTTGGGTCTGATTTAAAATCAACAATGAACGTTTTTGGTTTGAACTCAGACATTGTTATGAACTATCAGCAGTATGTTCTTTCTATGTTCAGAATAAATCAATCAACATTAGTTTTCATATCCCGGACGAGCCCCCACTTGTTACGACCCCAAGGACCCCAAAGACCCCCAAGGTCGAACAAATACTGCTGCTAATTCACAACCATAACATTACTTTACTTTCAACAAAATTTACTGTCTCAAACAGTAAATATTTGTGCGAAGGTGCAAAGTGCAGTGCAGTCAGTAGCGAGATCAAAATGAGTACATTGCATTTAGGCACTTTGTCCTTTCATATTTAACACTAACGTTACGACTGATTACGTGATTGACAGGATTGTGAGATGGTTAATCTTATATCACTAACATAACAATTAAGCTTTAACGGTTGAAACGGGTTTGACTTGGAGTGTTCATTGTGAACGCCACACAACGTTATTAGAGCATATGGGAGAAGTGGATCACTGAGGATAGACAGGGTAGCATCCCGTGTCGGCACAATGTTGGGCCGGCGTCTTAGTCTACTGTGCTTTGCGCCACAGTACTAGGCTTAACTGAAGTTTCATTCATAGTGTTCATTGTTAATGTCCACAACGTTGAAACAGTGTTGGGCAGACGTTGAGCATTAAAGATAGGCAAAATATTGTATATTTTGCCACAGCAAAAACGGAGAATTTCACTTAGCTGTTGAAATGTTCATCTGGTCGTTGGAGATCATTTTTCACATGCCCCATGATTACAGTAGCACACATCAGCTAGTAAACGTTCATGACAGACTTAAAAAAACACGTCCATGTCGCTGGCTGCTCATTGACCTAGAGAGAGATCAACCTGCATTCAGTGAACACCACAATGCACACCCCAGTGTACATTCTTATTGTTCATTCATAGCTGTGCACTGGTCAACAAGGCTCCACACGGCGGGTACACATGAGTTCACACATTTTAATAACATTATTAAGTCCAGTCAGCGAGGCTCCAAACCACTACACACAATTATCAGTCTATTCGTAACATACACCTAAAGAAAACTGTACTGATAAAAAATTTGATAATGAAGTGAACAAGATTGTAGCATCTGAGATTGTGTGTATAAAAAATAACCCACCAAATGTCAATATAGAATGTTTTACACCAAAAGAAGTTAAAACCGTTTGCAAGTCTTTAAATCTGAATAAGGCATGTGGGGCGGATGGCATATATGCCGAACATCTAAAGTTTGCAGGTAGTAGTACCTCCCTAGTGCTCAGTAGATTATTCTCTGTGATGATGATAAACGTCTATAGACCTGAAAGCTTAAAACGTGGAATAATTGTCCCCATCCCAAAATGCAATAAAAATCAAAACGACCCAAATAACTACACTGGTGTGCACGATTGGTAAACTTTTTTATAATCTTCTATTGAAAAGGTATGAATGTTGGATTTTTTCACTATTAAATGATTTGCAAGGAATTTCACAGAAAACAGCCTTAATGTTCAATACTACTTTTTTACTAAGAGAAGCTATTGGACAGCAGGATGTTTCTTATGTCGCATTGTTGGACGTAAAAAAGGCGTCTGATACTGTGTGGATAAAGGGCTTTTTGTATAAACTATGTTGTATGGGGATGAGTGAAATTTTATGGGATAATATATATGACAGCTACGATAATTTCAAATGTGCAGTTAATATAGCTGGTGGTGTTTCCAGCTGGTTTACGCCTTTACAAGGCATACATCAAGGTGATATTTTATCGATGTATTTGTATTGTTTATATAATAATGACTTGATAACTGAACTCGCTAACATTCCTTGTGGTGTACGTATTCAAAATAACAGTGTAGCTGCTCCTAGTTTTGCTGACGATGTAGCAGTAATAGACAATTCTGCTGTAAATATGCAACATTATCTTGATACAGTCAATGATCACAGTGTGAAGTGGAAATATAATTTTAATACAGAGAAAATTACAATTTTAATTTTTGGCAAAGTAAATACAAATATGTGTTTTACAATATATGGCAAAAAACTTATAATTGTTGACAGGTACAAACATTTAGGTGTTCCTTTGTGTAGCTCGTCAAATGCGCAGCTTAAATTTATAGAGGAAAGAGTAGACAGCCTGAAAGTGTCCTGTCACATGATTAGATCGATTGGTAGTAGCACCGGAGGCACATCCCTAATAAGTGCTTCAAAATTGTATTGGTCAGTAAGTATCCCAAAAGTGTTGTATGGGTGTGAAGTGTGGCCAATATGCGAGCAAGGTATGCTAAAGCTTCAGAAAGCACATGAATATGCGGCACGTACATTCCAAGGTTCACCTCAACAATGTCCAGGTGTTGCAGCTACTGCAACGCTAGGATGGCAGGATATAGAATGTACTGTGGATAAAAGTCGGTTAATGTTTTTATTCACATTATTTTCTGTACAATTACCTTTTTACATTAACATATTTATGCAAACATTTATTTGTTTTGCAGTCACTAAGCGTGTCCCAGCAATTATTGGTCCCTTGTACATTTTATATACAACATGTAAAAAATATGACATTGTAGATTTTGTATTGTCGGAACATTTTTTGAACCTGGTCAAAATAAGTAAGTCAACCTGGCGTAATATGGTGTTATCAGTTATAAATAATAAATATAAAATGAAACACTCGACAGATCTGTTAATGTATGATAGTTTGTCAATTTTTAAAAACTGTATGTTTGACTTTCCCATACTCTTGCTGTGGTATGTAGTGATGAATAATCCAGTCACATTTTATAAATGGTTGCCAGAAGGTTGATTGGTGGTGATGCTATGTACAGACGATTGTTGCGTAATGTTCACAAGCACAGCTCAATCTGTCAGCTCTGCCCAGCGTGCCAACACATTACTATTGAACATGTTTTGTTCGAGTGCACGGGCCTCTCAGGTCAGCGTGAGCGGCAGTGGGAGAGAATGACTAGCCTAATGCCAGCAGCAATGGTCAGCTCAATTAACTGCATGTCTGACAGTACAAAATTAGTATTTCTGATGAGTGGCCTGAATGTAAACTATTTGAAAGAATGGCAGTGTATATATGAGGGACTGGTCACAATTTTCATATTTTTACAAATATTTTTAATCAACATTTCTATGAAACCAGAAGTAACCCAAACAAACTATTTGTTTACCTGAAGGACGATTGAATGTTTTCACAGCATCGGGCCACATGCTGATGGCATCGGCCCAGCGTTGGGTAGACAATCAGTGCTGTAGGTGTGTCCTCCAGTGTCCTGACTATGAGATACCAATTAGCGGCGACTGGTTTGATCTTACCGTCTGATACGTGGGAATATGTGATCTAAAGTGCTGAATATTGCCGACTTGTTTTGTTTACATGGCAATATACGACCTGGAAATACAACTATTTCACTCTTTTTCAGTGCTTTAAAATTGTTTTTTGACTTTTTCGTATTTTCAGCTAAGATCAGTAGGCTATATAGCTTCATATAAATTAAATTTGCAAAATTGACAACATTGAAAATGTCTCATCCCAAGGGGTCCCTTTAAATAAAGTCGAACATGATTTCTCATACTATAATAAAATCATGCTACAATTTCAAATAGTTTAATCGTTTAATCATATGTGAGCATTATGTTATATGTTTATTAAATAGAACATTAACGACTCCACCTTCTGACATGTGGACCAGAATAATGTGTTATTCGGAATCACCCACCAGCAATCACGGGGCATTAACCTAATGTCGGATTACTACTGGGCCGACGTCGCAGACGGTGGCCAACATTAAACCAGCATTGGTTTAATGGCTAAACATTAATTCAAAATCAATCACAACATTGGTTTAGTGAATCATATATGCTCGGCTTCATTTATGAACAGTATACACTTGAAAGCAACACAAAATTGCAGAAACTATTTTATTAATATATTCATAAACACATCAACACGATAACTAGATGAGCTTACTTGATTAACTACAATCTGGTAAGGACTGAATTGGAGATCAGAGGATTTGTATAGGTGTCCATAAAGCATGAAACATGACAGATGAAGGACGTGACAAATATGTGATTATCTTGCTAAGCTACAATAGTAATGCATAAGAACATACGGATAAAGTGTTTTTTTATTGTTTTTAGAAAAGTTTTTGCAACATTTGTTAAATTTAGTGCATTATTATTATTTGTCATACAGTATATTCTTAATTTGTCACGTGGTACAATTTTAATTTATGTTAGTATCTAGTATGCCTTATTAGTGCTTACATCAGTGTGCAAAACATTATTAACGTTTATCAGTATTCTGAATGAGAGAACGCGTTTTTAATTGTGGTTTCGTGGAAAATCTTTTTTATAAGTATCTCACACATAAGTTTCCTCACCAGAGTGAAAAACACTGTGGTAATTTACATTGAATAATTATAATAATATTGCATGGCATAGTTTACATTCATTTTTCTGTAGTATTGTCATTATTTATATACATCTAATGCTGCTATGCTATGGATAATAATCATAATATTTATATATGATGAATATATAATTTATATATCATGTGAATGAGATCGTCTTTCTGTGTCATTAACACAAATATTTAGATCCTTTAAACGAATCACATGTTTTATCGTACTGGATGATTGTGTGAATCGTGTGTGATATATTTTACACCCATGAGGTTTCTCAGCAGTGTGAACACGCTGATGTTGTTAAACAGTCCTTCTGTGTAAATCCTTTACCACACATATCACACCTATGAAGATAATCTCCAGTTTGAATGGCTACATGGAACCTTAAATCCGGTAAGTATTTGAATCTTTTGCGACATATTTTACATTCATAAGTTTTACTTGCACTGTAAACAAGCTGATGCATTTTCAACCTGCTCTTCCCCACGTTCCCGTCTAAATCCTTTACTACATGAACCACACACATGATGGTTAATCTCCAGTGTGAATGACTTCATGATACTTCAAACTTGCTGAATGTGCGAATTGTTTGTGGCATTTTACATTCATCAGGCTTATCTCCAGTGTGAACACGCTGATGTGTTTTCAGGTTGCTCTTCTGTGTAAATCCTTTACCACATGTATCACATTTAAAAGGTTTATCGGCATCAATGTGAATACGCTGATGTTGTTTCAGGTGGCCCTTCTGTGTAAATTCTTTACCACATGCATCACATTTAAAAGGTTTATCACCAGTGTGAACACGCTGATGTGTTTTCAGGTTGCTCTTCAGTGTGAATCCTTTACCACATGCATCACATTTATAAGGTTTATCGACATCAGTGTGAACATGCTGATGCTGTTCTAGGTCGTCCTTATGTGTAAATCCTTTATCACATGTATCGCACCGATGAGGATAATCTCCAGTGTGAATGGCTTCATGATATATTAAATTCGACGATTGTTTGAATCGTTTGTGGCATGTTTTACATTTATAAGGCTCATCACCAGTGTGAACACGCTGATGTTGTACCAGGTGGCCCTTCTGTGTAAATCCTTTATCACACATATCACATTCATAAGGTTTATCTCCAGTGTGAACACGTTGATGTTGTTTCAGGCTGATCTTCTGTGTAAATTCTTTACCACATATATCACATTTATAGGGTTTCTCTCCGGTGTGAATATGCTGATGTTGTTCCAGGTTGCTCTTCAGTATAAATCCTTTATCACATGTATCACACCGATGAGGATAATCACCAGTGTGAATTACTTCATGACACTTTAAACTCGTGGATTGTGTGAATCGTTTATGACATGTTTTACATTTATAAGGTTCATCACCAGTGTGAACACGCTGATGTCGTTCCATGTTGCCCTTCTGTGTAAATTCTTTACAACATATATCACATGTATAGGGTTTATCACCAGTGTGAACACGTTGATGTTGTTCTAGGTGGCTCTTCTGTGTAAATTCTCTATTACATGTATCACACCGATGACGATAATCTCTAGTGTGATTTATTTCATGATACTTCAAACTCGCATAATGTGTGAATCGTTTGTGACATGTTTTACATTCATAAGGTTTATCTCCAGCATGAACACGTTGATGCTTTTCCAAGCGGCACTTCCATGGAAATCCTTTATGACACGTACCACACACAAATGGCTTATCAACAGTAACACCAATATTTTGGTTTCTATTCATGGAGGTTGAACACTTATCATTTTCGTCATCGAGTTCTAGCTTGCAATTAAATTTTGAAAAATTAAAAGACACAAAGCTTCCTGTTTTGATACCTCGAGACATAAATTCATATTTTGCTGCCATAAGAAAAATGTGTCCTGGTGTTTCATCCATAGCGCACTTGCAGGAAACCTCAATCTATTTGTTCTGTTATAATTGACCTGTTTGTAAAATCTCTTTATTCTGAAGAAAACCTGGAAATGTAATAAAATATACATTTAAATCAGTTACATGGATATTAAACCATATTAGTCAGGGGGCCAAGCAGGTGAAATTTGGAAAGTGAGACCATCTCCGCTATACTCGTGATGCTTATATATTCTGATATAGCCGTCTCTGGGGAGTATGAAAATACTTGTCGTTATTCCCAACTCTCTTTCAAAAGTTATGCAAATAAAGTTGGTAACCATGGTAACCGAGTGGTCAAAAGTCCACAGAGATAGCATTTATCAATATATTATATATTGTGATACATTGTTGGAATCAGGAAGAGTAGTGTAGGCCCTATATATACAAGATTAGGATGTTGCAACATTTTGAAGGTCACGGCATTTCATACACGAAATGTTGGAAAGTATTACACGAATTTGCTGTATATTGAAGGTGAATATATACCCAAAATATTTATATGCATAAACGCGACTGTTACCATGAAAACTAGTCTGAAATGTATGGTGTTCACAACATTTGCGAGAAAAAATGTTCCATTTAACACCTGTATTACTAGGCTATTAATGTCTTTGTCAACATCAAAGTACTATCACAAAAAAACGTTATAAAAAACTATCTTTGTTTCTAAGGACAATCCCCCGTTTGATTATTCCATTTACAATTTCGTTCTAATTATTTACGTTACCATGGTTACCGATATATCATATTTATCACTATCATTATCTCAAAAAATCTACATTTAAAGGACGATTTGAGTATATTGAATTAATATTGCGCCTTATCTCAATTGATTCTAAGGCGCAGAGTGACTTAGCAAGGCATGTTATCAGTCAAATTCCAACTCAGTCTCCTGGGAGATTTACAGCTGAGTTGCCATTGAGGCGCATCAAGCTATTTTCATTCCAAGCAAATTCGCCTCATGTGCCAAGTACTCACACATTGTGGATTTTCTGGGGTCTCGCCGGTTGGAAACTGCGCCTACGTTCATTGAGGTTATTTTACGTCTATCTGATTTAAGTCTTTCTCTGAGCCCCACGACATACAGCACCTGGCAGTCCCAGGCGGTCTCCCATCCAATTATAAACCGGGCGCGATGTCGCTTAATTCAGTGATCGAGCCGACACTGATGAGCTAACGCCGTATTCCGTATATAGGTCAAGAAGGTATTAACGATTTGCTTACGTTCTGAGGCAAGTATAATTTACGCTCGCACACACATGTGATAAATGTTATTTGCTGCTATGTAATATAACGTCGCTTCGTGACGTCATAATTATTAGCACAATTTAATAGCGTTCCGTCATATTTGTTAATTTATGTTAATTCCCGAGAATTACACCATTACAAAAAGTAGGCTTTAAATCATCACTTGTAAAATGTGGTATGGAATCGAGTAATATATGCAATCAGACATTTATGTGGACAAGGATTATGATAAAACCGGTCATAGAGCTATAAAACATTCAGAAACTCGTGTTTCTTGACATTTTGCGGTGATGCACAGATATCACAAGTTATATATTACTGTAGATCTGGTAATATTCGCGAGGTTTTAATTTTCGCGAGGAGGACAAATTCGCAAATTCAAAAATCTCGCAAAAATTATTAGTATAATAGTGCTAGTTAACAAAAACGAAAATTTGCGAATTCTAAACTCTATGAAAAGTCCCAGAGTCGGAAAATTTAAACACGCGAAAACAAGCAGATCTACGGTATATGGGTTTGACCAGAAATGCATAATTGTATTAGGTATTTCTGGTTTGACGCTAGTTCACATACAAAATATATTTTGCATGTTTGTCTTACTCTACAGTACATTGAATAAAATACATGTATCTGTGTATAGGACTCGGGTGGGCTTGACATGATTTTGGGTATTTTTAACTCTTTCCTATTATACATAAGGGTGTGAAGTACCACATGTTTTTATTTCAGGGTCAATACTTAATTATTTGCCGAGAAAGACTTTGGCAATATTTATATGACTTCCTCGTGATTTTAAAAGCCTGATAAACTCCTGTCCGCAAATAGGATTCACGTGCACATTTTATTTTACTATGCTTGTTGTGCATTTTCCAGTTACTCAAGTGTCACCAGCAACATACCATAGGGTCTAGGTATGTAATAAATATGCAATAAAGTGTAATTGATCTCAACCAAAAAATTGTCAAGAAATTATAACTATATATCGTCGAATTAATTAAAAGCAACTTCATTATAATACAATACCATAGGTCGCACAATTTGAGTGGTGGTCGGACATTCTCGGTGATGGTTAGCCCAGAGCATTGCCGACCTCTGTGCTATGCTCCGTATATATGCTCTGTTATAGGACATATTATGATAGACTGTAGTGATGCCATAGAGTAATGTCATTCACTGTTAGTGTGATGACATACACTGTTATCGTGATGTCATTTACTGTTATTGTGATGACATACACTGTTATTGTGCTGACATACACTGTTATTGTGATGTCATAAACTGTTATTGTGATGACATACACTGTTATTGTGCTGAAATACACTATAATTGTGATGTCATTCACTGTTATTGTGATGCCATACACTGTTATTGTGATTTCATATACTGTTATTGTGATGCCATTCACTGTTATTGTGATGTCATTCACTTTTATTGTGATGCCATACACTGTTATTGTGATGCCATACACTGTTATTGTGATGTCATACACTGTTATTGTGATGCCATACACTGTTATTGTGATGCCATACACTGCTATTTTGATGCCATACACAGTTAATATGATGCCATACACTGTTATTTTGATGCCATACACTGTTATTATGATGCCATACATTGATATTGTCATTACATTTTTATAATATAATTTTAGTATGATTTTCTTACAAATACCGTAATGCAAAATGCCATAATATCATTTCCATAGTTAAACATTGGTAGGCCCTATGCTGTTCTTAAAATTAATTATCTTGAGATCATATAGCATAATTAAATTGACATTGAGATCCATATATTGACATTGCAATTACACTATATGTTCCCAACATTGTCTTATCGTGACATTATATAATGTATTTACTATTCCTGACATTGCTATGTCGTGGCCTGACATTAACCATACCATGCATGTGTAGTCTATGCAATAACATATCTTCTCCTGTCTTTGTATCATATTCATCCTAACTGTTTCAACATTATAATCATATAATCTGCCACCATAATAGTATTATTATGGCATACATGTATATCCTACAATGTTGCTCTAGTATCTATCATATTCTAATAGCAAACAAATGTTTGGTATTTCAATTAGATAGATGTACATATCCTGTCACTTTAATGATATTTCCGTTACTTTGCTATGTCCTGACATTAAATTAGGAACATGTATTACGCATGACTCTAATAAATTAGCTTCACGTGGGCAGTATGCCCTTAAAGTGGCAGCTCATACAGATTACGGTATATCATGTTCGAATATAGGTGCCTTTTTTGTGGTTGAATGTAAGTGCATGCACTCATCACAGTTTTGCAACATTGAGGCTGTAGTACCATAATTCGTTATACCTACATCAATGTGATATATCAGTATATGATAATAAGTTATCATATTCAGTTAACTGTGGCAAGCTTCAAAGTCTACTTAGGCCAGAATATAGGCTTTTGTCATAAAAATATAGGCTTTCGTAGATTTATTTGAAATAAAATGATAGGTTTTTATGTGTCTTCAGATACAAATCACATATTTGTAGTGGTGCGAATATTGTATTTTTACAGTGTAGGCTTCTCAGGTGAAATAACGATTATGTGATTTATCTCATTAGCTCTGATTTCTTTCGAGATGCATTTTCAGCTGGTCCCCTTAGTGGATCCTGCTGGCGTTGGTCCTCTCAGTTGATCTTTCCAGCGCTTGTCGCCTTAGTGGATCTAACCAGCGCTGGTCCTCTTTATTGATCCAGCCAAAACTGGTCCTCTTATTGGATCAAGCCAGCGCTGCTGTTCTTAGTGGATCCAGACAGCGCTGGTCCCGTTAGTGGATGCAGCCAGCGCTGGTCGTTTTTGTTGATCCAGACAGCGCTGGTCTCTTTACTGGATTCAGCCAGCGCTGGTCCATTAGTGGATTCAGCCAGTGCTGGTCCCCTTTGTGGCAACAGACAGAGCTGGTCCCCTTAGTGGATCTAGACAGCGCTGGTCCCGTTAGTGGTCGTTTTTGTTGATCCAGACAGCGCTGGTCCTTTTGCTGAATTCGGCCAGCGCTGGTCCCTTAGTGGATTCACCTAGCGCTGATCCCCTTTGTGGCAACAGACAGAGCTGGTCCCCTTAGTGGATTTAGCCAGCGCTGGTCCCCTTAGTGGATTCAGCCAGCGCTGGCCCCCTTAGTGGATGCGGCCAGTGATTGTCCCCTTAGTGGATCCAGCCAGTGCTGCTCCCTTTCTTGCTCCAGCCAGTACTCTTACCCTTAGTGGATTCAGCTGGCGCTGGTCCCTTAGTAGATCCAAGCAACGCTGTAATTTCTAACTGAAATAAAAAAATACTAGAGAAACAGTATGCACTTTATTATTTTGTAGACCATCAGACAATCAAGCCTATGGTTTTAGTAGCCCGCCCCAAAATAATTGGTACACAGTCTACGGGGCTCCTCTTAGTGGATCCAGATAGCGCTGGTCCTCTCAGTGGATCCAGCTTGCGCTGATCCGCTTCGTGGGTCCACCTAATGTTGGTCCACTTAGTTGAGTCATCTTGGTGAGTCCTGTCACAATTTGGGACTGAAAATGGGGGTCTGTGTCCCGAATCGCGGTTCGGTCCCACAACTGATTCGGATTATGCATCATGCCTTATGTGAGTGGGAGTCGGGACTGGCCAAACGTATCCACTGCGCTAATGCATACATTATAATTGCATCACTATACAGTATCACTCAGCGAATGCCTTTACGGAAGCCTTTAAACAATGCCAGCCCAGTGGACGCCATTGCTCAATTTTAAATTTCTAGGCACATTTTGTTTGACTTTGAAATGTCAAAGTAACTTGTCAGAGGTAAGTTAAATGTCTTAGAATTTAAAGACTAGTCTTGAATTTCAACTAAAATATTTCAATACTAGGGCTGACACTGTTTTACTCATTTTGTGTAATTCTATTTGATGGCACATGTCTGTTGACCGATAATTTACATATTTTCATGCTGATGGGTGCATTTGGACAGAAGATTCAGGGAGGAATCGGACACAGGGAGGAATTGGACACTTGGGGAGGTCCAAATACTCCCCAAATCACTTGTGCTACATTCAATTCAATAACCCAATAATAAAGTTCAAAATGGCTCACACAATATGATAATATTTTTTATATCAAATGGCTATACATGTATCAACAGTTATCAGTTACGCCATTAGGCCTGATTGAAGTTTTATGATCGATTTTCTACTGATATCCAAGCAGGTAGCAAACCAGCGAACCCTGGTGTAACAGGCACACAGCGTAATTAACTACTACATCAAGTCCCTGTCTATCTCTATTATGGATATAAATTATGCAAATATTAAAGTACAGCTGAAAAAACACGCTTAGAATAAATGACTTCACAATTTCCTCAAGTTATTTATCTGCAGAGGACGCCAGATTCAACTGACAGCTACAGTAGACCTACATGTATGTGAGGTCAGATATCAATGACTTACATGTATATTATTACATGACTTGATGCATACGTGTAACAAATATATATAAACAGATATGTGATATGACCAATCTGAGTGTTTGAGTGTTTTTAGAAATATTACCACAAATAACAGATTTTTTTTTATTTTTGCAACCAGATATACATTATGGTACAGCGATGACAGTGAATTGTAATTGAACAGCAATATAGCTAGTTATACTTAATTTAACTTTTATAGAGCCATTGCACGAACTATTTTTTAAAAGTAGCAGATATTGCGACTTTTGACATAACCACAATGCTTAACAAATTCATTTTGTTATATTATCAAAGGTATTATTGGATAATACCTTCGTCACAAAATAATTAAAGACGACTAATGAGAGGGACATAATGGACAGTGTTTGCAACAAAAGTGACATCTATAATGTGTGTAAATGAGGTAATTTTAAAATAAAGCTATTGTGTTAATAAGGAATCACCATATTTTAAATACCAATCTAGCATTAGTCTAGAAATGCTTAGTATATTCGGTAAGCTTTTAGATCAGTCTTTTATTACTATAATTGAAAGAGGTAACAGACATGACTACATGTATAATTCCATTTATTATCAGCTCTGTTACTTGATTTTGTAATAGAAGTGACGTTGACAGAAGTTACAATTTTTACAGTTTTGACGTCGTTCTGCTACAAATTGTCATATTTTTATTCACAGACTTGCATTATGTTTTTGCTGCATTGTGACAAGTTCATATACATTTTGAAAAACTCTCAGCATTCACGTGTTTTTAATGCAAAGGGTAAAACAATTATTGGGACTTTCCTTCATTATACTAAGTATATCCAACAATAATATAGCTTTATAATAAAGCTCACTAGCTCAGCATCTCTTGGGGAATCTGGAACTGCTTAGTCAAAAAAATGATTCATCGCATTAAAAAAGTTTCCGTTACATTTGATATTTTGTCAGTGGTAACAGAGGTGACACAAAACTGTGTGACAGCACTTTGCCTCATTTTTTGTTATTACGGACTAATTGAAAGGGTGTAGTTGGGACAACCCTTGTAGGGTGATTTTGTGACTTTGACTTAGCCTACCGTGTTTATACAACAAGAAAAAGACTTTTTACTCACATCATATAAACCAGCATCCTTATGTGAATAAAGCTCATATATAACTAAAATAACCGATGTGGACATAAATTACCCATTTGACAAAAGATAACTCATCTACGTATTGAGGTTCCTCGAATCAATTGGCATATTCTGCTATAAACTGCGGTCGTGTCAACTGTGTGACCATTTTTAGTCACTACTACACCACTGTATTTTGTAAGCTGTGTGAGACATAATTACAAAAATATGATTTAAACAAGTTTAAGTCATCGATGGTCGTAGAACACACCAACAAAAGTAAATATTTTAAGTGACAAGTTACCACTATCCATATATGTAGGTAAGCACCCATACAAACTGATACTGACACTGTGATCAGTGTGTACAGAAACAAATCATATGAATTTATTACAAAAAAATGTATTTCGTTATTTTAAAGCTCTGAGACTGGTTTTATCGGAATCCTTGTCCATGGAAATATTGAATTACACATAATACTTTATAAAAAAGACCAGTAGTATTTAAGATATTTTAGGAAATCAAAATAATAGTAATGGCGGCACTTTCGAACGTCAGAGTTAATGGCATTATGTAATTTTACGTTATTTTGCCACAACTCTTTTAATTATGACATCATAAGTCGTTCAATGTAATATGATGTAGAAACAAATTAATTATTTTTCATGTTTGCGTCATTTAAAAATTAGACAAGGTTGACACTGGTAAATTCAAACTGTCCTATATACAGTTGGAGAAAGTGATGCCCACGGGTAAATATTTTATTTACTTCAACAGGTAAAGCGTATAGTTTCAGTTGCAGTCACCAGATGGCCATAGCGGTGTTGTGTGATTACTGTATGGGAACAAATAGTATATTTACCTCGTCAGGTAATGCAATTTTCATGATTTCTACTCATTGATCACTTCCTTCTAAAATTATTTACCTCGTCAGGTAATGCAATTTTTACTCTTCAAAGTGAACACTTTCTTGTATGAAATTGGTTCTTAGAGTAAAATTGACATCCATATGGTAACTTTCAGTCTGTTTTCAATGTACTGTCATAATGTTTTTAAATACATGTATGTGATAAAATTATGCATATTTTATTTGATTATTATCTTAGTTGCACATAAGTGATCATATCAGGTACAGCTTGTTTTGTCACTTCCACCTAAAAATATTCACCGCAGCAGGTAATGCAATTTTTACTCTTCAAAGTAAATATTTTCTAGTATGAAATTGTTAGAAAGAGTGAAATTGACATCCATATGGTAACTTTTATTCTGTTTTCAATGCACAGTCAATTATGCATACTATACTTGATTATGATCATAGTTGCACATAAGTGATCATGTCAGGTACAACTTTTTTTATCACTTCCTACTGAAAATATTTACCTCGTCAGGTAATTTAATTTTTAGTATTCGAAGTAAACACTGCCTTATGATTTCGGCTATAAGAGTAGAATTGACATAGAATTCTGTATGGTCACTTCTAGTCTGTTTTCAATGCAATGTCATAAGGTTTTGAAATAAGTGATAAAAATAAGCATAATATACTCAGATACTTGATTATGATCACAGTTACACATAAATGATCATATCAAGTACAATTTTTTTTTATCACTTCCCACTAAAAATATTTACCTCTTCAGGTAATTCAATTTTTATTATTCAAAGTAAACACTTTCTTGCATGAAATCGGCTCTAAGTGTACAATTGACATCTATATAGTCACTTGTAGTCTGTTGTTATGTGATAAAAATATGCATTCTATAGTTGATTGTGATCATACTTGCACATTCATCAGGTATATAAACAACTTTTTTTATCACTTCCTGCTAAAAATATTTACCTGGTCAGGTAATTCAATTTTTACTTTTACTTTTGAAGAAAACAATTTTTTGTGTGAAATCGGCTCTAAGAGTAAAATTGACATCCATGTGGTTACTTCTAGTCTGTTCTCAATGGAATGTCATAAGTTTTTAAAATATGTGATAAAATATGCATACTATACTTGATTATGATCATAGTTGCACATAAGTGATCATAACAGGTACATTTTTTATCACTTCCTGCTAAAAAATATTTACCTTCTGAGGTAATTTAATTTTTGCTATTCAAGGTAGACATTTTCTCGCATGAAATCGGCTCTGGGAGTAAAATTGACATCTATATATGGTCACTTTTAGTCTGTTTTCAATACAATGCCATAAGGTTTTGAAATATGTGATAAAAATAAGCATACTATACTTGATTATGATTACAGTTGCACATAAGTGATCATATCAGGTACAACTTTGTTTTATTACTTCCCATTAAAAATATTTACCTCATCAGGTAATGCATTTTTTGCTCTTCAAAGTAACCATTTTTTCTTATGAAATTGTTTCAAAGATTGAAATTGAGATCAATATGGTAACTTTTAGTCTGTTTTCAATGCACTGTCATACAGTTTTGAAATATGTGATAAAATTATGCCTACTATACCAAATTATGATCATAGCTGCAAATAAGTGATGATATCAAGTACAACTTTTTTTTATAACTTCCTGCTAAAAATATTCACCTGGTCAGGTAATTCAATTTTTAGTATTCGAAGTAAACACTGTCTTGTGTGAAATCGGCTCTAAGAGTAAAATTGACAACTATATGGTCACTTTTATCCTCTTCTCAATGCAATGTCATAAGGTTTTGAAATATGTGATAAAAATATGCATATTATACTTGATCATGATCATAGTTGCAACTAAGTGATCATATCAGGTACAACTTTTTGATCACTTACAGCTAAAAATATTTACCTCTTCAAGTAATTCAATTTTTACTATTGAAAGTAAACACTCCCTTGCATGAAATCGGCTCTAAGAGTGAAATTGACATCTATATGGTCACTTTTAGTGTATTTTCAATGCAATGTCAATAGGTTTTGCATTATGGGACGAAAATTATGCATACTATACTTGATTATGCTCATAGTTGCAAATAAGTGATCATATCAAGTACAACTTTTTTTTATAAATTCCTGCTAAAAATATTTACCTCGTCAGGTCGGGTAATTTAATTTTTAGTATTCGAAGTACGTGATAAAAATATGCACACTATACTTGATTATGATCATATAAGTGATCATATCAGGTACAATTTTTTTTTATCACTTCCTGCTGTTTCAAAGATTGAAATTGACATCCATATGGTAACTTTCAGTCTGTTTTCGATGCACTGTCGTACATTTTTGAAATATGTGATAAAATTATGCATACTATACTTGATTATGATCATAGATGCAAATAAGTGATGAAATCAGGTACAACTTTTTTTTATAACTTCCTGCTAAAAAATATTTACCTCGTCGGGTAATTCAATTTTTAGTATTCGAAAATAAACAAGATCTCCCGATTTCGGCTCTAAGAGTAAAATTGACATAGAATTCTGTATGGTCACTTTTAGTTTTCAATACAACGTCATCAGGTTTTGAAATATGTTCAATAAAAATAAGCATACTATACTCAGATACTTGATTATGCTCACAGTTGCACATATCATATCAGGTACAACCTTGTTTATCACTTCCCACTAAAAATATTTACCTCTTCAGGTAATTCAATTTTTACTTTTCAAAGTAAACACTTTATCGCATAAGATCGGCTGTAAGAGTACAATTGACATCGATGTGGTCATTTTTAGTCTGTTGTCAATGTAATTACATAAGGTTTTAAAATAAGTGATAAAAATATGCATACTATACTTGATTATGATCATAGTTGCACATGAGTGATCATATCAGGCACAACTTTTTTTATCACACTGCTAAAAAAATTACTCTCGTCAGGTAATTCAATTTTTAGTATTCAAAGTAAACACTTTCTCGCATAATATCGGCTCTACGAGCAAAATTGACATCTACAGAGAGACCTCGATGTTTCGTCATCATCTGTACCCAAGAAATATGACGGAACTTCGAATATGGCACAGTTTCGGAGCAACTCCCCACCCCCCTCCAAGCTGTGTTGGAACCGAGGATATTTATATCTAATTCATACTGTAATGTTATTATATTAGTACATGTATTGGTTGTGCGAACATTTTTAAATAATTTTATTATTTCAAATATATAATTGCATAATTTTATTATTTCAAATATATAATTACATGATGATAAGTGCTTCTTCAAGCTTGCCAAATTTTGCTGCTCCACCAGAGCGCTCATGAGACATCCACATGTATATGGTCACTTTTATCCTCTTCTCAATGCAATGTCATAAGGTTTTAAAATATTTGATAAAATATGCAACCTATACTTGGCTATAATTGCACAATAAAGTGATCATATCAGGTACAATTTTTTTATCACTTCCTACTAAAAATATTTACCTCTTCAAGTAATTCAATTTTTACTATTCAAAGAAAACACTTTCTCGCATGAAATCGGCTCTCAGAATAACATTTACATCTATATGATCACTTTTTACTCTTCTTATGTTCACAGTTGCACATAAGTGATCAGGTACAACTTTTTTTTATCACTTCCCACTGCAAATATTTACCTCGTCAGGTAATTCAATTTGACTATTATTTACTATTTAAAGTAAACATTTTCTTACTTGAAATCGGCTCTAAGAGTAAAATTGACATTACTATGGTCACTTTTAGTCTGTTGTTAATGCAATGTCATAACGTTTTGAAATATGTGATAAAATATGCATTCTATACTTGATTATGATCATCGATGCACATGAGTGATCATATCAGGGACAACTTTTTTTATCACTTCCTGCCCAAAATATTTACCTCGTCAGGTAATTCAGTTTTTACTATTTAAAGTAAACACTTTCTTGTGTGAAATCGGCTCTAAGAGTAAACTTGACATCTATATGGTCACTTTCAGTCTGTTGTCAACGCAATGTCATAAGGTTTTGAAATATGTGATACAAATGTGCATTCTATACTTGATTATGATCACTTAGTTGCACATAAGTAATCATATCAGGTACAATTTTTTTTATCACTTCTCACTAAAATATTTACCTCGTCAAGTAATGCAATTTTTACTCTTCAAAGTAAACATTTTTTCGTATGAAATCGGTTCCAAGAGTAAAATTGACATCCACTTGTATACATAGTTACTTTTAGTGTGTTCTCTATACAGTGTCATACGATTTTGCAACATGATAAATATATGCAACTTCTACTTGGTTACGATCATAGTTGCACATATATGAGCATATCAAAAACAACTTTTTTTATCAATTCCTACTAAAAATATTTACCTCGTCGCGTAATTGATATGCAATTTATTCTAAGAGTACAGAATAATATGTCTGGTGTAGCGAAGCAGTTTGCTACTCAATTTTGGGTTATTTCTACACAATAATATGTTGCCTTAACAGTTTTTGGCACGGAGAATAGTAGTTAGAATAGTAGTTTTGACATTCGCAACTGTTATTTTTCTGCCGCAAATTATCCCCTGCAGCAATAAAATTGACATCTACATGCTGATGCATGCTACGGCTGATTTTGGCGATAGAATAAAATCTGATACAGAATTTAATAAAATGATAATATTAAAATCTGATATGTTTGAAGTAGGACTCATCGATAATAATAATTTAAAACAATAATTAAAAACATGTTGAGGTCTTAGTCTATTAACGGCTGATTATAAGCCACGATGAATGACGAGATCTCGGACCTGAGGCGCGTTAGTGTAGGCCTATAGAGCGTGTACGCATGGCTGTCCAAGGGAGACGATAATATACTACCAATAATAATTACTGAATAGCGCGCCAACCACGACAGGAGTAGTGTGGACGCAATACGAGGACCTTGAGCATGGTATTGTTTACAGATTTTCTTACATGCTTTCCAGTTACCTCACATACCTAATCCCCCAATTTTCACTTCCAAATAATTATATAATCGTATACAATCTTAATGATATATATTTTCACAGGGGGTGTGATAAGTGGGGTATCTGCTAGACATTAAATATATTCCTCAGGGTTCAATTTGTTCAGTATTGCGTGGCGAGAAGCTACACAATTTTGCCGAATTGCTAATCAAACTAAAAATTGATTAGCGAAATATTTCATCTTCAATGGTAGAAATGCTACACAATATTTTCAAAACAAATTGAACCCTGTCCCTACCCAATTATATTGCATTATATTGTTTATATTCATGCATGTAAGTAGCAATATGTTGAGCTGTGATACCCTTTTTTGATAACATTGATAACATAACATTGGTGTAGTCACAAAAGCTGGTCTCAAAGGTTGTATTTAGTACGCTAGATTATTGCCTACAGGTACGACCACAGTTGGGCCATTAACATGTCTTCCAAAGTTGTGCTACATTATCACGATAATCATGAAGATGCCGGTGTCGGGTTGGGCCAGTATCGTTGATGCTGAAACAGCACTACGCCAGCTGTCCTACATTGCACGGACAAAGGCTCAGTGCTTCTATGTTTTTCAGCGAGGAAAATAATTACTTTACTTTAGTACATGTTTTTGAATTTATTTTAGGCCTACATGCTTTGTAAAAAATATTGTGTTGAATATGTTATCAATAAAAAAATAGACAACCCAATGCCATTTTTCTGATGAAAAGCAGCAGCATCATCATCAACAGCTTGCAGCAACAGCGGCAGAAGCAACAACAGTAGCATCAGCGGCTACAGCAGCAGCGGCTACAGCAGCAGCAGCAGCGGCTACAGCAGCAGCAGCGTCTACAGTAGCAGCAGTGGCTACAGCAGCAGTAGCTGCAGCAGCAGCTACAGCAGTAGCAGCAGGCAGGGGCGGATCCATGATTTTAAAAAAGAGGGGGCGCGGGGAGTTCCCCAAGATTTTTTCGGCATAGTTAGGCCAATAGGCCTATAGGGGACTTTTTAAAGAATTTGGCACAAAAAGGGGTGGGCGTGCGCAACAACAACCCCCCCCCCCACCCTCTGGACTCGCGCCTGGCAGGGGATACAGCATATAGCGCTACAGCAGTAGCGGCAGCGCATAACCGATATCAGTCATAATCTTGTTCCAACGTCTACAACGTTGGCCCAGCATTATACAATCTTTTGTGAGAGTGTGGGGTTGACACAGGCGAGGAGAAATCAAGTCTGGTGTGTTTATCTAAAGACCCGCTGGTCGCTTGGTAGCCTATAAACTGCCGTATATAGCCCCTCCCCCCCCCCCCCCCTCCGCGAGCCCTGATAGCTGCTGGTCCACGCTGACAATACTTCGCCTGTATAAATATTATGTTTATTGAAACAATTAATCATTTCATTACTCACAGCTACCAGCTACATATATTCAAATAACAGCCATGTATTCTTACCTTCAAAGGCGTAATCACTTGTTATATCAGGAGTTTACGTCGTCGCCGCTGCTGCTGTTCTTTGTTCCAGACGAGCCACAAACTGTCTTTGTTCATGACGAGCGTGCACGTGTGCACAGAGCTGTGTGTATAGCGGGGCGTCCAAGGAGGGCACACACGACCAGGCGCTATTTATACATGTCGTATAAATGACGAGTGTCAGATAGGATCATTTAGCTCCGAGGCGACGATGTGTTGTTTTTACATGCGCTAACAATCCACCCTGCCCTGTAACCAACTCCCCATCCATCATTTAGTCCCCATCCTCCATTTAGTCCCAATCTACCCTTCAGTTACCGTCCACCCTTTAGTCCCCATCCACTCTTTAGTCTCCAACCACTCTTTAGTCCCCATCCACTCTTTAGTCCCCATCCACCCTTTAGTCCCCATCCACCATTTAGTCCTTATTCACACTCTAGACCCAATCCACCTTTTAGTTACTATCCACCATTTAATCCCCATCCGCCGCTATAATCCAATGGCTGAGGGAGGTTCTGTGTGCATTTTTAGGTTTCTATTTAAATTTGTTTAGGGGACCACCCCGGGAGTAAAAAAAACTTGGGTAGACATGCTGGATTATGGTAGCAACTCGGGAAAACGATTTTCAAAATGGCCGCCAGAAGCCATTCTGAAAAACCTATTATGTCAATATGTTTTGCACAAGTCGGCCAATTTTGATGATCAAAATGTCCAGTGGGGTGTTTTTCAAGGTGCTGAATTGATTGGAAAGGGTTTTAATATGATCTGAAGTAAGGACCATGCAAAATTCAAAATGGCCGCCATTATTACTTCAACAAATTTTATTTTTATTCATATCTTGATCAATAATTGACACAGGTAGCCCATGGGCCAGAATTGGTAGCCATGCACCCCCACCACTCTTGATTTGGATCGGGGGCTTCCTGGGAATATTGTTAGCGATGTTACGAGGAATAACTTTGGTGCGCGATATGGGTTTTGGCCATTATTTTAGATGATGACAAAATCTGAATGTTTATATTGAAAAGAAAATGTGTTGACATGTTATAGTAATGAAGACAGGTATGGTTATAATGCATGGCTTTGTGTCTGTCATGATCTTGTATATCTAATGAAGTTATCGTCCAGAAATACGTAATATTGATATCCTAAGTTGAAATTTAACCAATATATTGAGTTCTAATCGACATGGAATCACAATTCTAGTGTTAACACCTATATGTCTTCTGTGGTCAACGAACCGCGTGATATTACTTGAAACATACTGGAGCAATAACACAAGGCAAATTTTAAATATTTCATGGCTTTCTGTATGGCAAACTGGAGAATAGCTGACATGACTATATATATATTTTTTTGACAAAATCACTATGTCTATATATTGAAAACCAAGTTATTTTGCTGACATTGTCTAAAAAATATTATAGGACTGAGAACATGCATGTTTATCGAATATAGCTTTGTGTCTCTGAACTTGTAGATTGCGTGCAGTTGCCAGCCTAAAATCCAGAAATGAATATTGATATCCTGCATTGGAAATTTAACCGGGTCAACATCTCGAGTTGCAATTGAAATATAATCACAGTTCTGGTGTCTACACCTATGTTTTCTGGGTTAACTATTCAAATAAAAAAAACATACTGGAACATTATTATGGCGGATTTGAATAAATTTCAAGATGGCCACCACCAAAATGTTCTTTGTTATAGTATTGAAGACATCCACATGATTAGAAAATACTCCTTCGTGTATTTGAACATATATAATGTTACTCCCTTATCAACCTGTCATAAAATTTGAGTCGTGATACCCAATGTTCACAATCTAATGTGGACAATACCCCGAGTTATAATTGACATATAGAATCATATTCGGGCTGGCTACCGTTACACCTTCGTATCCGGGTCACTGGGAAAAGGAAACCGCTTATTTACATAATGGGATTATCCTTTAAGGCTCAACTACAGCAAAAGTGGAGCAAACTCTGATGAGCAAGATGTTCCAGATGACCATACGCAAATTGCGAACTGTGCTGGAGAAGGAACGCGAAGAACAACACGAATCAATATGAAATACTGTATTTATTCCAATAAACGCCTGTGGGGTGTCAATTAGAATAACTCCTGAGATTACATGGGGATGGGCTCTTATTAGAGTAGTTTTTTATATAGTCATATAGTGTACATCTACATGATCACAGGTTTTATTTAAAAAGAAACAGGGAAACACACCTCAACATAGCTATCTGATAGTTAGCACATGTAACAGGGCACATGCGCATAGTGCAACAGTGAACTCAAATCCGCATTTGTGATACACTTCTTTTTATTCGATCTAATAGGCAAACATCCTATTTTTCCGCCCGTATGTGATTCTCAGCTTTCACAGATTATTGAAAGTAGGCCTGCCTGTATTGTTAGAGTGTGTAAACACTTGCGATTTGAAAGCATTCGTGACTGAGTATTGTGCTGTTAATTCCTTCGCCAGCTCACTCATAATGATAAATTTACTTTCTGTTGGCTGTTCTTGTGTGCTGCATATTATTTTTGTTTTCATATGGTGTACATTCAACAGACGAACGAATGATAAATAAGTAACTATTATGAATTGTCATATATTAATACTTCTTCTCCATGGTAAATTGACAATAAATGATAAACTGTGGTACTGAGATTTTTAGTCATAGATTAAGTAGGTGCAAAATATCTCGTTTGATATGTAGTAGCTCATAAAATATATCTTGTAAATATACACATATTCTATATAGCCGTGAGACGCTGATCAGCTACATATCTTTTTTAGTTGATGGTAGCCATGTTGAACGAAGAACGGGATTGCCAGGGAGAGGGGTGCATCAGTATGAGTGCACTGGAAAAAGACTTCACAGCACTGCACTCGCAGATTTCCATATGTTCAGATAATGTGACACAACCAGTGCATTGAAATGTCAAAACTGCTTTGAACAGCACATTTATTGTGCTATTTATCAGATGGAAGAGTGTGTATTATTTCTAATGTACCTTGTGGTATTGCTAAGTATGTTTTAAGTTGTTTGCAGTCGATTTGTTGACCCAAAAACACGAAACTCATAAACACCAGAATTGAGATTCTAGGCAATAAGAACTTGAGATAATGGCCCAGCTAAATTTCCAACATAGGTTATCAATATGTATTTCTGGACGATAACTGCATAAAATAGAAGATCAAAGACACAAATCTATCTTTTTTAACCATTCCAGTCCTCATTACTATAACATTTTTTTTTATTTTTATGGAATATTAGCAAATAGAATTTGGTTTTTAATATATACATTTCCATTTTGTCATAAAATTATTTTTGGTGGCAGCCATCTTGGATTTTTCCGAATTCGCAATATAGGAATGACCCAATATCTTTATAACTGGTTTCATGAAAACATGGTGTAGACACCAAAAATATGATTCTATGTAAATTAGAACTGGAGATATTCTCCACATTAGATTTTCGTTGCGGCAATTTTGAAAAATGGCCGAAGCCCACATCGCGCCCAATTTTTTCCGCCGGTAACATCGTTAATATCATTCACAGGAGTCCCCTGATCAAGATGAGTAGTGGGGAGTGCACGAGGACCAATTCTGGCCAATGGACTACCTGTGTAAATTATAAATCGAGATGTGAATAATAATACAATTTGATGAAGCATCTCATGTCAGCTATTCTCCAGTTTGCCATAATAATAATAATAAGAATAAAGTCTTTATTTAGCGAGGGTACAGGTATATACAACAACGTACAAAATCAATAAAAATTAAAAACATACATACATGTATGTACCAACCCACTGAGCATAGCTCATCCGCCGTGGGGCCCTCATACATAAACATTATAAAACATACATCGATATATACATCTATTTAAATAATATAATAATATATACATAACTCGTATGATTCATTTACTTATATAATATAAAATAGTAATAATAGCATATATTTAAATTCGTGTACATGGTAAATCTGACAATCTATTTGGCAGGAACATATAATTTTACAAACATCTACAGAAGAAGTGATCATTTTGAAGTAAAACAATGTACATGATTGATTTGTATACATGGAAATAATTGATAAAATAAAATATACTTGGACATTTTTTATATTGAGATATATTTTTATAACTCAGTACCTAACCTCATATTACATAACTTATGAAATAATGTATGGTATTGATATAATATATATACATACATACATATATATATACACATATATATATATATATATATACAGTATATACATTGTAAACATGACAACTACAAACACACATACAGAAATTACAATTGAGAGTACAATTAAAGCACAATTGCAGACAACATATATGTTATTTCAAACACAATAATTACAAATCTGATATATGTATATTGTAACTACTTTTTATTTCCGTTTTTGTATTCGCGTACGAATTCTTTTAATGTCGTTGCTTTGCTTGCTTTATCGGATAGAGAATTCCAGATTTTTGTACCATTAAGCCTAAGGCTTTTGTGATGAGATGCTGGTACATGGAGTTTATTGCTTGTTTCGATCTTAAAGAATGATTTGTGTTTGTGCATGTTGGTTTAAATAAATTAGATATATAATCAGGGGTAAGGTTGTTTAGAGCTTTGAATACCATTGTGGCCTGTTTTTCCTGAACAATTTTATCAAAAGTATCCCATTCAAGTTGATCGAACAGAGGACTAGATGGGGAATACTTATCTGCATCCAGAATAAGCCGTGCGGCTTGTTTTTGTAATTTTATTATTGAATATATGTCAGTTTTGTTACATTGTCCCCATATAGTGCAGCAATATTGTAGGTGTGGTTTAATATAGTAGTTATATTACAAAATACGGGTCTTTGCAGGTAAATAATGTCTTATTTTTCTGAGAATAGACAGCTTGAAAGCAATTGTTTGTTTAACTTTTTATACTTGACTATGCCACGTTAAGTTATTATCGATAAGCACACCTAGGAGTTCTTCTTGTTTGGTATTTTTTATTTGTGTGCCGTTAATATTTATGTTGCTGTCTATTTCAGTTTCAGTTAAACGTGATTCTTTTGCTTTTGATAGGATTAACATTGCTTTGGTTTTTTCAAAACTTAAAGCCATGCCATTTTCATAGCACCAGTTGTTCGTACGTACTGCTTCATTAGATAATTGTTCCTTGACAAAGTGTATCTCTTTGCCACGGACAGTAATTGATGAATCATCTGCAAATAATGATGTTTTACCAGATGCGTTTTTTAATGGAAGGTCGTTAATATAAACTAAGAAAAGTAAGGGACCCAATATAGAGCCTTGTGGAACGCCATGTGTGTTCCATATTTCGCTTGAATATGTCGCATTAATTTTAACAGACTGTTTTCTATCAGAAAGGTAGGATTGAAACCAAAAAAGGGATTGTTCCCCAAGTTGATATAATTTTAGTTTTCTAAGTAGAATATTGTGATCAACCAGATCGAAAGCTTTGCATAATAAATCTGGAGAAAGAACTCCGCAATATTCATTGTTGTACATGGCACTAAGCCAATCATCAGTCATTTCAGTGAGTGCTGTTTCGCTAGAATGTTTGGTCCGAAAACCTGATTGTCGAGGGGATAAAAGATTATTCACCAAAAAAAATGTGTACAATGAGTTGTGTACATGTTTTTCAAGAACTTTAGACAAAAGGGGCAAAATAGATATAGGTCTGTAGTTTTCTGGGTCGTCGGTTGAGTTTCTCTTGTGAAGTGGTGTAACTCTTGCTTTTTTCCAGATCGACGGAAAACAGCTGTTACGGATACTGTGATTACAAATTTCTGTTAAGTGTTTCGTAATTACTGTGGCTGATATTTTACCAATATTTGATGATATATTATCGATTCCTGTCGCTTTATTATTATCAAGGCTGGTCAAAAATTTATAAACAAAATCCTCTATCCTCTGTTATGTATGGTATATTAAAAATGTTTTCTTTTGGTAGTTTCGTTGTAATAAAAGCTTCCAGTTTCTTCAGATTTGGAGATAGACTTTTTTCTTTATTTAGATATTTTTCAGACACACTAGTAAAGTACTTGTTGAAAGTATTTGCTATATCAGCATCTTCTGTAAATGTTTTGTTTTCATAAGTTATTGTTTTATTGTTTTTAAAAAAATTGCATTTGTTGTTGAGTTCATTAAATACCTTACATAATTTTTTCGGGTCGTATTTGTAGAGTTTAATTGATTCCGAATAAAGTTCATTCTTTGCATCTCGTATTAACTTTGTGGCTTCATTTCTCCGATACTTATAATTTTGCTCATCTTTGTTTTTCTTTGCATTTTCTCGCTTATTAATAGCAAGTAAGATGTTATTTGATATCCACTCTGGTTGTTTTGGTCGTTTTATACGTTTAGTGACTAGTGGTAAATGTTTGTCTATTATTTTAGTAAAAGTAGAAATAAAACTTTGAAGATATTGATCCATTGAGATGTTTTCAGCACCGTTAGTTAACCAGGGGGCGTTTTGTAAGTCCGACATTATGGTTTTATGGCGACCATCATTTTTGTTATAATCAATATTCGTCATTTTAAAAACAGCAAATACAGGGAAATGATCGCTAATACTATACTTAATAGGAGAGCTATATAAAACGGGAAGATCATCAGAAACGTAAATGTGGTCTATAAGAGTTTCACTGGTGTTTGTTACTCTCATGGGTTCTTTAATTATCTGGTTTAACTGTATATTAGTTGTAAGGCTGATCCAAGATTCTTGAAGTTTATCTTTTTTATCCGACATGATATCAATGTTGATATCACCCATTAATATCGTTGGTTTATTTTCGGAATAAATTTTATACATAGATTCTTCCATATTAGATAACCAATGTTGTATAGAATCACTATCATTATTTGGTGGGCGATAGACTGAAGTCAGTAAAATAGATCTATTTGAATATTTGATTTCAATACATAAAGTTTCAATATGTCCTTCTAAGTCCTTTCTACGTTTGTATGAGATGCCATCGCGGACATACATTATTAAACCACCTCCTCTTTTGTTTAACCTATCTTTCCTAACAAACGTGTAACCATCAATACAGAGACATGAATTATTAATTGTTCCCGTTAAGAATGTCTCACTAAGACAATATACATCAAGTGATGGACTATCGTTGACTAAAAATAATTTTAATTGGTCAAGTTTGTTTAATAATCTATTTATATTGTGACAAGCCACTCGTAAGCCTTTTTTGAAATATGGAAAACAATTGGTTGAACTAACTAAAACACTGGATATTTTGCAAAGATCTTTCTCAGATGTTATTGAAATTGAGTCGCAATTTTCTGCTCGTTGAATACTACATGAAGTACGATTATCTAAAGAATAATTAATGTCTGCAATTGTACTAAAAATTGTACTCACATATGACGGCTGCGTAAATTGTGGTAAAAATCCAAGCTTTCACATTGAATACGCCTGGTAAGCTTTGCTTTACCAGAATCAGTCAGATGGACCCCATCGTTGCCAATATCACTTAAGGTTAATCCGGTGTCAACAAACATAAATGCCATAAAATATTTAAAATTTTCCTTATGGTATTGCTCCGATATGTTTCAAGTAATTGCACGCGATTCGTTGACCCCAGAAGAGATAGGTGTAAACACTAGAATTGTGATTCTATGTCAATTAGAACTCGATATATGGGTTAAATTGCAAATTAAGATATCAATATTACGTATTTCTGGACGATAACTGCATTATATATACAAGATCATGAGAGACACAAACCTATGCATTATAACCATACCTGTCTTCATTACTACAACATGTTAACAAATTTTGTTTTCAAAATAAACATTCGGATTTTGTCATAAAATGATTTTCACCGGTCGCCATCTTGTATTTTTTTCGAATTCTCCATATAGGAATGACCCAACATTTTTAAAAGTTTTGACCCTGAAAATATAGGTATAGACACAAAAATTATGATTCTATGTCAATTGGAAGCAGAAATATTGTTCAAATTGGATTTTCATGGCAGCCATTTAAAAAAATGACCAGAACCCATATCGCGCACCAACGTTATTCCTCGTAACATCGCTAACAACATTCACAAGAAGCCCCGGATCCAAATCAAGAGTGGTGGGGGTGCATGGTTACCAATTTTGGCCCATGGGCTACCTGTGTCAATTATTGATCAAGATATGAATACAAATAAAATTTGCTTGAGTAAAAAATGGCGGCAATTTTGAATTTTGCATGATCCTTTCTTCAGGTCATATTAAAACTCTTTCCAATCGATTCAGCACCTTGAAAAAAACCCTACTGGACATTTTGATCAATGACCGTTTAGTCCTCATCCATCCTTGAGGCATCAGCCAAGCTTGTGTAACTGTGTAGAGCGCGCGTCCACCCTTTAGTCCTCATCATCATTTATTTTCTATCCACCGTTTATAATTGTTCCCCATCCACATTTAATTTCTATCTACAATCATTTAATCTCCATTCACAACTTATTCCCCATCCAATATGCCTTTTTCCATCCAACGTTTAATCTCCATCTATCCTTTAGTCTCCATTCACCATTTATTCTCTATCCAATAGGGCCTATTTATATTTTTCATCCACCGTTCAGGCTTCATCACCATTTATTCCCCATCCAATATGTATTTTCCTCATCCACAATTTATTCTCCATCTACCCTTTAGTATCTTCTTCCAACCTTTACTCCCATCCACCATTGAGATTTAGTCGACATCCACCCTTTATTCCCAATCCACCATATAGTTCTCATCTACAATTTAATCCTCTTCCACCCTTTAGTCCCCTCATTCTCTTCCATCGTTTAGTTTTCACCCATCCCATCCACCATCTAGTTGCAATCTTCCATTTATTCCCCTTGAACCCTTTATTGCTCATCCACCCTTCATTACCCATCCTCGGTTAAAACTTTATACTCCATCCACCCTTTATTCCCCATTCTCAGATAAAGCTTTATTCTCCATCCACCCTTTATTCCATTCTCGGCTAAACCCTTATTCTCATCTACCCTGTATTTTCCATTCGTAGTTAAAGCTTTCTTTTCCATCAACCTTTTATTCCCCATTCTTGGTTAAACCTTTATTCTCCATCCACCATTTTTTCTCATTTATCGGCTGAACCATTATTCTCCACCCACCTTTTACTCCCCATTCTCGGTTAAACATTTATTCTCCATCCACCCTTTATTCCTCATCCACTTTTTATTCCCAATCCTCGTTTAAACCTTTATCCTCCATCCACCCTTTATTCCCAATTCACCATTTGGTCTGTTTTATCCCATATTGTTAATTTTAATATATTCCAAGTCAAGCTGTTTTAACAGGCGAATCCATATAGACTGGCGTTTGTCACATAAAATAATACTATAACTAATTGTGCTAAAAGTAAAATGGGTAATGGTTACATTAATTGAATAACACTACTGTTCTCTCTTACGTTATTCTATTGCTGCTTATGGCGCCTTCTATGCTATTATCCCAAGCCACTGGACCAGTTCATTCATGTATATTTATATGTCACACATATCCAGCCTGGGGCTGCTCTGGCGCCTTACATTATATTACACCTTGTCACTGGACCAGTTCATTCAGGTATATTTATATGCCACACATATCCAGCCTGGGGCTGCTCATGGCGCCTTACATCATATTACCCCTTGTCACTGGACCAGTTCATTCAGGTATATTTATATGCCACACATATCCAGCCTGGGGCTGCTCATGGCGCCTTACATCATATTACCCCTTGCCACTGGACCAGTTCATTCATGTATATTTATATGTCACACATATCCAGCCTAGGGCTGCTCACGGCGCCTTACATCATATTATCCCTTGTCACTGGACCAGTTCATTCATGTATATTTATATGTCACACATATCCAGCCTGGGACTGCTCATGACGCCTTACATCATATTATCCCTTGTCACTGGACCAGTTCATTCATGTATATTTATATGTCACACATATCCAGCCTGGGGCTGCTCATGGCGCCTTACATCATATTACACCTGGTCACTGGACCTGTTCATTCATGTATATTTATATGTCACACATATCCAGCCTAGGGCTGCTCATGGCGCCTTACATCATATTATCATGCACCAGTTAATTCAGAAACACCTAGTAATTATGTTATCCCCGAGTAAAGTGAAGCAGTGTAGACGCTGAGCCAACAACAAGACAACATCGGGTCTATGTCTCGTGTCTGCTGCGAAGACCTTTTGTTTTAAAAACATGATTTCTTTCACAAAAGAATTACAAACAGAAATTTCCACAAGTTCTCTCCTTGACATAGTAAGTGACACAAAAAATGGAAAAAAACCAAACATGGAAAAATATACATGAAAAATATGATACAATAAGATGATAAATATATGAGTTGCTACTATGAAAGAATTGTGATGATGATGATAGAATATTAAAGATGGTTATGAAAATCTGCCACAGGAATATATAAAATCGTGCAATGTTGTAAATAGTATGAGGTTGGTATGGTGGTCTAAGATTTCTGAACCGTACAATAAAATAATTTCAACTTGTTTTTTATTTTGAAGTTTTTCTACAGAAAGTATACGGTTCAGATCTTGGGTCAATGTTTGTTGAGGGACAGCATAGGCTGGACACACAAAAAATATATGATACGGGTCTTCTTTAGATGCTCCGCACCTTTCACAGGAAGGCGATGGGACCATGTTGTGCTTGTAGCGCTGGCTGTTTAGTGCACTAAGTCCCAATCCCAATCGCATTCTGGTGTGGTTAACAGCAGCCTTGCCAAGAAATCGTGAATATAATATAGGGTTGAAATGTGAGTTGCAAACACAAAACACTTTTTCAACATTTGCACAATGTCGGCCCAACGTCTTCGACGTTGAACCAGCACTGTACAAATGACACAAACATGCCTTGTGTTCACCGGGCAACCTCCGACTTCAGCTGTTGTGGCCTCCCCAAGGCTATAGTGAGGTCACTTTAATAAAAGGCACCACATCAAAACATATCACTATTCACATGAATGAACATCAAAACATATTGAAAAATACAAAATATATTACAGAAAGGTAGTTATCCAGAAAATGGGGGACTAGAAAAGTGTAATAACTGGAAATGGAGTGAGACTTTTATTCTGACATTTAGGACAATATGTGCATGTTTATGCAACATGACATTCAAAATGAAGCGTCATAGAAAAGGTTTAAAATGTATAGCAATATAAAAATGTCATCACATACACAAAATCGCGGCTTTAAGAATTAATGTGTATTAATATATTCATTATTGGAACAATAACCATATAAATGAGATACGATTGATGGCAGTTGTATCAAAAATACCTCCTCAAATTCAAAGATTTTCCCACACATTTTTGTTAAATTTAGCTTCAAATAAATCAGTCTTCTGAAACATAATTCTTCCAAGACAAATGTTTTTACAGTGCAAACAGAATTCTCGTTTTTTACATCAATCCAATATTTATATAGACAAAAAGAAATTAAGGATAATAAAAAATTAAATACCTTATCTACAGATTATTGTATTTTTTGCTATTTTAGACTTAAGGATAATCGTGTTTTTTCTTTACAAACAATACAATTATGATTATTTTGCAATTTATTTCACTCTACAGATTATTGTCTTTTTTGCTATTTTAGATTTTAAGATAGACTGAAGAGTCAACCACACATTTTGAACAATAGGACATTCAAATGGCATATGGATAATCGTGTTTTTTTTTATTTCCAAACAATGCAATTATGATTATCTTTCAATTTCCATGTTTTTAAAATTAGATTCGCAAAACAAAATACCATTTAAAACTTTGAAATTAAACTTCAAGGTCGAAAATGTTCATTAACTTTGGTTTAAGTAAACATTGGTATTCCTCGGGTGAAATGATTGAGTTCCAAGAGCCTAGAATATAGTGTGAATTTAGTTGGCTAATTTTAGAGCTTTGTATAAGAAAATTTGAGTTAGTTACGCATAGGCCTTCGAATGTCGTATTATTATTATTATTATCACCGTCATATTCTTGTGGTGTGTATTCATCCAGAAGATGATGGGAAGGCCGCAAAGCTTTCCATAATAACATTTGTTGACATAATCCCTTTTGTTATTTACTTTATTATGTATATAATTGGCATCAATATTTCCGTCACTGAATTTTAAATCTTTAGCGTGTAAAAGGTATCTGCCCATTCCTCGACATTTAATGTCAGCCCTCTCCTCGTATCTTTGTCGTATATAGTAATATGTGTGTTCCCCCATAGCTAAGGTATCCGGTTTGTTTGTTATATTTGAATTTGCATATGCAAATACTATGCCTTTAGAAAAATCAGGCATATATTACATAATGATGACAAACATTAATAATGCATTACATGTACTTCTGACAGAAAATATTTAAGAATGTACAAAATGACAAATATTAATACAATTTTTGGAAAGACTATATATTTTCTTATTCCGCTATTTCACAGTCACAGCAGAGTTAATCAAGTAAGCTGATCTAGTTATTTTGTTGATCTGCTTATATATATATTGTTGGCCCAACATTAATCCAGCATTAGTTCAGCGTCCTGTGATTGTTAGTAAGGTGATTACGACCAGCACATTATTCTAACCTATATATCAGAATATAGTATAATATAGTTATTGGTTTATATACATCAAAACTAAGATTGTTAATTGTATATCTGAGATCCATGTAACCGGATGGAGATAGATTGGGTCCATGTAATGTGTCTGCCTCATGCTGGCTACTGGCCTGATTGGCTCCATGTAATGTGTCTGCCTCATGCTGGCTACTGGCCTGATTGGCTCCATGTAATGTGTCTGCCTCATGCTGTCTACGGGCCTGATTGGGTCCATGTAATGTGTCGGCCTCATGCTACGGGCCTGATTGGCTCCATGTAATGTGTCTGTCTCATGCTACGGGCCTGATTGGGTTCATTTAATGTGTCTGCCCCATCTTGGATACGGGCCTGATTGGCTCCATGTAATGTGTCTGCCCCATACTGGCTACGGGCCTGATTGGGTCCATGTAATGTGTCTGCCTCATGCTGGCTACAGGCCTGATTAGGTTCATTTAATGTGTCTGCCCCATGGATGGGGACTTAAGGGTGGTTTAGCACTAAATGATGTATGGGGACTATGGGGTGGATGAGAACTAAAGGGTGGGTGGGGTCTAAAGGGTGGATGATGACTAAAAAGTGGACGAGGACTAAATGATGAAATAATAATAAAGGGTGAATGGTTACTAAAAGGTGGATTAGGCCTGAAAGGTCGATGGGGAATAAAGGGTGCATGAATACTTAAGGTGAATGATGACTAAAGGTTGGTGGGGTATAAAGGGTGGATGGTGGTTAAAGGGTGGTTGGGGGCTAAAGCGTCGATGAGAACTAAAAGTGGATGGGGATTAAAGGGTGGATGGATACTATAATATGGATGGGGAGTTGAGAATGAGATAATACTAAAAAGTGGATTGGCACTGAAGGGTGGATGACTGCTAAGGGGTGGATGGGGACTAAAGGTGGATGACGAACGCAGGATGGGGACTAAAAGGTGGATGGGGACAAAAGGGTGGGTGGGGACTGAAGGGTGAATATTGTTTAATTACTGGATGGAGGGTGGATGGTGATTAAAGGGTGAATATTGTTTAATGGGTGTGGATAGACTGAAGGGTGGGTGACGCAGCTCATTATAAATAGCCTCTAGTAGCGTGGGTACTCCTTGGCGGCCTCGCTATACAGACAGCAGAGTGCAGGCTTGTCAGTGACAAAGAACAGACAGAGATCAAACCCCTAACAGCAGCACTGTTTAAACGCATCATATATTAACTGATTTCGCTGTTAAAGGTAAATATACATGTTTATTATTTAAATATATATTTGATGGTAGATGTGGGGACTGATAAGATATTGTTACTTGTCGCAATAAGCACAATATACGCATGATTACAGATATTATGAACAAGCAGCATTGTGTGTGTGCATACACCCGTGGGCAAAGAATCAACTTCAGCGCCACCTGGTGAATGTATAGTCATTTTATTTTCTATGTACACACTCTGGGCACATTACCCATGCTGCCGCTGTTGATGATGTAACTGCCGCTATTGTTGTTGCTGATGTTGCTGCAGCCACTGCTGCTGCTGCCGCCGTTGCTGCTGCTGCTGCCGCTGTTGCTGCCGCTGCTTCAGTTGATTCTGCTGTTGATGCTGCTGCTGTCGCTGTTGTTGTTGTTGTTACTGATGTTGCTGCTGCTGCTGCTGTTGATGATGCTGCTACTTTTCACAAGCAACATGGCATGGGGGTTGTCTAGGATTTTACAGTTTTATTTTACTGTATTATTTCCATGTTACTGATTTAAATATATATATTTTTTTATATTTCCAGGTTTTGATCAGAATAAAGAGATTTTACAAACAGGCGAATTATATTATCATGATTATTACAACTAGACTATAGCTTTCGCAACTGCCATGGATAAAATACCAGGACACATTTTTCTTATGGCGGCAAAATATGAATTTATGTCTGAGGGTATCAAAACAGGAAGCTTTGTATTTTTCAATTCCTCAAAATGTAAATGCAAGATAGAGGTCGATGAAGAAAATGATAAGTATTCAACCTCCGTGGATAGCATCGGTGTTACTGTTGATAAGCCATTTGTGTGTCATGAAGGATTTATGCGGAGGTGCCGCTTGCAAAGACATCAACGTGTTCACACCGGAGGTGATACTTATAAGTGTAAAACATGTGATAAAGGATTTACGGAGAAGAGTAGCTTGAAGCGACATCAGCGTGTTCACAATGGAGAGAAACCTTATAAATGTGATAGGTGTGATAAAGGATTTGCACGGAAGACCCACCTGGAACAACATCAACGTGTTCACACTGGTGAGAAACCTTATGGATGTGATAATTGTGATAAAGGTTTTACAAGGAAGGACCAGCTGAAACTGCATCAACGTATTCACACTGGTGAGAAACCATTTCAATGTAAAACATGTCATAAACGATTCATACATTACTCGAGTTTAAAGTGTCATGAAGTAAGTCACACTGGAGATTATACTCATCTGTGTGATACATGTGGTAAAGGATTTACGAAGAAGGGCACCCTGGAAGAACATCAGCGTATTCACACTGGTGAGAAACCATTTCAATGTAAAACATGTCATAAGCGATTCACACAATCATGGAGTTTAAAGTCTCATGAAATAAATCACACTGGAGATTTTCCTTATCGGTGTGATACATGTGGTAAAGGATTTACACAGAAGGGCAACCTAACACAACATCAACGTGTTCACACTGGAGATAGACCCTATAAATGTTATACATGTGGTAAAGGATTTACACAGAAGAATAACTGGAAAAGACATCAGGTTGTCCACACTGGTGAAAAACCCTATAAATGTGATACATGTCGTAAAGGATTTACAGAGAAGGGCACCCTGACAAAACATCGTATTCTTCACACTGATGGAACACCCTATCAATGTGAAACATGTGGTAAAAGATTTGCACAAAAGAGCTACCTGAAAACGCATCAGCGTGTTCACACTGGGGAAAAACCCTATGAATGTAAAACATGCCACAAACGATTCTCACAGTCAAGAAGTTTGAAGTATCATGAAGTTATTCACACTGAGAATAATCGGTATTGGTTTGGTTCATGTGGTAAGCGATATAGACAGAAACAGTAGCCAAGAGCAGCCTAAAATACACCAGCTTGTACCTAACTGTGGAAATAAACATTCAAACAATCGTCTAGGTTAACATTGGTTGTGTCCCATGAAGCCATTCAATTTGCAGATTATCCTCATAGGTTTGGTACTTATGGTGATGGATGTACACAGAAGGGAGACTTGAACAACCATTAGCGTATTCACACTGATTAGAAACATTTTAAATCTGATACATGTGGTACGGATTTTTATAACAGAAGGGCAACTCTGAACAACATCTGTATATTATATTCAAATACAACATACTATTTACACAATCATCGGATTTCTGACATCATGAAGTGATCCACACTGGAGACTCGTAGACATGGTAGATGTGATGTGTATTTTGAAAGTGAGACATGTCGCATACGATTCACACATTCTTGGTGTTTAACATGTTTGAAACATATTAAAAACGTCACCGTTGATATTATATTTCTCATAAATACTAGTAACAAAAAACAACTGAAAGAATATCAGCATGTTCACACTGGTGAGAAACCTTATGAATGTAAAACATGTCATCAACGATGCACAAACTCATCAAGTCTGATAAAACATGTGATGCTTCTAAATAACCTGTGTATCTGTGATACTTACACAGAAAGGCGATTTGGTAATAAATCAGCGTGTTTGAACTGGAAATAAATATTATTGGCAGCATTATATATTAATAAATGAGGACTATTTTCAGACCATGGACATGTAAAATATGCAATACGATAGAATGTAAAGCAACCTCATTAAGTCGGATAAAACATTAAACTGGAAATAAATAATAATGGCATCATTATATATAAATGAATGAGGACTATATTCAAACCATATGCATGTAAAATATGCAATCATAATTATCCACTGTACATAAACATAGCGTTAGCATGGTTATGTGATGTGTAATACTTGTAATGAATACTTTCTGCGTAAACACAACTTTAAAAATATACTCGTATTCAGAATGCTTACAGCCATTAATAATGCATCATAGACTGATGACAAGCAATAATAATACATTACATACTGATGAAAAACATTAAAGAGACATGCCCAGGTCTAAAATCATTAAAAAAATCGGTGATTTTATTTTAGCTTAATAATATGACCATATGTCCATAGACTAGAACTGCAAAAGAGACGAAATTCCTGATTTCTAATTATTGACAACCATGTCAAAGATAAGAAATCTGGGAATTTCGTCTCTATATCTAGCCTAACTGGTAAGTGCGCAGCACAAAAATTAAAGAACTTTCGCAGTTCTAGTCTATGAACATGTTTACATCATATGGTCATGTTATTAAGCTAAAATAAAATCACCGATTTTTTGATGATTTTAGACCTGGGCATGTCCCTTTAATAATGCATTACATACTGATGACAAAATATAGAATGTAGGAGTCTTAAGCTGCGTTGACAGTCACTATGAGCGACGCGATGCGATACGACGCGACGTGATGCGGCTCGATTCCTTCTGTACACACCATAGGTGACTTTTCACCTTACTAAAAGCGGGGAACTCTTTGTATTAATAAATTCTAACATAAATTAACAATCTATAGTCAGAAGATAATAAAAATACCTCACAATTTTAAGCATTTGGCCACTTTCGCCCACGCATTTCATTTCTTCATGTTGTCTTTGGAGTCGTTTTTTTTATATATTCCATAATTCGGGGTGTTCTTGAATGCTCAAAATGAGATATTCTTTTTGGGATTCCGATGTCACAATATCGATACTGGTATAAATATAATGAATATTATAAAAATCCCATAGCAGCATTAGATGTATATAAAGTGACAATATTCAAAGCATATGAAAGTGACATATGCCATACGATATTATCATAATTAGCTACTTTAAATTTACACAGTGTGGTATGTCATAATTATGAAACAACAATTTTACTTTGGAACAATGTTGTTTCAAGTATGGGTCAACGTTTATGTTATTGGCTAAGTTTAAAACAGCGTTGATATCATTTATTTAACTTGTTTTCTAAAATAGTATGAAAAAGGTGTGTAATGGCGCCAGACACCAGCCGTAAATGGTTGGGGTGTTGGTAGAGGGTGGTTTCTTTGAACCGTCGGGAGAGTGACTATATCTGATAATGAGTTCAGCAGTTTACAAATAAAGACCTCGGGCTGCGCCCTTGGTCTTTATTTTTCATATTGTCGACTGCTTCACCCATTATCTAATATATAAATAGCTTGTGGCAGTGTGCACACTCCTTGGACGCCTCGCTCTACACACACACACACATGTACAGCAGTGTGCACCCTTGTCAGTTGCAAAGATATATCATACCGCGGCAGAAACATTGTGTAAACGCATCATATATTCACTTGTTATCGTTACTTTTAAAATATATATATAATGTTAGATGTGAGGGATGATAAGAGATTGTTACCTGTCCTAATAAGCATAATATACGTAATTACAGGTCCAATAAGCATAATATTTATGCGTATACTAATTATAGGTAAAATGGCCAAACATACTATGTGTGCATACACCCGTGGGCAAAGGCTCAACCGTGCACCAAATGGAGGCTCACCTTTGCAAAATGAAATGAGTAGGGTTTCAGACCACCTTTGCGCACATGTAGGCGAAACTGGGCCAGGAAAACCTTCTGAGGATGATGAGATGACTGAGACGACACTGCCCTCCAGACACAGAATTCTAAATTCGATCCCAGGGAGATCTGAGTGGGAAGAAACATTTTGTTTCTTTGAAACTGGAACGCCAGCGCACCGTGTTCAATAATTATATATTTTTAAATAAAAATGGTAATGAAATATTTTGGCAATACTACATGTTTTGTGTATAACAAAGTAAACTAAAGGGTGGATAAAAAAAACTGATATGCTCTGGTAGGTCTGAAGGGAACTAAATGGGAAAGACAATAAATTAAACTGCTCCAGCTAATCGGCTGGGGAATAAAATGTGGATGTAGTAAATATATTTATACTGAACACCTATGGCCCCTAATAGTTGTGTTAGTGAAATGCACGGTGTGAAATCAAACTGTCGACAGCAGCACATCACGCTTGATGAATGTTAACCTTAGTGTTATAAGCATTACTTTTTATCTTAGCATAGTGTGATAGCGTTAACGCATTCACACGATGATCAGATAAATAGCGCCTGGTAGTGTGTACACTCCTTGGAGGGTACACAGACTTTTCGCCCCATAGTCAGTTCGCACCATTTTTTAGTGAGACGTTTCGCCCCAAAGACGTTTCGCCCCCAAGTCATATTTAGGAAAGACGTTTCGCACCCATTTTATTATTAGGAAAGACGTTTCGTCCCCTCTTCATATATTGGTAAGACGTTTCGCCCCCTAATCAGAAAGACGTTTTGCCCCCTATAGTTATAATTTGGAAAGACGTTTCGCACCCTTTTCAAAATTAGGAAAGATGTTTCGTCCGCTATTCATCAATCAGCATGATATTCATTTTTAAGAAAGACGTTTCGCACCCTAATTATAAAACAGCACAAGATTGCCGTCCCATGTATTATTCGGAAAAAATAATTTTTGTAATACAGCACAACAATATAGCGTCGTCACGCCTGATGTAGATCACGCCGTGTTAATTGCAATTGAGCAGGATCAGCCTAATAACCCCCCCACCCCCGACCCTTTAGATTCGTTCTCCTGATACATGTAGCCTAATGCAAGTATACAATTCTTACTCTACTCTATGAACGTTTATATTTATATGACTCTGTATGTTATACAATATAAATTTTACAAAACAGAATACGGTAGGCCTAAATATAAACGCAAGTTTCATAGATAGAAATACTACTATTTATTAGTAAAAATATTAATAGTCTGCAATTAATTGTGATGATGTCGATGGTCTAAATAATATTTTTTGTGGTATGTGGAAATGTTTTCTTGGCCGCTATAAGAATGGGGGCGAAACGTCTCACATAAGGGTTCGAAATGTCCTAATTTAGAAAGGGGGCGAAACGTCTTCTCCAGGGGGCGAAACGTCTTCCCTAGGGTGCGAAACGTCTCAATAGGGGGGGGCAAAACGTCTCAATAGGGGGCGAAACGTCTCACATAGGGGGCGAAACGTCTCACATGGGGGCGAAACGTCTTCTGTGGGTGCGAAACGTTTCACAGGGGGGCGAAACGTCTTAAACTGGGACAAGTCGTCACGGCGACGGGGGCGAAACGTCTTGAAGATGGGTGCGAAACGTCTTGGGGGCGAAACGTCTATGGTGCGAAATGTCCTGGAGCCCCTTGGAGGCCCCGCTCTACACACAGCATTGTGCACGTGTGCACGCTCGTCCTGAACAAAGACAGTTTGTGGAGCGTCTGGAACAAAGAACAGCAGCAGCGGCGGCGACGTAAACTCCTCATATAACCAGTGATTACGCCTTGAACAGTGTTGAAAGGTAAGAATACATGGCTATTATTTGAATATATTATAGCTGGTAGCTGTGAGGAGTTATCGGAAATGATTATATGGTTCGATGACCAGCGCTGATACACGGGCCGGGTCTATCACTAGGCGGATGGTAAGAGTCTGCAGAGAGCAAATAAGGAATTTAGACTTCCTGTTGCCATATGACGTTTACTGTCACGTGCGGATTCCCCCAATGTTTAGTTCGTTTCGGGGCAAACCGGAGGGAGTTCTGTATTCACGTTTTATCGCCCACACTGAAAATGTAATTCTGTGGACTGAATTAACACAGTGATACCGGAGTAGGCCTACTAACGTTAGGTCTATTAGACTACTAGTCTAATAGTAGGCTATTAGGGCATACATGTAGATCTATACCCGCCATCAGATTAACTTGTATCGCATGTTTTTCGCCGATTTCTCAGTTAATTCTCAGTCGATTTTGATGAAATTTTGCGCAATGCCAATGCCAAACTAAAACTAAAAGACTAACTCAGTAACTCACAAGTCTAACTGCTAACGTTAGGCCCTATTTTCCAGTAGCCCTGCGGAGCAGGTCACCAATGAGTCAGACAGCTTCGGAATTAGGCCTAGCTCGCAGCGAGTCGATAAGATTCTATTCTAGTCACGCGGCGACTAAAGTAAAGGCTTCATCATGTTCATACAAAAGTAACAAGGCCAGGGGTTGTTAATTTCTTTTTAAAGTGATGATAATGTTGGACAATAATTATTATCGCAGTGCATTATTATCTGACTATTTTCATTTGGGGTGCACCGTGAAATTTTCATAAAAATATATAATAGTAGATCTAGTTTGAAGAGACAAATTACACCATTTGACATATAGTAAATTTGTAATTACGACGTCCCTCTATAAACCCATTAAACTGGTTAAATTAAAGTTTGTTTTTAGCCCTGAATTGTATTAGCCTACTAGAGTCTATTAGACTACACTGAATTTACAGTCACCTCAGTGTACATGCCGCATGCCAGGCAATATGGCATGGTCTAATTTTTCAGCTATACAATATTTTCCAATGAAAATTTCATGGTAGAGGCTAGGCATAGCCCTATAGTCGCAGCGTGACTCGAAAAAAGTCCTTGCTGAATTTTATAAAAATCGGTTGAGAATTGCCTCAGAAATCGTCCAAAAACATGCGATACAAGGTAATCTGACGGCGGGTATATCATCCTACTACTACGAAGAATGACGAAGCCACCAAACCAGTGGCTGTACCCAGTGCCAGTGGCATCTGATCTATTCGTCCGGTCAGACCTCTGGTTAAAACTATAGATCTAACGTTAGTTCATATAAACTGGAGTTAACAGGTTAACGTTAGAGCTATAGTCTTAGAAATTATACCTAAGGCTTATAAAGTGACTATCGATAACGACCAGAGCGACGGAGTTCTGTAGACTGCAGTGTATTCACATTTTATCGCACACAGTAGGCCTAGGTACATTCAATAAAATTTGAAATTGTCCAATAAAATTATGCAGAGCCTTTTTTCGTAACTGCCGTCATGCTAAAAGAAATAGTTGACTACAGTTGATCAAGAAAAATGCTGTGCTGGATTAAAATATCAGCTAAATTATAAAAACGTTTAAAAGTTGCGACCTCAATGTTGCAAATTCCGGCATGGATACAGAGACCAAAACATCACCCAGACACTTGAACTTTTTGAAGCAGATGAATAAAACTACTGAGATGGGCTATCTGTAGATAATAAGATTTAGGATACAGCAGGAAACCCAATGAGTGCTCCACAATACTGTTAAGGAGCAAATATATCATATAACAATCAGAAATTTGGTCATATCCTCGGGCCCCTGTTTTTTTCCAGTCCACGAGGTGGTCATAGAACAAGACAAATTTTGATGGGTTTTCATCCTTTTGGCTTTGAAACTTAGAGATTCCCCCATTGTTCTGTCCGAACGGCCTTAATGATGGCTTCCAGAACTTTCTCATAGGGCAGTCATTTTACAAAAAATTAAAAAATTGCCCATGTGTAAAAAAAATTATCAGAAAGGGCCACAGCATACCTGTTCCACTTACCTCTTAATCTACAAGCATTTGTTGCAACAATCATGGAGAGTTGGCACGATTTTCCGTAATTGCGAGAAATCTAATGATGGGAACCCCCAGAAAAGGTAATAAAAGTGCTATTCAAAACAAATAATGCTTTTATTTCTACACTGATGGCTTCATAAATTCTACCAGTAATAGTGAGCAAAAAGAACAAACAAACAGAGAAAAATATATCTTTTATTGCAGTGTGTCACAAATTCACATAAATCCTGAAAAAAAAACATGAAAAAACCATCAAAATGACTTTTTGGAATGTACCTACACACAGTCACAGTGCCACACTGAAAGTTAAACGATAAGTCGATAGGATATAAAATATGCCTAATTAACATGATTTATATATACTAACTGTCAAATTAAAAATTATCAACCAGGATCGCATGATTTTCGGTGATTTCTCAATGTAGCCAAAAGTCATGGAATTTTGTTTTTTCACAAATATCTCTCGCATTTCCCCTGAGGAAAATGTGTTAATTATGTACACGTTTGACACACAATGATACTGACAGTCCACTTAGCTGTAAAATATTTTACATTTGAAAAGTAATAAACTTCCAGACGGCAGACCCCCGCTGGGTAGGCCTACCGGTCTGCTTTATAAAGTGGGTATAGATCGGGCTGCTGTGTTGATGGAGGCTGCACAGTTTTAAATGTACATTTTTATATTCAGTTATCAAATCACTGAATTCCTAAAAAATGGTCATGGGAAATCATGAAAAAGTCATGGAATTTAATCTCTAGATCTCTGTGGAAACCATGATATATCTCTGCGTCATTTGCAGGTAAAGGTCTTACAAACGCTCCACCAATTTATGTTATTTTTTTCAATTATTTCAGAGCTCAAATTATAACCCAAATTTTCACGCATTGGGAATTATTTATAGGAGAGTTTGCAAAAAATTAATTCAAATGTATCGACTGTCACTGCCATTTTCACATGTTGCTTTATTAATTGCCTCAAATAATCACTACCATATTAACAAACAGCCCTGTTACATGTATGATGTGAATATCTGATAGATCAAACCAAGCAATCATTTACATTTGTCATCCCCTACAATGTACCTCAAGCAGGACTTGCACCTGCAATCACACCTAAAGGAGTGTATAAGTCTTAAAACTTCACAAGGTGTCAGACGATAACAAATGTAACTGGCTTCAATGTTCCAATAAATACCACATCAATTGATTTCAGACTATATCATGTATATAAGGTTGACAGACACAACACCAACCACTAAAATATTGTTGTGTTACCTGATAATCTGAGTGGTGTATCCTGTATCTTGTAACATATTGTTTGACACTCACAACATATGGTATTTAGCACCTCGGGCTTTATTAGAATAAATTATGTACACCTTTTTTATTGCCGGGTCCACTAACTACTGCAGTAAATCTTTTTTTTTGCAAGTTCAGAGTATAAGCAGATAAGGGTTAATAGTATGCATATCAGATTTTTTAGCAAATGATTCCCTGTGTATATAGCTGCACTTTCTTTGTAAGAAGCTGCATATTGTTTTCAAATATTGTTTGTACTCTAAATTTACAATTGTCTTAAGTTTTCAGATGTTATTCTTTGTATTATTATTAAATAGACATATGATTAAAACAAAATTTATCAATTAAATGTACCGGTATACAGAGACTTTAGCCTGGGTAGCATACGTGATTTGTATACTCAACCAGTTACCAACACTCGCCACGGGGAGGCTTCTCTGCTGGAGTGTCAAATTTTGAAGAAAATCTAATGATTTAAAAAGTAAACAGCATAATTTTGTAAATTTATCCAGTAATTTAGCAAATCATAGCAAAAATTGTGAAATAGACAACCTTATAATGATATAACCAGACGTAAAAGATATTTTCATAAAGTTTGTTGTGAAGTGACAATTGATAATTTCTGTGCAATAAAATGATAGATAATGCTATTCTGACTTCCGTTACGTTTAATGGATGTAATTGTTACATGCTTTTTTATAAATTTAGACAATGAAAAAGGCATAGAAAAAAGATAAACCCACAAAATTATTTTTAGAAAATCACCAAATAAATGGCATCTAGAAAGAAAATGAGAGAACAAAATGTTTTGTAAGAAAATCATAGCCATTTTTTTATTTACAACTATTCAAATAGCTGTAACTGTTGAAGTGACAATTTATAATTTCTGAGATTTTCTTGAATCAGTACAATGATTGATCAATTGGTTAATTAGCTCTGATAAAATTGTAGCTTTTATGTGATTAATTAGTATTTTTAACACCAGTTAAGTGGATGTAATTGTCACTATTGCTGTTTACAAATTTGAACAATAAAAAACCGAAATGACATGGAACATTTAGCACACAAACATTTTTCCATATTACATATATATATCAGACTTACCTGGCTATTATTGCATATGTAGCACCAGGGATGCAAATTCGCACTAGCCCGGTAGCCTGAGGCTATTGGAATATTGTAAGGGCTAGTGGATTTTCCTTAGAAATGTATGGTGAATAATGGTAAAGGCTAGTTGAATTTTGCTCTGGGCCAGGGAAACTTATAGTTGAATTTGCACCCCTGAGCACATTTTATAGCATTACACTAGTAATAATTATCTAATATTTATTTCTCAAACAAATGTCAGCTGAAACAGCTGAATCATATTACATAGGTAGATTTACCACATTAAAATTGAGCGCTACATATAACAACTTCCATACGCCAGGCTCCAGTTACAGGAAGTATTCTCTTAAAGAATTTAACATAATAAGATATTTCTAAATTAGCTAAGGCTGTTTTGAAAACATACAAGCTGCTGGCATCTCGGATGGCATCTCTGAGGGAACTGAGAAGTGTTGAGCGAAGGTTATTAAGCGGACAAGCCAGGTCAATATGAACAGCAATCAGCAAGACAATTAGTCATGTTTTGGTTTAAGCTCATAAATGTGAATTTCAGGTCAGACTGGGCCATGCATCCATATAGAATAACAGCAGTGAACTGAAAATTTTCATGAAAGAGAGGCTTATTCAGACTGGTGATATATAACTTATAAGTCTGTGTGTCGTCAGTGTAAAGATAGTGACCAGCATCATCATAATTGCAATATTTGGACTAGGTACGGAACCTTGATGGACAATTCCAATGCTGCTTCTAATTAAGTAGGATAAAAAACACTTACATGTTAAAATCAGGCATTATACTCCATATGAAGATGATAGACTAATCAGAAGTGTAAAATGATCCACTATCAAAAGCTGCTGAAATGCCTAGGATAATAATTATTGCTACTTCTCCTCTGTCCTTATATTGTGTTATGTTGGCTTGGATATGAATATTTAATGGAGATTTGGTCGACTCTTCGGGTTTGAAACTGGTATGTATTGTAGGCCATTTTTTAAAAGTTGACTTCTTTAGCAGTAGGGGTTTGGATTTTTTAGGAAAACATCCCAATTGTAAGAACATGTTCTTGATGTCAGTAATTAGGTCCGGAAAGGTAGAATAGAAATAAACTGGTTGGTGGAGTATCAAGATCACATGTAACATCAGGAGAGCAAAAATGACTCCACTAGTCAAAAGATATTTGATATTGTGTGGCTAGTAGTGCACATATATGTAGTAATAATTATTTAAGTGTCTATTATATAAAAATAAATATTAATTTGACTATTTTTTCTTTATAATTTTATTATGTTATATAAATTTGATTTGGACAAAATCAGTTTATCAAACATTTTTTCAACAAATGAGATAATGCGATGTAATGAAATAAATTTGGTACTACATGTTGCTGTTTTCCAATCCGTTGAAAATATTATTTTATTAGAAGTAAAAAAAATTTCAGTGCTTAAGAGATTTATTGAACAATTTGATGGTTCTTAAACTGTACACTAAACTCCTTAATACGTTCTTATCTCTAAAAAAGAAATTGCATTGACATAAAATAAACCATCAATTTTTTTAATATGTATAAATACACACAAATAATTATATTATTTGAAAAAATATTTTTTTTAACAATCTGTACTTTGCTATATTTTTGGCAATACTGTACTTCAGAAATTGTGCAATGCAAATGACAATGTGCACACATTTGTATGTTATACAGCTGGCTGGTGTACATGTAGACATTACCTCATAATGGAAGAATGATAGCAACCTTGAACCTTATATCAGATAAGTGCTAATTTTCTGTCATTGAATTAAATGTGGTTGCATCAATAAATTATGTTTTAAATCTATTGAATAACATGGCATAAAATTCAAATTATAAAATGAGAATTTGTTACTTTGTGAATTGTTTTGTTTTTTTCAGTGGTGCCTTCAAAGATGACATCTTGAACTGTCCTCAAGTATTTATGTATGCACAGGCCTACTGAAGAGAGTTTATTTAAAAGGTATAATATGAATACACTTCTAAATGTAATTAGTTGAGAAAAGTTGCCATGTAGTTTAATAATTTAATTTACACAAATGTGTTACAAATACAATTCGGTTAGAAGTAGACTTTTTTTTATCTTTGTTCGAAGAGGTAGTGCAGTATTGTGTGTCGTAGGATTCTTGCCAGATATTTTTCTTGTATATTTATTTATAGGTACAAGTCTCTTTAATTTAATTCTGTACTAAACAAAATTATTTATTTGAATGTGTAAAAATAAACAAATTGTATTCAAAATATTTCTTAAACTGCTTATTTTTTATTTTTGCCGGCATGAATGATCTGAATTGCATTATCACTCTGTGGTAGCAGCAGCAGTTTTAAGAACATGCTCAAAGCGAAGTCTCTTCTCCTCATTCCATCTATGAACAAAATATTGTGTAAAAAACATAAAGTGTGTTTGTGACATGTGTCTAGCTGTAGCTTTGATGCATTGTAAGTATGAATTAAATTGCTCACATATAGATGTATTCAAAACATCCATATGCTGAAAACGCGTGCACTTGAATGCTATTGAACATTTGTGTTTATAGCCATGGAAAATGTCATGAAAGAATGCTGTGTTTTTCCAATAGCCTGTCTCTCTGTTGAGGCAATATTCCTCCATACTGCATGCGAAATCATACAATACCACAGCTGGTGCGGTCTTCTTGTAACTGTATATTGAATGAGCCGCATCTTTCCTACCTTCACTGCCATCAATAATATGAAAGCCATAGCAATGGCCATGGTTTGGGCAAAACCAGCAAAATAAGTAGGTTGAGCCTTTTCCCACCAGAGGATAATGTTTAGAGCACAAATCTGTCTCAGGAATATCATCATACTCATAAGAATTTGTTTTTGTGACTTTCTCATCAGGTAATGATCTTGGTACTCTGATTTGTCTGCCATCATGATGAAAATAATAGGCACGTCCTGTTTGTGGAGGATTGTAGGAATTTACAATGGGGATAGCCTCAGATGGCATTGTGTCATTATCATGTGTTTTTTCTATGAATGAAATTAAATATTTGATGCTATCTCTCACAAAATCATTCAGAGTAGATATACCATTATCCGTTGTAGATGCAGCACTCAAAAAATAAGCTATCTCAGGCGCATGCAAACTGATGTTTATCACTGCTTGTTTGAAATCTTTTTGTTGAATATTGGCAGAATCAGCAAGCAGCATTTTCAAGTTGTAGTGTGTTTTTATTGGTAGAATTGTTGTAAGTGACGCTTCACTGCCAAAAAGCAAGAACACATTAGCTGTGGCTTTGAGCAATTGAAGGGACATCTCTTGGCTGATAAATGCTTCTAACAGTGGTAGACATTCCACTGGGAACTGCTCTTTAAGATTCTGATGTCTGCTTTGAAGCAAATTATCATCTAATGAAGGTAATTTCCCGAGAGTTTACTTGGCAAGATATAAATGATGAAGACGGGCATCAGTCTTGTTTTTATCCGCAACACACTTTCCTTTGTGAAATTGGGACGGAATGAAACACCGTGTTAACCTGCGATGATTTGCTGGAATTTCGCCATGGGATTTGTTAATAGGCTCAACACATGACATGTGGGTGGAAATTCCAATCTTCGTACCATCAGCAGCTAATACTTCAGGATCAGGGCCACACCACTGACACACCTGTCTAAATTCAATATCTTGATGAGAAGCCCAAGAAAACCACCACTGAATGAAAGTTTTTTGGTCCATAAATCCTCTAGAACTTTGATTTGCCCGTAAATATGTGGCAGTCATGAGATCACAAAATGACTTGAAGCTACATTTGGAACGAATAACCAGATCCACAAAATGCCATCCAATTTCATAACCAGCAGCTGTAGCATGAGTTACACGGAATATGCACTGCTCTTGTCCACTCCAATATAACTTACACTTATCTGAGTAGCAAACTGTTCTACTTACCTTGTGAGATACTGGTCCATACATTGTGTATACTGTTACATTACCATCTGGTATGAATTCTTGATCTTTCCAACCAGCCTGGTAATAAATAAATTATTTGAAATGGCTTTGTGCGGTTACAAACACAATATCCCAAAGTGTAATAATACGCAATATCATAAAGTGTAATATTACACAATAAAAATATGTCACGCAAAACCTTTTTTGCTTATATATATGGACATCAGTGATCACATTTCCTATTTACCTTCTTTCGCTTTGGATATCAAGCACACTGCCTACTTCTTTTTAAAATTATGATTATTGTCTACATGATGACCCTTGAGTCAATAATTAATCATGTCCTTGGAAATAAAAAAGACTTACATTACAAGGACATGTCTCTCCAGTGACACATGGTGTTAAGGGTTGCCCTACTAGTGATCCATTCTGTCTAATCGTTGTCCCATCATTGATTGTACTTCTTTTCTGAACTTGTCTTTGTAGGGCTGGAGAGAATGGCCTTGTATCTACCTTGTGGGCATATGGTGTTTTGAAATGCCACTTCCCAGTTGTCGGATCAAAAACATCTTCCCACTATAAAGAACACAGAAAACTCATATTTTCTATGTACAATACATTTTGTGATTAATATCTGAAGTGTTTTTTTTTTCACAGGAACAAAATTATGACATTGATATGGAATCAGTAATGTCATTTTTTAAATCGATGGCAGGGATGCCATTTTACTGGGGAGAGGGGGGGGGGGGGTTTAGAACAGCAGCAGCAAAGCTGGTTGGAAAACTATTAATTATTCAACGGTTAAACTTGGCATATATAGCATAATCATTTCTTTCAAATGTATAAAAATACAACAATTTTGAATGTGTTTACGATATGATATCTCACCAACTGAACCTTTATGTTGATTTGGGTTTTGTTATACATATATCACAACCTTCTCACCTAATTTCTTATTTGAACATTATTTTTCAAAGAATTAAAAAAAATATTACATGCCTTGCTGTTTGGAAGGGACCCTGGTTTGCTATGTTCTTCTTCAACAATATCTCTTCCTAAAAGTAATTCATCATGTTCAGGGGTATCACCACTGTCACTGATTTCCGGTAAGATGGCATGTTCCCGGAAGGTCTTGAGATGAGTACAGAGGTCGGTTGATTCGCCTAAGTGAAGTAAGTTCTTCCTTCCTCCGTATTCATGTTGACAGCGACGGGATGCACATTTAATCATGTATCTGAATATAAGCAAGAATATCATGGTTGTCACTTGTCATGCTTAAAAGTTGATAATACCCGGTGAAAATTAAGTTTAAAAGCAGCAAACCATTATATTAACATGATAAAAACTGTTCATTGGATTAAACTGTTAGAAAAACATATCTTCATGTATATTTATGTATGTCATTGTCTATTATTTACTCAATGTTTTACTACACTCTCCTGTCCTATTTCATACCTAGATCTAGATGCATGTGGGAACATGTGAACAAATTGGCATGTGTTCTCACAACACACTGAGTACTTCAGACATTCCTCATCTTGTGGTGTCAGTAAAATCACTGGGGGAGCTCCTTCTTTAAATGCTGTCAGAGTAGCAGATTCCAACCGGTTCAGATGCTGTGATGAGTTGTGCAAATCTTTACCTGAATGAAAACCATAATCGTGATCCTTTCCTGGTACTAGTGTATCGTCAAGTGTAGGAAGAATCTGTCAGAAGAGTAACAATAACATAATGTGTATAAAATCTGCCGCATTGCACATTTTTTAGGAAATGAGATCTGTAATGTGAATATTTGGAAATAGAAAAAAATACACTTTTTCTCTGGTTCAGACCAATTATCTTTACCAAAATTAAGTTAGCAATTGTAAAATATTTCAAGAATATGCATTTTCACACTTAAATAACTGTATTATTTATTTATTTATTTATTATTATTATTAGATGGGTCTCATATATTGTTCAGTTACATGAAAATATATATTTTTTTTTATTGTAAATTTCACAGTTTAATATACACCTATTATTATGATAATCTCAAAATAATTTAATTTATAGATTTCTTATTTATTATCATTAGAGGTGATACAAAAGCTTGCATCCACTATGCTTAATATTTCTGATATCTCACAAGATTTATTATCAGTTTTTTGCCAATAAATCACACATTGGTCTCAGTTTTTTTACCAAAAAATAATATGTTATAAGTTAATGGCATTCCCACTACCATATTGAAATATATTCTTGGAAATGGAAGTGGACCTAGATTAACCTAGAATTGTCACTGTTGCGATTATAAAAACTTACCTACACATGCGTGTCATGTGACATATTTTTGTTTAAAGAAAAGCACAAAAATTATACAAAGTGATAAAACTCATCAAAACGAAGAAAATTTGAAGCCTTTGTATTATTACACTTAGATACTTTATAATTGTTTTCAATATAATTCCTGTAGCTATTGATAGTTTGCAGTGAATGAAAATATAACAAAATTCTTTGGTAATAAAAGGTTAATAAACAAAAGCTACCTCTGTGCAAAGCTCTGTTAATAGTCGACAATGACAGCATGCAGTTCTATCTCTAGGTGATGTAGCATCCTCATTGCTGTTGTTATTGCAGGAGGCTCTGGATAGGAGGTTGTAAGCTGAACAGGTGCATGAGGTACTAGCCAACCCATTTGTGACATCCCTTGTTGTGTGCACGAATTCATTCACCTGAAGAAATATAATTATAATATTCAAACAATAATATCAAGGTGATTTTAAACAGCTAAATTAATAGATCTTTTTCCTAATTATATTTTTTCAAATTATTAGAAACTTATGAAAAATATATTAGTTTTTCCATTTTGGACAGTATATATGATCAGTACATATATTAGTCTCCTATATAATTTTACATCTCCGATCACAAAGAAAGCAAGGAAATTTGTTTCTGTTTTGAAATCAATGTCTATTTTTAATAAATAATAATAATGAATCACCTTGAAATCACCTGTCTCAACACTATAATCATTCATAACTACAACATTTTTTGTTGAGCTGCTCAACCGCCACAAAAATTGTCCTCTTTCCAAGAGTTCTTTGCAGTATGTGCTGTAAAATATACCTTTTCCAATCACTGGCTCTGTATCGGGACTGGAGACAGTGATATCCAATGCAGCACACAAGTCTGTTTTGGATATCACTGGCTTCCTTTCTGAAATTTTACGTCGAATTTTTTTGGCTGTGTGTTCACTGGTAGGTTCGAAAACAGGTAAAGCAAATTTGTTTTCAATTACTTGAAGAAGAATGGCCGCACACACTGCGTTGGAATCAGTGTGTGATTGAGTCAGAGACGATATAATTTGATTTCTTGGCGATCTGCCGTTATTCACAAAATATTGTTCTTTTTTCAGTCCTGACTCTCTTCTTAATTGCCAACGGTGGAAATTTGGTATACATCCAAGTAAATCAAATTGAATTTCGAGGCCTAGATGACTAGTATCCCATTTGAAATTGCATAGGATATCCAGCTCTACAGATGTTGTGATTGGTTTGGTGATATTATACTGCAGGAGTTTTGGCTGCAAATCTTCTTTGTTTATAGATCCCGTGGATATCAAAGTCCTACAAATAACGTAACATCAGTTGTGATTTAAATTTCTTATATTTACCATGTATTTGATCAAATGTATTTTGCTGATATCGCCACGACTATGTTCATATGAGTAAAAATGAAAACAATTTTATTGTAATGGATTGTTGCATTTGCTCTTAAATTGATTTTATTTAAAATACACCATAACGATACATAATTGTATGCGACATAACTGTTTGAAGTGTTACTGTTATGTGTACACAAAAATAAAGACTACTTATTTATTAAGATATATTATCTGCTGAATACAGTTCTTGTCAATATGAAAAATTACACTCCTTTAATTTTATGTTATCCATGTATTTAAAATATAGCATACGATTACAAGTGGTGTAGGCCGATGTGTATTATAATTTAGATGTCCTGTATAATAGCTTGCCTGATTACATATATTTGTCTAAATAAGTAAAATGTAATTGTACCTTCCAGCGTGCAGGTTTTTTTTCTGTTGGTCAGCATAGAAATAAATGCCGTGGGTTGTTGCCTAATTATTTCACTCACCTGCACTTCAGAAATAAATTTTTCAGGGGACATGATTCCGAAGCTGGCCATAATGAACTTGAATGCAATTTTAACGAACTCAACCTGGAATAATAAAAAAACGAATAAAATACAGCGCTACCGTATTCTGATGAGGTACTAATTATGTGGGATTGTTGCAATTATTCATGACGTCATTTCAATGATCGGACAAATAAAATTGAAAAGTTAAAAATCTCATATAATCAAAACTAATAAATATTTCTCTAAAATTATTTTAGTTTATGAAATCAAATATAGACCTACTTTTAAAAATTATATGATTTTAACATTAATGTACCAACTTGATCATGTTCACAGAAACTTTTGTTTGTAACACCAAGAACAACTTAAGGTTGTATATGGCATCATATAGGCCTGTATTCGTATATCAGAGTATCCAACAACTCACAACGACATAATGATTCTAATAAAGCAGGGACGTCGAATAATTGTAATGTGCCACAGGCGCTTTAGCTCAACTTTTTTTAAATCTAATTCTTAATTAGGCTAAATATAGATCCAGTACCCATTTAGTACGAGCCGATGTTTATGACGCTGACCCAGCATTAAAACAGCATTGGCTCAGCGCCTAATAATGTAGGGTAGCAGCCGGTTCGCCTCCGTCGTCTCTGATTAGAGCCATTTATTTTAATTTGAATGACTCTACCGTTATCTAGCAAACACGAGACATGGATCTGGTGTTGAATGAATGTTGGGCGAGCGTCGGAGACGTTGATCCAACATTTTACCAACAGTGGATCCATGTCTCGTGTTTACTGGATACGAAGGCAGCCTCCCGCCATTTCAGACTCCCATCGAGTGCCCTGCACGTTATCTGAGAAGCTAATGTTACTAGTGGTCGTAAAATAATCATTACGCGTTGCCTGGTCTTACGATTTCTTAGACCTGCGCAATTAATAGGCGTGCCAGAATCTCAAAATGATCGAGAAACTAAGCATTTGTTCCAGAAAGACAAAATATATTTTATTCATGGCTACTTTACGACGTTATTCATTCATGACGTTAGAACGTGATAATTCATCCATATTTAATATTTGTATTCACTACCAGTATAATCAATACCGTTATTATCCTTACAATAAACTCTTATGTCCAATGGTGTAAATATGCTTTTCATTTTCATAACAAATTTTGCGGCAGGGTTCAAGCTAAAATTTAGCTTAATAAATGAAATGATTTCAGTCGGCAAAAGCTGCTAAACCATCAACCCTTTAACTGCAAACCCAGCAAATACAAAACATTTGTATAACATTTGTACAATGTTGGATCAGCGAAAAAGACGTTGGGCCGGCGGTGTAGGCCTACAAATGTTTTACAAACAGTGTGTGTTTGTTGGGCAGTTAACTGGAATTTACAGTCAATTTAAGATGTGTCTCAACCACGTTATTAACAAAATTGATTTAAATTTGTAAATTATCTGATAGTCTTGTTTACACGTTATACCTTCAGAAATGTTTTTGTTTGACAGTGCCATTGTAACTCTGCCGAATAGCCATCCTGAATATTTTAATAGCGCTACTAAAATTGTAAAAATAGAATTTCGTCGTGAAATTTCGTTGGAAATAGCTGCCAGCTAAACTATCATCAAACTATTGGCCCTATATTTACAATTTCTATCTGCTTTAAGATGTTATAATCTATTGGCGCTATATTTACAATGCAGCGATTAATCGTATTTAATTTTTCGTTAATTTTTCGATGCATATTTTCCATTAAATTCATACAAATTGCAACTGACTCATAGCACCAGATATGTCACTTATTCATACGCACATGATACACTTTTGACAAATGTTATATAGCAGCAGAAGCAGTGCCACACTTTTATACACCAGGATAATAATATTCGTTAAATGAATTTGAACTCTTACCTGCAAAGTAGAATTTCTTGACAATTCCGAATTCAAACGTCAGAAAGGCTGGTATTTGTCGATGGTATTGCAACACCAATGGGCATTCGCAATAAGAAATTAGTAGGTAATCTCGCAATATAAGTTATTTTTCAACATCCGTTGCGAACAAAATCTCAAGGAAGAATGACTTAGTTTTCGCGCTTTTCCGCCTTATCTCTAGCGGAAAAATCACCATCAGGACTGAGGGAGGGGTGTGTGATGATCGACAGTTCCCAAGTCGACCACTGTGATTCAGATGCCATGCTGTGAGTTATCGAGTGTCACACCAATGGCCAGTACCAGATGGGGCTTATCACATTTTGAATTCTTTTTGTTGATTTTCGAAAAAATAGAGTAGCAGAAAAAAACATGTATTATTATTATTCACTTTGTTATTCTCAAATTTAACATACAAACACCAAACCCGAATTGGGGTTGATGAATCAGTTTTAGCGCCTTATGTTTCAGTATTGTGTACAAGAATAATGAGATAATAAATCAAATATAGTCTATAATGTAAATAAACACAATGTAGCCGACATGGTAAATTCAAATTCTGAAATTAAAATTATCCTAAATTTAATACGGGGAATTAACCCAGCCCAGGCCAACGTCAGGCCAACGTCACAGTTGACCCAACACCGGGCCAAAGCTGAAAAAATGCTGGGAAAACAAAGCAGACCAAACAAACAACAGGAAATGCTCACCCAATGTTGTTCTAATGTTAGCACACCGTCTACGATGCTTGTCCAGCATGAAAACAACATTGGTTAAATATGTCTCGTTTGTGTGTGTGTGTGGAGGGGGGGAGGGAGGGCGTTCATTAAAATACCCACATTTGAAAGGGATCATGAGACATATTCCGTGTGAAACGTTTTAATATGTATACGCGTAAATAATTTTTTTGTGTCGTGCGATACGTAACGCGATTTAGACGCGTTTTTTAAAACACACAAAACGCGATTTGGGCGCGTTTTTGGACGCGATAAAAAGCCAAAGGGGCTTGAAAACACATGGTGTAGGCCACACTCATGTCTGCATACATATGCGTATACGTTGATCATATTCTACATTAAAGAAAAAAATCACTTCTGAAACAGATGATCATCTAGCCTTCAGAGAGTTAATGAATGATGCATGTGGTGGGCTTAGCCCAAGAGGGTTGATAGATGAAGTAAAATGCTCTAGTTACAATAAGCTAGCTAGGCCTAACATAAAATGTATAGTATGATCGTCTACCTAACAGAGGGTTAATGAATAATATGTGTGGTATTCTTGTCTAGCCCAAAGAATAGACTACATGAAACATAATGATAGGCCAGCCATGAGAAGGTTAATGCATGATACATGACAGTATAGACCTCATATAGGCTTAATAAATGACACCTATGATATTCTAGGCCCCAGAGGTGCATACATGAAACATGATACTCCAGTTACCATGCAGAAGCTTGATATATGAGACATAAGATCGTCCAGCCCCCATAGGGTTTGTGCATGATACATACATGATTGTGGTCCTTTAGATACCAGAGGGTTGGTAAGAAACATATTATATGATAGCCATCAGAAGGTTGATATATCAGACATATGAAGGACGTCAGATTCTGAGTCTAATGTCGATCCTCGCACTGAAAAGGTACGGTATGCCGCATGTGTGATTCCTTTAATGCGGAAATGCGGCGAGATTGTCGTTCTTTTCTTTATTGTTCAGAATAACCAAATCATCAACTAACCAGTCAGTAAGCCAGCCAACCAACCAACCAAATAACCAACCAACCAAACATCCAACCAACCATCCAGACAGCCAACTATCCAGACAGCCAACCAACCTAATAACCATCCAACCAAGTAACCAACAAAAAGAAATATACCAACAAACCAACTATCCAGCGAACCAACCAACCAGCCAGCCAAACAACCAAATAACCAACCAACGAAATAACCAATCAGCCAGCCGGCCAACCAACTATCCAGCCAGCCAACCAATCGAATAACCAAACAACCAGCCAACCAACCAACAAAGTAACTGAAAAAACAACTATCCAGCCAACCAACCAAATAGCTTTACAAAACATGCTCTAAGTAACTCAATTTTTGAGATAGAGAAACAAAAGGGGTCTTGAATTTGAGATAACATAAATACCTACGACATGCAGCGATCATAATAGCAATAAAATCATATTTTTTTTTTTTTAGACTTCATAAAAATTTACCGTAGATTTATACAGAAAGCTTAGTCCCCTATGCCGAAAATCATATAATTATTAATATTTTTTATAAAGCAGTAGGCCTATTGTAAAAAAATGTATTGAATATATTTTACTAGAGTCTCATTAATATTCCGTGTGAATTTGGGTGGTTTTGCTTGGTAAAAAGTGACCCTCTGATCACTGAAGCGTTTTCACATAGAGTAAATCGCGTAATTTTTTGAAAAAAAACTGGCTAAGATTGTACCTTTACAAAACATGCTCTATGTAACTCAATTTTCAAGATAGAGAAACAAAAGGGTTTTGAATTTAATACAACGTAAATACTTACGACATGCAGCTATCAAAATTTCATTGAAACAAAATTTTGCAAAAAAAAAAAATCAGACTTCAGAAAAAAATGACGTAGATTTATGCATTAGTTGTACGGCGCAAATTATATAATTATTAAGAGTTTCAAAGTTTTGCTAATTTTTTTATTGAACATGATTTATTATAGTCTCATACATATTACGTGTGAATCTGGATGGTTTTGGTTGGTAAAAAGTGACCCTCTGATCACTGAAGCGTTTTCACATACAGTAGATCGCGTAAATAATTGGGAAAAACTATGGTCAAAAGAGTTCCCTGACAAAATGTGTTATACGTAATTGAATTTTTGAGATAGAGAAACAAAAGAGGTCATGGATTGGATAGAAAATAAGTGCCTACGACATGCAGCTATCAAAATTACATTAAAATATATATATAATTTTTTCAATTGTTTTTCGACTTCCGAAAAATTGGCCGTAGATTTACAAAGAAGGTGTAGGCCCCTATGTTGCAAATCATATAATTGTTAAGAATTGTAAAGTTTTGTTAATTTTTTTATTGAATATATTTTACTAGAGTCTCATTAATATTCCGTGTGAATTTGGGTGGTTTTGGTTGGTAGAAAGTGACCCTCTGATCACTGAAGCGTTTTCACATAGAGTAGATCGCGTAAATTTTTGAAAAAAAAACTGGTCAAGATTGTACCTTTACAAAACATGCTCTACGTAACTCAATTTTTAAGATAGAGAAACATAAGGGGTCTTGAATTTGATACAACATAAATACTTACGACATGCAGCCATCAAAATTACATTGAAATTAAAAAAAAAAAAAAAAATTTAGATATCAGAAAAAATTGACGTAGATTTATACATTAGTTGTACGGCGCAAATTATATAATTATTGAGAGTTTCACAGTTTTGCTAATTTTTTTATTGAACATGATTTATTATAGTCTCATACATATTCCGTGTGAATTTGAATGGTTTTGGTTGGTAAAAAGTGACCCTCTAATCACTGAAGTGTTTTCACATACAGTAGATCGCGTAAATAATTAGGAACAACTATGGTCAAGACAAAACATGTTATACGTAACTCAATTTTTGAGAGAGAGAAACAAAAGGGGTCTTGAATTTGATAAAACATAAATACTTACGACATGCAGCTATCAAAATTACATTGAAACAATATTTTGAAAAAAAAAAAAATTAGACTTCAGAAAAAAATGACGTAGATTTTTACATTAGTTGTACGGTGCAAATTATATAATTATTAAGAGTTTCAAAGTTTTGCTAATTTTTTTATTGAACATGATTTATTATAGTCTCATACATATTCCGTGTGAATTTGGATGGTTTTGGTTGGTAAAAAGTGACCCTCTAATCACTGAAGTGTTTTCACATACAGTAGATCGCGTAAATAATTAGGAACAACTATGGTCAAGACAAAACATATCATACGTAACTCAATTTTTGAGAAAGAGAAACAAAAGGGGTCTTGAATTTGATAAAACATAAATACTTACGACATGCAGCTATCAAAATTACATTGAAACAATATTTTGAAAAAAAAAAAATATTAGACTTCAGAAAAAAAATGACGTAGATTTTTACATTAGTTGTACGGTGCAAATTATATAATTATTAAGAGTTTCAAAGTTTTGCTAATTTTTTTATTGAACATGATTTATTATAGTCTCATGCATATTCCGTGTGAATTTGGATGGTTTTGGTTGGTAAAAAGTGACCCTCTGATCACGGAAGCGTTTTCACATACAGTAGATCGCGTAAATAATTGGGAAAAACTATGGTCAAAAGAGTACCCTGACAAAATGTGTAATACGTAACTCAATTTTTGAAATAGAGAAACAAAAGAGGTCATGAATTGGATAGGACATAAGTGCCTACGACATGCAGCTATCAAAATTACAATCAAATATATATATATAATTTTGTTTAATTGTTTTTCGACTTCCGAAAAATTGGCCTTAGATTTACACAGAAGGTGTAGGCCCCTATGTCGCAAATCATATAATTGTTAAGAATTATAAAGTTTTGTTCTTTTTTTTATTGAATATATTTTACTAGAGTCTAATTAATATTCCGTGGGATTTTGGGTGGTTTTGGTTGGAAGTAAGTGACCCTCTGATCACTGAAGCGTTTTCACATAGAGTAGATCGCGTAAATTTTTGAAAAAAAACTGGCCAAGATTGTATTTTTAAAAACATGCTCTACGTAACTTAATTTTTAAGATAGAGAACGAAAAGGGGTCTTGAATTTGATAAAACATAAATACTTACGACATGCAACTATTAAAATTACATTGAAACAATATTTTGAAAAAAAAAAAAATAGACTTAAGAAAAAAAATTACGTAGATTATACATTAGTTGTACGGCGCAAATTATATAATTATTAAGAGTTTCAAAGTTTTGCTAATTTTCTTATTGAACATGATTTATTATAGTCTCATACATATTCCGTGTGAATTTGTATGGTTTTGGTTGGTAAAAAGTGACCCTCTGATCACGGAAGCGTTTTCACATACAGTAGATCGCGTAAATAATTGGGAAAAACTATGGTCAAAAGAGTACCCTGACAAAAGGTGTTACACGTAACTCAACTTTTGAGATAGAGAAACAAAAGTGGTCATGAATTAGATAGAAAATAAGTGCCTACGACATGCAGCTATCAAACTTACATTAAAATATATATATAATTATATATATATTGTTTTTCGACTTCCGAAAAATTGGCCGTACATTGATACAGAAAATGTAGGCCCCTATGTCGCAAATCATATAATTATTAAGAGTTATAAAGTTTTGTTAATTTTTTTATTAAATATATTTTATTAGAGTGTCATTAAAATTCGTGTGAATTTGGGTGGTTTTGGTTAGTAAAAAGTGACCCTCCGATCACCGAAGCGTGAGGGACATATTTATTTACATGTCCTTCAGAAAATTATTTATGTCATGGAAATTTAGGCGAAAATATTTATTTCAAAAATACTCCAGCCCCCCTCTTCCCCTGGTAATTAAATTGTGGTCCCCTACACGAAAAGATATATACAGACGATATTTTTTTTTAATAGTTCAATTTTATTCATTTTTTCATGAAAAAAGAATTGCTTCTAAATTGCGGTTTAATGCTTATCAATACATCAGTAATTTTTCTTATTTTATATTTCAGTCACATATGATGAATTTATGATCATTTACAATGAGTAAAAGTCCCCCCCCCCCAAAAAAAAATATATATATATCCTAATTTTGTATTATTTTTTGTCGCGAAAACAGAAAATTTGGGGGTTGGGGCGATAGCATCATATTCAGTCGGTTTTTATATATTAAAAAAAAAATTTGTATCTCAATGCCATATAAAATTGGGAGTTTTTTAAGATATAATGAGACACTATTTCAGTTTTTTTGTAATAATAAAAATAATTTGCACTTTTCCCTGAAAAGTGAAATATGCATTTTTTTCATAAAAATTGAAGAATTTGTCACTAAATTTCGGCTTAATGCTTACCAAAACGTCTTCAATTGTGTTGATTATATTTTTAGGTCAGTTGGGATATATTGTGATGAGTGACAGTAAAAAAAATCGAAATATTTATTTATTGAAAAAAAAACAGATTCACGCCTTTTTTGACGCGAGAACTAAAACTTCGGGTGTACAGGTCAAAGCGTCATATTCAGTCGGTTTTTATACATTTACATATTTCTAAATATATTTTTATCTTAATACCATATAGCATGGGGAGTTTTTCAAGGTATAATGAGACACTATTCCAGTTTTTTGGATCCACAAATTAATACACGGCTGGGCCCATATGAAAACCTGCCTTTTATTCGAGGATGCGTGCTACCTTGCTGAACTCCCTGCAAGATGTTGAGTGTTTCATTTACCACATTGATTAAAATGGTCGATCTGGCCATGATTCAGATAGCCGATCGAAATGGAACGTAAGACAAAAGTAATTTAACTTTGTTTATTATTAGAATACATGAAGAATACTGTAAGTGAAATAAAATATATACTGACATACACGTACAGGTAGATAAAACCAGATGCAGCCATAAAAACAGACACAGGTATAAACAGACAGACAAAGACATACAGAACTGACACTGACATACACAGTAAGATACATCCATACACATTCAGACACACATATACACATTCAGATACAAGATATACACGCTCTGATACAGACATAATATACATTCAGACACATAATATACATTCAGACACATAATAGACATTAAGACACAGCCATACACACACAGATACACACATTCAGACATACTTATTCAGACACAGACACAGGCCAAAAGATCCAGACACACAAATCTGATTTTATCCCATATCATATTGATAAATAATTTACATTCGCAAATATTTGATTATGCTTAACAAATTTAGATGTTCAGACACATTCAGACAGATACATACACCGGACTTCTTTATGATATATGTAGAAAATTTGTCTATTCAACAGTAAAACTAAAAAGCCTACCATTCAAATAATAAAAGATAGATGTTATAAATGTGTGCTTAATCTTGCATAAATGAACCTTATCCTTAAGCATAAAAAATAAAAGGTTTGACTGGCAGAGAAATATAAAATGCAACAAATTATTTATTATGAAGCCGGTTTGTGACATCACTGCTCCTCTCATCTTCATCACTATTTCACCAATGCATGTATCTGTAACAAAGATATGAATAAATCAGTGTCAGTAAGAATGAGAATTGAAGTGACATATATATTGAACATTTCCCTTGTATAAACTTCATGTGAAGGTGGGTTATTTCCAACAACATCTAAAATGGATGCAGCTTGACGTGACCGTTTTGGAATAAAAAATCAAAAGCGAAGTTCATAAAAAAACTAGAGATGTGTTTTTTGATACGAGGCGAAAATGAACGCATCCCCCTGCAAAACATTTCAATTGAAACAATATTACTCAATCTGATAACAACTACAACAAGAACACACTCGGCAATAGCCCGCCCCCATTATTGAACTTAATAAGTTATTAACTTAAAGTTATTTATTAATTTCTTTTCAGCTGTTATCGAACTTGTCTGAGAACTGCTTATTAGTGACATGCATAACAAATTTGAGCAGGATAAATGAAAAACTTTTCATGTTACCAAGGTCAAATTATTGAGGTAAAATGTGAAAAATCGCAATAAATCGGTCATTTTGAAGTTTTTTTTAGCCATTATTGAACTTGTCTGAGAACTGTTTATTTGTAACATGCATAACAAATTTGGGAAGGAGACATGAAAAACTTTTCAAGTTATCGTGCCCACAAGGTCAAATTATTGATGTAAAAAGCAAAAAAATTGCACTAAATCAGCCGTTTTAAATTTTTTTTCAGCCATTATCAAACTTGTCGGAGAACTGCTTATTAGTAACATGCATAACAAATTGGAACAGGATACATGAAAAACTTTGCAAATAATCACGCCCACAAGGTCAAATCATTGACGTAAAATGTGAAAAATCACAATAAATCAGCCATTTTGATTTTTTTCAGCCATTATCGAACTTGGCCGAGAACTGGTCATTTGTAACATGCATAGCAAAATTGGGAAGGATACAAGAAAAACTTTTCAAATTATCGCGCCCACAAAGTCAAATCATTGACATAAAATGTGAAAAATCACAATAAATCGGCCATTTTGAATTTTTTCCAGCCATCATCAAAGTTTTCTGAGAACTGCTTTCAATTAGTAACAGGCATAGCAAATTTGAACAGGATACATTGAAAAATAGCTGAAGGTCACATATCTTTGATCTTGACCTAGACTTTCATGGGGTCTATTACTGACCATATTAATATGGAACTGTTAGCTTCAGCTGTTTGCTAAATTATTTTGATGACAAGATGGACGGACGAACAGACCCGGACAGACAACACCAAAACAAAATTTTTGAATTTCGCTCGCTCCGCGGCAGAGGCATTTATAACAAAGAAATAATCAAATTTGACATACTTACTGAAGATTTAAACAACATGTAACAAAACAGCACAAATAGTCATCCTGCAGAAACTACTTCTTCTGTGTTTCTATTCAGACTTGACATCCTTCATATTCTGGATGGTGAGATCTATAAAAAACATAGGATATAAATTTATATTTGCGCCATTAATAAATCAAGGGCAAAATTTACTCATGTTACCCTTTATCTGCTAGGGACACTTCTCTCATTGGACATATGTTGCACCACGCGGTACCCTGGGGTACCAAATAGAAATCCGCCATTTTGTTTAATTATTTCTTTTATTTTTCAATGCTGTAACCTGGGTACCAAAAAGTGTAAAATAATTTTAAAAGAGGGCAAAAACGATATAAAACGTTCATATTTTGCAAAATATTCATGTTTTGGAGGCATTTACGTCACTAAGGACTATATGGTAAAACATCTTCCGATGTCAAAACCTATTGCCGCCGCATTCACCAGGTGGCGCTGTAAATCACGCTGTACCCCGGTGTACCATGTGTTGCATCATATATAGAAAACGACATAACAATAACTTAATAACTTAAGGATGTTTCAAGCAGGTAGGATAGGTTTGTGACAAGTAGGATAGCTCTGTGACCAGTAGGATTGGTGTGTGACCAGCAGGATTGGTGTGTGACCAGTAGGATGGGTGTGTGACCAGTGGCAGTAGAATGGGTGTGTGACCAGTAGGATGGGTGTGTGACCAGTAGGATGAGTTTGTGACCAGTAGGATTGGTTTGTGACGAGTAGGATGGGTGAGTGACCAGTAGGATAGGTTTGTGACCAGTAGGATGGGTGTGTGACCAGTAGGAAGGGCTTGTGACCAGTAGGATGGGTGTGTGAGCAGTGGCAGTAGGAAGGGTGTGTGACCAGTAGGATGGATGTGTGATCAGTAGGAAGGGTGTGTGACTAGGAGGATGGGTGTGTGACCAGTAGGATGAGTTTGTGACCAGTAAGATGGGTGTGTGACCAGTAGGAAGGGTTTGTGCCCAGTAGGATCGGTGTGTGACCAGTAGGATGGGTTTGTGACCAGTAGAAAGGGTGTGTGACCAGTGGCAGTAGGTTGGGTGTGTGACCAGTAAGATGGGTGTGTGACCAGTAGGATGGGTGTGTGACTAGTAGGAAGAGTGTGTGACCAGTAGGATGGGTATGTGACCAGTAGGATGGGTGTGTGACTAGGAGGATGGGTGTATGACCAGTAGGATGGGCTTGTGACCAGTAGGATGGGTGTGTGACCAGTACGATAGGTTTGTGACCAGTAGGATTGGTGTGTGAGCAGTGGCAGTAGGATGGGTGTGTGACCAGTAGGATGGATATGTGACCAGTAGGATGGGTGTGTGACCAGTAGGATGGGTTTGTGACTAGTGGGATTGGTGTGTGACCAGTAGCATGGGTTTGTGACCAGAAGGATTGGTGTGTGAGCAGTAAGATGGGTGTGTGACCAGTAGGATGGGTTTGTGACCAGTAGGATGGGTGTGTGACGAGTAGGATGGGTGTGTGATCAGTAGGATGGGTGTGTGAGCAGTAGAAAGGGTGTGAGACCAGTGGCAGTAGGATGGGTGTGTGACTAGTAGGATGGATGTCACTTGTGACCAGTAGGATGGGTTTGTGACCAGTAGGATGTGTGTGACGAGTAGGATGGGTGTGTGATCAGTAGGATGGGTGTGTGAGCAGTAGGATAGGTTTGTGACAAGTAGGAAAGGTCTGTGACCAGTAGGATTTGTGTGTGACCAGCAGGATTGTTGTGTGACCAGTACAATGGGTGTGCGACCAGTAGGATTGGTAAGTGACCAGTAGGATGGGTTTGTGACCAGTAGGATGGGTGTGTGACCAATAGGAAGGGTTTGTGACCAGCAGGATTGGTGTGTGACCAGTAGGATGGGTGTGTGACCAGTAGGATTGGTGTGTGACCAGTAGGATGGGTGTGTGAGCAGTAGGTTTGTGACCAGTAGGATTGGTGTATGACCAGTAGGATGGGTGTGTGACCAGTAGGATGGGTTTGTGACCAGTAGGATTTATGTGTTACCAGTAGGATGGGTGTGTGACCAGTCGGAAGGGTTTGAGACCAGTAGGATGGGTGTGTGACCAGTAGGATTGGTTTGTAACCAGTAGGATTGGTGTGTGACCAGTAGGATGGGTGTGTGAGCAGTAGGTTTGTGACCAGTAGGATTGGTGTGTGACCAGTAGGATGGGTTTGTGACCAGTAGGATCGGTGTGTGCGCAGTAGGATTGGTGTGTGACCAGTAGGATTGGTTTGTGACGAGTAGGATGGGTGAGTGACCAGTAGGATGGGTTTGTAACCAGTAGGATTGGTGTGTGAACAGTAGGATGGGTGTGTGAGCAGTAGGTTTGTGACCAGTAGGATTGGTGTGTGACCAGTAGGATGGGTTTGTGACCAGTAGGATCGGTGTGTGCGCAGTAGGATGAGTGTGTGACCAGTAGGATTGGTTTGTGACGAGTAGGATGGGTTTGTGACCAGTAGGATGGGTTTGTGACCAGTAGGATGGGTGTGCGACCAGTGGGAAGGGTTTGTGACCAGTAGGATGGGTGTGTGACCAGTAGGATTGGTTTGTAACCAGTAGGATTGGTTTGTGACCAGTAGGATTGGTGTGTGAGCAGTAGGATGGGTTTGTGATCAGTAGGATTGGTTTGTGAACAACAGGATGGGTGAGTGACCAGTAGGATGGGTTTGTGACCAGTAGGATGGGTGTGTGACCAGTAGGATAGGTTTGTGACCAGTAGGATGGGTGTGTGACCAGTAGGATTGGTTTGTAACCAGTAGGATTGGTTTGTGACCAGTAGGATTGTTGTGTGAGCAGTAGGATGGGTGTGTGACCAGTAAGATTGGTTTGTAACCAGTAGGATGGGTGAGTGACCAGCAGGATGGGTTTGTGACCAGTAGGATGGGTGTGACCAGTAGGATGGGTTTATGACCAGTAGAATGGGTGTGTGTCCAGTGGCAGTAGGATGGGTGTGATTAGTAGGATGGATGTCACGTGTGACCAGTAGGATGGGTGTGTGACCAGTAGGATGGGTGTGTGACCAGTAGGATGGGTGTGTGACCAGTAGGATGGGTTTGTGACCAGTAGGATTGGTGTGTGACCAGTAGGATGAGTATGTGACCAGTAGGCTGGGTGTGTGACCATTAGGATGGGTTTGTGACCAGTAGGATTGGTGTGTGAGCAGTAGGATTGGTGTGTGATCAGTAGGATGGGTTAGTGACCAGTAGGATTGGTGTGTGACCAGTAGGATGGGTTTGTGACCAGTATGATCAGTGTGTGCGCAGTAGGATGAGTTTGTGACCAGTAGGATTGGTTTGTGACCAGTAGGATGGGTGAGTGACCAGTAGGATAGGTTTGTGACCAGTAGGATGGGTGTGTGACCAGTAGGAAGGGTTTGTGACCAGTAGGATGGGTGTGTGACCAGTAGGATTGGTTTGTAACCAGTAGGATTGGTTTGTGACCAGTAGGATTGTTGTGTGAGCAGTAGGATGGGTGTGTGACCAGTAAGATTGGTTTGTAACCAGTAGGATGGGTGAGTGACCAGTAGGATGGGTTTGTGACCAGTAGGATGGGTGTGTGACCAGTAGGATGGGTTTATGACCAGTAGAATGGGTGTGTGACCAGTGGCAGTAGGATGGGTGTGATTAGTAGGATGGATGTCACGTGTGACCAGTAGGATGGGTTTGTGACCAGTAGGATGGGTGTGTGACCAGTAGGATGGGTGTGTGACCAGTAGGATGGGTTTGTGACCAGTAGGATTGGTGTGTGACCAGTAGGATGAGTATGTGACCAGTAGGCTGGGTGTGTGACCATTAGGATGGGTTTGTGACCAGTAGGATTGGTGTGTGAGCAGTAGGATTGGTGTGTGATCAGTAGTATGGGATTGTGACTAGTAGGGTTGGTGTGTGACCAGTAGGATGGGTGTGTGACCAGTAGGAAGGGTTTGTGACCAGAAGGATGGGTGTGTGACCAGTAGGATGGGTTTGTGACCAGTAGGATCGGTGTGTGAGCAGTAGGATAGGTGTGTGACCAGTAGGATTGGTTTGGGACCAGTAGGATGGGTGAGTGACCAGTAGGATGGGTTTGTGACCAGTAGGATGGGTGTGTGACCAGTAGGAAGGGTTTGTGACCAGTAGGATGGGTGTGTGTCCAGTAGGATTGATTTGTAACCAGTAGGATTGGTTTGTGACCAGTAGGATTGATGTGTGAGCAGTAGGAGGGGTGTGTGACCAGTAGGATTGGTTTGAGACCAGTAGGATGGGTGAATGACCAGTAGGATGGGTGTGTGACCAGTAGGATGGGTGTGTGACCAGTAGGATGGGTTTATGACCAGTAGAATGGGTGTGTGACCAGTGGCAGTAGGATGGGTGTGTGACTAGTAGGATGGATGTCACGTGTGACTAGTAGGATGGGTTTGTGACCAGTAGGATGGGTGTGTGACCAGTAGGATGGGTGTGTGACCAGTAGGATGGGTTTGTGACCAGTAGGATTGGTGTGTGAGCAGTAGGATGCGTGTGTGACCAGTAGGATTGGTTTGTGACCAGTAGGATGGGTTTGTGACCAGTAGGATGGGTGTGTGACCAGTAGGAAGGGTTTGTAACCAGTAGGATGGGTGTGTGACCAGTAGGATTGATTTGTAACCAGTAGGATTGGTTTGTGACCAGTAGGATTGATGTGTGAGCAGTAGGAGGGGTGTGTGACCAGTAGGATTGGTTTGTGACCAGTAGGATGGGTGAGTGACCAGTAGGATGGGTGTGTGACCAGTAGGATGGGTGTGTGACCAGTAGGATGAGTTTATGACCAGTAGAATGGGTGTGTGACCAGTGGCAGTAGGATGGGTGTGTGACTAGTAGGATGGATGTCACGTGTGACCAGTAGGATGGGTTTGTGACCAGTAGGATGGGTGTGTGACCAGTAGGATGGGTGTGTGACCAGTAGGATGGGTTTGTGGCCAGTAGGATTGGTGTGTGACCAGTAGGATGGGTATGTGACCAGTAGGCTGGGTGTGTGACCATTAGGATGGGTTTGTGACCAGTAGGATTGGTGTGTGAGCAGTAGGATTGGTGTGTGATCAGTAGGATGGGTTTGTGACCAGTAGGATTGGTGTGTGACCAGTAAGATGGGTGTGTGACCAGTAGGAAGGGTTTGTGACCAGTAGGATTGGTGTGTGAGCAGTAGGATGGGTGTGTGACCAGTAGGATTGGTTTGTGACCAGTAGGATGGGTGAGTGACCAGTAGGATGGGTTTGTGACCAGTAGGATGGGTGTGTGACCAGTAGGAAGGGTTTGTGACCAGTAAGATGGGTGTGTGACCAGTAGGATTAATTTGTAACCAGTAGGATTGGTTTGTGACCAGTAGGATTGATGTGTGAGCAGTAGGATGGGTGTGTGACCAGTAGGATTGGTTTGTGACCAGTAGGATGGGTGAGTGACCAGTAGGATGGGTTTGTGACCAGTAGGATGGGTGTGTGACCAGTAGGATGGGTGTGTGACTAGTAGGATTGGTGTGTGACCAGTAGGATGGGTTTGTGACCAGTAGGATGGGTGTGTGACCAGTAGGATGGGTGTGTGAGCAGTAGGATGGGTGTTTGATCAGTAGAATGGGTTTGTGACTACTAGGATAGATGTGTGACCAGTAGGATGGGTACACGTGTGAGCAGTAGGATAGGTTTGAACAAGTAGGATAGTGACCAGTAGGATGGATATGCATGTGATCAGTAGAATGGGCGTGTGTGTGTGATACCAGTAGGATGGGTGTCACCATCCTTTCTTTTTGGAGATATGGGGAATTGTATTTCTTTTTGATAGCTATGAAGTTGAAAATACTTGCAAGCAAAATATTGTGCACATTTTCATAGCATTTGACCTCTTTCAGTCTATTTTTCTAAGGCATTAGTGAGTGTCCAAATTTACCCCAGTCAGTGGTAAACATGGTAAATTAGGACACCTTGACATTTCAATTAAAAGATCTATTAAACCGAGAATGCTAACATTTACATTATGCTACTGTGCAACCAGGGCACAATGGAACAGCGGGGCACAATGGAATAGCGTTATTCCATTGTGCCCCATATAGATTTTTAGCAAAAAATACTCTAATATCAGCCACATTGTGAAATGTGTTAAATTCAATCGATTCATCTTATTAATTGATCACTTTTGGATGTGGCATTTTATAGTTAAAAGAAAAACTGTCTATATTCATCCAGCTGTAGCCCACATTACAAAAAAAAAGCTCCAAATTAGCATTTACTCCCCACTCAGTCAATTTTTTTCTTTTCGGTTGAAAATTTGAAATGAGGAAAGTGAAGCATATAGAAGGCACAACCTCAAAATAAAATTTACTCATTTGGTGTCCTATCAGATACAACAATATTCCATTGTGCCCTGGTATTCCATTGTGCCCTGCCTTCCCCTAGTAGCCTAAATAGGGGTTAAATCGGTTTAGATAGGTATTGCTTGCTAACCCGTAACATGTGGAGGGTGAGATTTTGCTAACTAATACAAACTACAAACGGAATGAAAGGGGGTCGGTTTACGGGTTCAACCTTATTACCCCTTAACCCTTTCACCACTGAAGCCCGTTTTTATGTGCTGAATGCCATAGCAGAGGGGGGAGTAAAGTAGAAGCTTTGACCTAGAAGGAGGGAGGGGGGAATGGGGAGGGGAATCTGGTGGATGCTTGCCTCTCCTGTCCAGGTACCCTGCAAGGGGAAGTGAGACACGGAGGGGTTGAGCCCTGCTTGGCAGGCCTCCACACTACCACAGGCGGCTACAGAAATATTCTCCTGGAGCAAGTCTATCAATGTATATATCATTTGTATGTACTACTACTATACCCGCCGTCGGATTAATTTGTATCGCATGTTTTTTGCCGATTTCTCAGTCAATTCTCAACCGATTATGATGAAATTTTGCAGAGACTATTTTCGAGTCACGCGGCGACTACTGTGAAATTTTCATAAACAAATATTATGTAGTTCAAAAGTAAGACCATGTGACATGTAAATAATATGAAATTAAGACGTCCCTCCGTTAAATTAAAGTTTGTTAAATTAAAGTTTGTTTTTAGCCCTGAATTGCATTATATGCCAGATGGTCTAACTTTTTAGCTAAATATTTTTTTCAGATGCAAATTTCACGGTAGACGACGAGTGACTCGCAAATAGTCCATACAAAATTTCATGGAAATCGGTTGAGAATTGACTGAGAAATCGGCGAAAAACATGCGATACAAGTTAATAGATCTAGAACTAGTTACTAGTAACTAGGCCTAGGGCTAGGCTACTGAGTACTGTCCAGTCAGTGGATTTAAAAATAAGTGTTTATTGGGAAGAACTGTCCAAATGTGAATGCTACAATAAAATACCCCACCAACCACGCTCAGCGGCCCACGCCCCACGTTTGTTTCGCAATCAGTCACAGTTTTGGAATGGCCCTGGCCTGGGCGATAATACGCAGAAATAGAGTTAGAGTGGGTCAAAAAACTATAAGAAGTAAGGGATCTAACCAGCAGGCACAGCCTAGGCCTAGGCTAGCCTATTGGAGTATTGCTTTCCTTTTATCTAGCTAGGCCTACAATACATGCAATAGGGGACTACATATTATAGGCATAATCAAACTAACATTAAAGCTGAAACAATTAAAAAAATTGAATGTCCCCTTCCATGCCCTGCTTCCATGCATTCTTTGTGTTGACGGGTCAGTTCGATTTACATGACAGGACAAGAAGAAGTTTTATTGACATTATCCAACATTAACACGTTAGACATGGTCAAAATACCACAAAGGACAAAGTCTGGGATAAATTAAAAGTTTTCATTTTTTAGATTTGAAAAGTGCGATGATGGTTCGGCTAAAATCACCTGATTATAGGCCTAATTGCTTGTCCTCCAGCACTGCCTATCACTCAGTGACTATGAGTATGACTATGTGATACCAGCAACGTATCAAGCGAATGCACCCATTCGAAGGATATCCTGAGCTATTTTAAGAATATGCCACACCTCCCCCCACCCTGCGCGCACCCCCTACCCCACCCCATTTTCCACTGCAGACTTTTACCATCCGCGTACTCCTATACCGCTACCAGATGATAGACGTGCGCGAGGGGGGGGGGGGGGGGGGTGCCGGGTGTACACTCTACCGCCTACAATCTGCCTACAATCTGGTGTGTATAGCTCCTGCGGAATAGCCTTGTATTCAGGGCTAGGTGGTGTGCAACCAGTGATTACGCCTGGAAAGGTATAAAGCATACATGTTTATTGAATAGCCCTATATTAAAGCTGGTAGCTGCGAGGAGTGATAAGAAATGTTTATGTTTCGATAAACGCAATATTTACGAAAACAAGCAAAATATTGTCAGCCCAGTGGCGGATCGGGGGGGGGGGGGGATGGTGGGTCACATCATTTAGGGGTTCCTTATGATTTGGAGATATACTGAGTGAAACAGTGCCCAATATGCCTTAGATTGCATGAGAAAGCCTTTGGAAATCAAAAATATCCCCGGGGGCGGGCCCTTGACCCGTTAACAGTAAAATATTTTTTTGTCAAATTGTAACCGCCCCCCCCCCCCTCACTGAAAAGCTAGATCCGCCTCTGCAGCCCCGACCAGCGCTGATCAGCTGGGGGTTTATGCGGCTACCTGCGCACCAAAGTTGATATTATAAATGGGTCAATGTTGTAGGCAGTGGGACAATATTATACCAACATTGGGATAGCATTTTCCGCTTGCTGGGTTGGCTCAAGTAATGTGCTCTATTCTGTGACGAATTGACGGTGCTATGTTGTGTCACGTGACACATACAGCCAATCAACACCTGTCATTGTGTTGTTACATAGCATTTAAATTGTAGTGTATAAATTGTAGTATATGCTGGAATAAAGTTAGACGGGCCACCTGTTTGACACTTCGTTTCCAGATGGAGAGCTGGATGTTGTTTATAGACTCCAGAAATTCAAACAAAATGGCCGCCGTTTATACTGTTCATACAAGCTTGATTCGAATTTTCAATTGTTTATATTTTCCTAAAGTGACCTTAAAAACTTATTAACAGTGGCTTCCGCTGCTGTTGCTACTGTTGCAGCAGCAGCAGCAGCAGCAGATGCAGCAGCAGCAGCAGCAGCAGATGCAGATGAATAAGATGGTGCACTGTAAAAAGCGCCTGAGTGTAGACGACTGATTGAGAACGTTCGTGTACATTTTAAGATTATTGGTCAATGCACGTTAGGTAAATATACATTCGGCTCCAATACTGCTGTTCGTCCTGCTGCTGCTACTGTATTTGTTTCTACTGTTGCTGCTGTCACTGCTGCAGCTGCTGCTGTTGCTGCTTCCACTACTGTTGATGCTGCTGCTGCTGCTGCTGCTGCTGATGCTGCTGCTGTTGCTGCTTGCTGCTACTCTTACTGCTGCTGTTGCTGTTTCCGCTGATGTTGCTACTGTTGCTGCTGTCGCTGTTGCTGCTGATGCTGCTGCTGATGCTTCCGCTGCTGTTGCTGTTGATGATTCCGCTGCTATAACCGCTGTTTCTGCTGATGCTTCCACTGCTTTCGCTGCTGCTGATGTCGTTGCCGCTGCTGCTGCATTGATTCGGACAGAGCTGATGATGATGACGTTAATTTGCTCACTCCCGTTTCAAGCAAATTGACATAAGAGTTGTCAATGTTCTCACAGAATATTGTTTTTATTTCCAAGTTATTGATTTTTTTTCAATTACAGGATTTCACAATGAACATGGATATCAAACCAAGACACATTTTATTAATGGCTGCAAAATATGAATTTCGGTCTCAAAGTATCAAAATAGGAAGCTTTGTATCTTTTATTTTTTCAAAATTTAAATGCAAGATTAAAGTCGATGAGGAAAATACGTGTTCAACTGCCGTGAATAGAAAACAAAACAGCATTACCACTGTTGATAAGCCATTTGAGTGTTGTACGTGTCACAAAGGATTTACACAGAAATATAACTTGAAAACGCACCAGCGAGTTCACACTGGTGAAAAAACATATAAATGTGATACATGTGATAAAGGATTTACACAGAAAGGCCACCTGAAACAACATCAGCTTCTTTATATTGGGGACAAACCAGATGAATGTAAAGTATGTCATAAACGATTCAAACAATCGACAAATTTAACAAAACATGAAGAAATTCACACTGGAGATTATCCTCATAGGTGTGATACATGTGGTAAAGGGTTTAAACAGAAGAGCAACCTGAAAACACATCAGCGTGTTCACACTGGTGATAAAAAATCTTATAGATGTGACAGATGTGGTAAAGGATTTACACAAAGAGGACACCTGACAACACATCGACGTAGCCACACTGCCGATAGATCTTATAAATGCAATGAGTGTGATAACGGATTTACACGAAAGGACCACCTGAAACAACATCAGAGTGTTCACACTGGTAATAAACTTCATAAATGTGATACATGTGGAAAAGGATTTACACAGAGCAGCATCAGCATGTTCACAATGGAGATAAACCTTATGTGTGTGATATTTGTGATAAAGCCTTCAAACAGAAATGCGACCTGAAAAGACATAACATTATTCACACTGGAAATAAACCTTATGTGTGTGCTACTTGTGGTAAAGAATTTACACGAAAGGGCCACCTGAAAACACATCAGCGTGTTCATACAGGGGATAGACCTTATGTGTGTGACATGTGTGAGAAAGCCTTCAAACAGAAATACGACCTGAAAAGACATTACAGTATTCACTCTGGAAATAAACCTTATGTATGTGATAATTGTGATAAAGGGTTTACAGTGAAATATTTATTGAAAAGACATGTGCGTTTTCACACTCAAGATACCCCTTATGTGTGTGATACGTGTAATAAAACCTTTAAACAGAAAGGCGACCTGAAAAGGCATAGTAGTATTCACACTGGAGATAAACCTTATGTATGTGATACTTGTGATAAAGGGTTGAGAGTGAAAGATAATTTGAAAAGACATGTGTGTGTTCACACTGGAGATAAACCTTAGATTGTCAAAGTAGGCTCAAAGTTTTATTCAGACTTGAACAAGCATTTTTTAATCACTGTTTAACAGTGTTTAAGCCGACTAAGGAGACGATTCATACTATTAAAACAGCTGCATAGTGATGAGGTTACCACCGGTATTATAGCTATATGTGATAATTCACGATTTGAAATAATACCAGTCCATGATATGAAATGAAGATCACACATTATATTACTTTTTATGTGATACTTTTCTTTAATAATATGATTAAAGTTATTCACGATGGTGATAAACTTGAGCATTATTGCACTCAACCAATATAAATGTAGATTAATAATTCACAATTTGTCCTAGCTGATATATATCATGTAATTAAATAGACAACTATATCTGACATTATGTATGTTACGTAATCAAACAGACATTCAACACTGAGATATGCCACTCACGTAATCAAAGAGACACTCCGCACGGATCTATGTATATTATGTTATCAAAGAGAAATTGAGCACTGATCTATGTATACTACGTAACCAAAGATAATCTATGTATAGTATATATTTTAGACGAGATACAATAAATAAATATAGGATACACTATGTATAATACGTTATTAAACAGACATTCAGCAACGTTGATTCGACGTTTGGTGTTTGCTGCGATAAGCGTATCAGAAGACAAGAGGTTATCTGCCTTATTTTATTTTTGGCTGTGTGGTGTATGACCTTCGTCAGATGCCTACCTATTTGAGGCGAAGCCGAAGTCATTTAAGATAAGCAGATAAGGGTGGGACATAGTCTTGACTTCGGTCTTCCTTTTGTCGCGATATAGCGTCATATGTGCAGAAAGGGACGTAAAACAATTTGAAGCGGAGCTGCTTCCATTGAAAGACATTTACCCCTAGCAAGCACGAGACGCTGTTTCAATGTTGATTCAATGGTGGGCCAGCATCTGAGACCGTGGTCCAGCATTAACCCAATGCTGGGACAGAGCTGTCTGGGTAGCCTGTTTTTGAAAATCTCTGCGTTTTCACATACATTTGAAGGCCTATAGTGTGTCCTTATTTTGAAATATTTTTGCCAATTCGATGTTTCGTACAAGTTGATATGTGTGGCTCTTAAGTACTCGGAAAATTCGGTAAGAGTACTTTCATTTTTGAAAGTACTTAGTACAAGCACGAGTAAAAAAGTATGAGTACGTGTACTGGTGAGTACTGCAAACTCGGTGTTTAAGTACTGAAGTACTGAGTACTATGTCCCCAAGCCTGATGCGGCTGCATTATAAATAATGCTCGCAGAATGATATGTGGATGAATATTAAAGGGTGAATGGGGACCAAAGGGTGGATGGGGACTAACAGTCGGATATTAATTATTGGAATAAATAATAGAGACAGCCAGACTAAAGGTTGAATATTGATTAATAAGACATATTTACATTATAACTAAAACCTGGTAGCGTGGGCACTCTTTGGTAGCCTCGCTCTTCACACAGCAGTGTGCACGAAGAGCAATCAGAGGTCAAACCGCCAACAGCAGCACTGTAAACGCATCATATAATCACAGATTGTGCCGTGAAAGGTAAATACATGTTTACATGATTATTATTTTTGAATATATCATTGATGGTGGTGTATTAGCAAACGCCACCCTCCATAAGCACGATATCTATACGTAAAAGGTTCTCAACCGACAGAACCGTGGGTCACCATACTCATACTAGTCCAGCAGCTTAGGACCACATTTGAAAAGGATGGGGACATGCCGGATAAAAGCACCATTTTTTTCCAGGCACTCATCAGGTCCTTAGCTATAATTCTGAGACCGGCGCCAAACGATGTAAGAAGTCAGAAGCTCCTATGAGCCATTTTGTAATAACGGGAATTTATCGCTTTCCAAAATCTTGAAATCATATTCAAAAATGAAAAATCATATCCCCATCCTTTGTCTAGGCTGCCAGCCAAAACAGTGAGCAAATGATAAACCTGTGTGTGAATGACTGTCTAACACTTCCCCTTATCGTCTATTCATATATTCTACACCTAACCGAACATTTTGTGAAATGCAGTTACGTCACCGGAAACCGTTTTGAATGGGAACTCGGTGAAAACAAAGTTATATAAGACCCCCTCCCCCATACTTCATTGTATTATCCAGTTCGGTGACAACAATGGATATAATGGCTATTGAGCTTCACGGAATGGCATATCACTTTAACTGGTGAATGACTATCAAACCCTTCGTCTTCGAGTATATTCATATATTTTGCACCGAACTGTCTCACCCTGCACCAAATTGGGAATACACAACTATATACCCTATACATATTAAACATGTATTGTATCATTGTTTATATGAACATGCGTTGTTGTTGCGTCTGAGACACAACTCTGTCACATTTTTAAATAATGTATAATGTATGATCTCAAATATTTACAGCTCAGGATATGCAGTTAGCAGTAGGTCTATGCTATTGTGAAAAGGGGCCCCTTTTATCCGTTTAAGTTAGTAGTTTAAATAGTTTCAAATAATTTTAAAATCTCATTTTACATGAATCGAATGTGTCATATCTGATACATAATCGTGATTTTTCTGTCAGTTATAAATCTATTTTTTATTTTATGTTGATTTCAATTATTCTGTGCCATTTTGCCAATTAGTGTGTCGGAGGACAGATGTGTTGAGGTCAACATTATTTTGTTCTCTGTCTGAATCTGTATCCCCCCGTTTTTATCCTTCCATGCTTTTAAACTGGGCAGCGAACTTTAGTTATTTTTATTTTGTTTTTCAGTTTGTTATGCGATGTTGTGCATCATAAATCACATAAAACGTTTGCCACGCAATAAATACAAACAAAGCTGTGTTAAAAACCACGCTATGACAGGCACATAAAAACATGTCTCTATGACCTCTACCAATACTGCCTACAAAAATATAATCATAATGCTACCACTAATTACAATATGTCTCTAAGACCTCTATCAAAACTGCATACCACATAATAATAATCATACCCAGAAAACACGAGGTGATGGCCTAATGTTTGGCTTATGTTGAGCCAACGTCAGAGACGATAGATCAACACCAACATGTCTCTAAGACCTATACCAAGAAGGCCTACCAAATATAATCATAATGCTACTACTATTCACACCATGTTTCTTAAGACCACTACCACGACATACCACATATAATTATAATATTACTATACCACTAATTACAATATGTCTTTGAGACTTCCACCAAGACTGCATACCACATATAATCAGAATGTTACTACTCATCATGGTATTTAGTGACATGAATTACATTATGATATTGCACTACATTTTAGTGCTAAAATATTTATTCTATAATATCAAATTTCACAAAAATTTGAATTGTACAAAATAAAAGCTATTTTGTTTACAACATCCACAAGCTGCACAACATGAGCATTCATTATTTACATAGAGCTGGAACTCTTACCGTAGCGGGCATCAGGAAGGAGAGGCTAAAAAGCTAAATTTTACAGTGCTAGATCAAAAAAATTTTTGACTGTGTTCATGGACGCTGACATCGAGTTTCTTGTTTATTGCTGAGGTCAAAGTTCAGCCACTGACACACACATAGATTAATATTTCTGTCGTATATGACCTACATTATCGCCCATGTCTCACTTCCTGTTTACTGGTGTGAATGTGTGCACCACCTAGCAAATAGAAAAATATCCCTGCGAGAACATTTCCCTTACGTCAGACCAAACTCACTGACAGTTTATTTAGTCTAGTTCAACAACATACTTGGACGACATCTAAAAAATGTGCTTCCGTTTTTAATATTTTAAACAGATTACACTACAATTCTGTAAAAATAGTAGTGTAATCAAACTCAGTGTTGCAGACTCCTATGGCCTATTTTTGTTCACTTGTAAAGTTTAGCTAGCGCGCAAGTGGGCTGCCTGGGCCTTCCGACAAAATATGGATCGCTCAACACCCTGCCATTTGATTTGTCAGGTTGTTTTTTGCTTAGAAGTAAGATCGATGTAACAGTCTGTAGAAACACAAGTACTGACACAGGCAGTGTTTCGTTTTGTGTTCAGATATAGGCTAGCTATATGTAGCATTGTAGGTAGCATGACCTATTAATAAATATCAAGACAACTGCAGCTGGATAAGACTCTGGCTTTAGAGTCTAATCTATAATAGCAGGTAGTCTAGCCTACACGTCACCTTCACGTTGCATTGCCTATATGAATATTATTACAAGTGTTTCATCTAGCTCTTTCTAACATGGCGCAGCGCGATGTTGCCTTTTGGGAGCGTCATGTTGCCTTCATGAGCGCCATGTTGCCCTTCTTGAGTGTCATGTTGCCCTTCATGTGCGCCATGTTGCCGTTCTAATAAGACGGTGAAATGCCTTTTTTTAAGTGTGGTTATGTCATATTCAACACACCCAGGCCATTGTGACTATGAAAACCACCCCAGCCACTGATGTCGTGCGTTCACACCTATGACGCAATACCTAATAACGGTCTGTGTACATAGTGGTAATAACTGGCGATGTTTACATACGGTACTTATTCTGTTTATACCCTTGACTGGGAAGGGTGGGTGCTGGAAACGCCTAACTAGGTGCCCGGCAGGATCAGGTGCCCCTGATCATAGGTGGCGCCTTGCCCCTTTTGAATTCTAGATGAAACACTGGTTCATAATAATTTCCGCTCACTTTCTAGGCACGCCTATTCATATTGCATTATGACTGACTATGATTGACTATTAAAATGCCTTTGGTTTTGTTGCAGAATAAAAAGACCCCGATGCTTCATAAGAAGAAAATCTAAAGTTGCCACATTCCATCATCTGACACCATATCTTTCATCTAAATTACTCTAGCTTTTTTCCCTATAATCACCATGCAGTTTGTAGCAATGCACTCCTTCCTAGTAGCTGCAAAATTTGCTTCACTGTCTGAATATATGAAATCAGGCAGCTTTATATATGTTAATAAACCATTTTGTGAAACAGAATTTTCGCACAAAGGCAATCTGAAAACACACCAGCGTGTTCACACTGAAAATAAACATTATGCTTGTGAAAATTGTGATAGAGTATTTACGCAAAAAAGCAATCTAAGAAAACATCAGCATGTTCACACTGGACAAGATCATTACTTGTGTGATATTTGTGGTAAAGGATTTATACAGAAAAGCCACCTACAAACACATCAGCGTGTTCACACTGGAGATAAACCTTATGTGTGTGATATTTGTGATAAAGGCTTCAAAGACAAAACCAGTCTGAAAATACATCATCGTATTCACACTGGAGATAGACCTTATCTGTGTGATGTTTGTGGTAAAGATTTTTCAGATAAACGCAACTTGACAACACATCAGCGTATTCACACTAGCTATAAACCGTATTTGTGTGATACTTGTGATAAAGGTTTTACACAGAATTATAGTCTTAAAGCACATACTCGTATTCAAACTGGAGATAAACCTTATTTGTGTGATACTTGTGGTAATGGTTATACAACGAAAAGCCACATGAAAAGACATCAGCGTGTTCACATTGGAGATCTACCCTATTTTTGTGATACTTGTGGTATAACATTTATACGGAAAGACCACTTGAAAACACATAAGCGTGTTCACACTGAAGATAGACCTTATGTTTGTGATACATGTGATAAACGATTCAAAGACATAAGCAGCTTGAAAGTACATCATCATATTCACACTGGGAGTAGTTATACACCCCATGTGTGTGATACTTGTAATAAAGGCTTTGCAAGGATAAGCAAGCTGAGAAGACATGAGGTTATTCACACTGGAGATAAAACATATGTGTGTGATACTTGTAAGAAACGCTTTACACAGAAAAGCCATTTGATGATACACCAGCGTATTCACACTGGAGATAAACCTTATGTGTGTGCTACTTGTGATAAAGGCTTTGCACAGATTGGCAGCCTTAAAGCACATCAACTTATTCACAATGGTGATTAACCTTATGCGTTTTGCACTTTTTTGTATTTAAACTTTAATTTCAATGCAATTTTTCAAAATCAAGTATTATAAAAATATTACGTATTCCAAATAATTACGACTGTGAAACATGGTAAACCACCTTATATATTGCAGGACTATGTTTGATGTCAGCATATTTACATTTGAAGGAATTGGCGATTAGACGTCCATCTTGGCTTTTTCACTCCCACGCATTTAGTAGAACCGGGATAGTTAGGGATTTCATGGTGTTTTTACTCAGAATACGTAAGGGAATCATCTCTGAAAAAAACAGCTTTATCTATTTTTCCCCTCCTTAAAACTAATGCTCCTGCGCTATTATTATCGAAGTTACAATACCATGAATTATGCCGCCAAACTAAAATCGTGTCAAATTATTATTTTGTGTTTGTTTCAAAACACTTAGCAAGGTGTGTATATTACATAATCGAATATAAATTCAGCACTAACTGATGTATTCAATACACTGCGATATATTCTAGAAAACTATAGTACTTATGATAATAATAAAAAAATAAATAATATTATTTCCTATAACAAACCAATAATAACATACATTGATAGTATTTTTTTTTAATCATTTTAAACCAGCTCTCACAAAGCAATCGATAATACTGACCGTTTTCAGTGTCACTTACTTCGCCAATGGCTGTTATTAGCCAGTGGGTTTAATGGCAGATGTCTTGAGGTCAACATTCATATTTTTAGTGTCCGAATCTGCTTCAAAACAACAGAATAATAATTACAGTAGAATTACAGTACAATAATAATTAATTAAATGACCACCTGAAAGAGTTAGTGAGCCACCGGATTAGCCGTAATGGTAGCCCCTGGATAATTAATGACACTACTGTTTATCAAGGTCACAACCAAAACTATTATACTGTCTTACTATCTTACCACATATCAAACATGTATCAATTTGTTATTTCAACTGATAATACAACTTTAAATAAGAATCTGTGTTTTTATTTATTTAAAGATGGGGGAGCACAACATGCATGCTCCTGAAAATAGGATCTGTTAACCTTACAAAATTGTATCGCTTCATTTTAACAGTATTATATTTCTCATGGAAATAATACTAAATGTCATTCTCGTTAATATAATATTATTTTTGTCCGAATTTAAACAATTCTTTTTTTTTACAAGAAATTGTTTTGTGTGGGTCTGTATAACATACATTCTTCTATTATGTATTATATACATGTAAGATAAATATGACATGCTTTATTGTATATATATATATTTATATATCATAACTGTACCGTTATAAAATACCACCCATTTGTATATACAAAACGATACGCCTAATTATTCAAAAGCTGTTTTATATTTTCTTAAATTTATACAATGTAGCGTCCGAAATCACCATCTGAAATTACAGTCTAAATTCCCAATATTAGTACAGGAAGAGTCACATAAGACAAAACGATGTTGGGCGTTCGAATTCACCTTGAAACGACCGAGATCAACGTCAGATAATACAGCAGACCGTCCGAAATTACCTTCCAAAATCACACATAGGTGTCAGAATTCACCAGTCGCAAGTTGAAATTATCAACCTTTTTTACATTATTTTCTTGGTTTATCGAAGGTTACACATTCTTGATTATACAGCGTAAGGCGAACACATTCTTGATTATACAGCGTAAGGCGAAAACATACATTTTTTTGATTGGCTATCATGATTGGCTATCATGTAGCCCTCACATGGGTCACATGATAGCCAATCACCCCATATAACGAAACAATTGTGCCCTATCTTGTGATAACTTTGATTTATTTGTCACAAAATTATTCCTTCTATATACGGGGTGATAGGTCACCTTTAAATTAGACTTTTCATGTGTGACAATCTGTATTGTTCAAAATGTTGATTGCGTGAATGATACAATTTTAGTTCCAAACTATGTTACAACTTGGAAAACTACTACAACGATGTATTGGAATCATGTTTGTGGAGGATTAGTTCAGATTATTCAACTAAATGTCACACTTTAGATAATCTGAGGAATAACTTTTTTGTTCGATTATCTATAATTGGACTTTGAAAATGAATGGGGTTTTAGGCCATATTTGTGCACACACATGCTACACTTGGCTCATGATAATCTACTGGGAATGGTGAGATGGCACTGTCCTCCAAACACAGGATTTGCAATTCAAGCCCCGGCTGTCTGAGGTCGAGCACATTACCTCTCGGTCACAGAGGCTCCCCACAATATTGATTTTTTATGAGTGAGCGTATGTAAGGGCCGATCCTGCATCCTGAACTGATTAACATCTTTATTTTATCATCATACCCCTTTCCATTAATTTAATGTGACATAGCAATGTTTTATCATCTATCAATCATAGATATAAGATGATATTCAAGTCCAGTTTTAATCCCTCTGTAAAGTATTAGATAGTGTGTGAAAAAATGTTGGTATTCACGCATGATGTGTAGGGAAAAATGGAGTTACCACTCAACTAGATACTCTAGGGATTATCAGTCTTAAGGCAGCTGAGTGAGATAATACATTTCGACAACAATACATTACACAGCGAAATCCAGCAGTCTGGTCATAACTGGGGTACTTTACTTAGTATGCCCAGAACTCTACATGAAGTATGAATGAAGTGAAAATATATAGCCCCACCGATTCGCAGACCCACATTTCATAATTTCTACATCATTTATTTTCAAATTACATTGTGTTTCGTCAAATAGTGACACTAACAATTTTTTTCTTATTCACCACATAGAATCTCAAATACACTAAATGCAGTAACAGATTAGGATTTATTTTTTGTATCTACATCCACAGTATCAACCGAAACTTCCTAAATAGTGTGGTGCTGTGCAGGTCTAATTGTTCAGGTAATATTACCTTAGCGTTTTCGGTATTGGCACTAGTATCACCTGTAGAAATACAGTAATATTGGCTAAATGTTGATTGTCAGTTGACAAAACAAATAAGATATCAGATGCTGCAACAAATGTAATTAACTGATTTATTCAGAGTAAAGCAGTTGGTATAATGATAATATACATATAATTATTTTTCATTTTTAACTCACCATATTCAGCTATGATATATGTTGATGACTATATATATTTTTAAATAATGTAGTATATTTACATAATTATATAAATGTAATAAAGTTACTACAAAGAACAACAGCTATGTATTTTTAGCGAGTTTCATTCTGTTTTTTTTTTCAACAGTTTAATTGTCATTTTTTTATGACTATAAGGCATCCACATCATTTAAGACGTTTACCTAGACATTGTTTTTTGGGGGTATTTCCTAACTTTAATATTAGAGTGGATGACAACATTATGATATGTTCTTATCACAATCATCAATGATCTTCTAGGTTAAAGTGATGTACATATGACCTCTAACATGTCATCAGACACTCTGACTACGTCATCTACGCGTTCAAGGTCAAACACGTGATTAGCCACAGGGTTGGAGGCTATCTGACCTACTTCTTTCCTGTCCACTTTACTGCCTACGGCCAGGACATATAGTTCTATGCCGGCCTGTCGTGCCAGGTCAGCTTGTATGGGAGTGTTCTGGGGGTCTACTGTAGATTTGCCATCAGTGACCACCACAGCTTTGTCGATTACATCAGGTCTATCCCCTCCTATCATTGTAAACACATCTCTGTGTAAAAGGCCTAGAGCTTCCTGTGTGTTAGTGCTGCCACCAGCGGAGGAAAACGTCAAAGCTGACAACATGTCCTGCTTGTTCTGACAAAAAAACAAGAGAAAAATGCGTTGTCAGAGAAAAGGCTTACACTTAATATCAGCCTCTGGTTTCATCTTGAAAGTCTTAGAACTTCACATAATAGCTGATATAAAACAGTAAAATTGTTTTTTTTTAAAGACTGCTTATATTGAATAGCCCTGGGAGGGACGGAGAAATTTCCTAAGATGAAGACAAGTTTCTCCATTAGAATCACACCATATACTTGAAGACCGAACTTAGTATATGATATGGTGTGATCCCAATCTCCCCCTGCAAATTTCAAGTCTTTCAACGAATTCACATGGCTGTTCAATATAAATGTATATTTGTGTAAGAACAAAAATAGCAACAATTGATGATACATGTACATTATCATGTTTTAACCCAGTATATGTTTTGTATATAAGCCTTATTTTAAATCAAACACATTTTTTTAGTTTCTGTAAAAATGAACAGCTCACAGTGAATAACAAACATAATGAAATGTATGTGTATTTATTGTATAATGCTAACCTGGTATTGGTTCAGGTTGAACTCTATCCTGGCGTCTGTAGAGTAGGTGATGATGGCCACTCTTACGTTCTCATTATTCACTGATAATCCTTCTATCATGTGACGTGTGAAATTATTTATCACGTGATACACCACGTCTATGCTCCCAGAAAGGTCAAGGACAAAAGCCAAGTCCATAGATGTCGTACAGTCTGTGTAATAGTTAAACATATGGAACAACCAAAATGAGAATGAATGATGCTTTTTTGATACAAGCAGCGGCGAAAAATATAGAACAACGAGTCACATGCCATATTTTAAATGTAATGAAGTTGAAAAAAAAAATATTTACTTTGATAATCCAATTTACTTGGTATCATTCGTTATTTGACTCAATTGTTATCGCTTTGAAGTTTGAATGCATGCTTTGCTGTTCATGCACCATGGTGAATAAAAAAAATGTTTTAATAATGTTTTTTAGATTCCACCAACACAAGTGAATGTTTAGTAATAAAATAAAAGTAGTGCTTCCTAAATGAAAATGACTGATTGACGCTTCAATTCACATACAAACTTATATGTGCCAATGTATTAGTGTGAGAAAGAAGACATTAACCAGACAATACTTCAAGACACGGAATTCGTGATCTGAAGTGAAGGAGATCCCACATGATTTATTTGGCAATTACTTAAAGCTTTGTTTCTCATCAAGGAAACCCATCGACGAAGACGGGCAACACTATGTAAAGTTAGGATGTGAATCCAGCTTGTGATCCAAATACGTTGCAGATTGTCACCTTGACGCAACAGTGTGTTTGGACGTAGACTTAACCCTCTTGAGTGGACTGAATAAGCATGCAAAAATATGATTGATATCAGATACCGTTTACCCTGTAAATAGTTAAATTTATAAAATAATATGCCCTAACCATATTCAATATTATCTCCCATAATGCCTAAAAGCATTATATTGAATCTCTAATACAGGCCTACCACACCCAGGTGTTTAGAGCGAATATTTATGAAATTCTTTGAACAATATATTTCTAATTTCTTGAATTAGTCACCTACTTTATGTCATCATCCTACAAGTCTAGAATTTCCACATGAATTGGTGGCTTGTAGTAAATGAAAATTTAAATTGTTCTGGCTGTTATGAGTGATTATGTATGTGACAATACTTACTTTTCTCGCAGTGTTGTCCAGTAAATGTGCTGTTGCATTCACAGTAATATCGTCTCATCAGATCAGTACATTGACCATTCACACAGGGATCAGCGGAGCAGCCGTCTAAATCTGAAACAAACTGAGCAGCTGTCTGAACCAGAAGTAAACAACACAGCAGCTGTCCAAGCATGAAACAAATAACCCACCAGATGTCTAAGCCTGAAAGAAACTACCCAGCAGCTGTCTAAGCATGAAACAAATAACCCACCAGATGTCTAAGCCTGAAAGAAACAACCCAGCATCTGTCTAAGAAAACAGCATAAAATTTTTCAAAAGAAGATCATTACTGTTATAATGTCTCTACCGGCAATATTCTAAATATATGGTTACAGTATATAGTGTACTGCCAATCTATGCAACAATGATTATAACAGCACTATCATAAACACGATCTACAATCTGAGAGATACAGTGATGGGAATTAAAATCAGAGTCAAATATTACGTAATTATGTTTACATTTAATTATACAGCAAAAATATCGTCCCACCGCTTTAAGAACTAACGATAAGAAATACCAAGTTGTAATTTAGACTTGGTCAGGGACACTTTGTAAACAAGTATGAATATGTGATACAAACTATTGCAGGTTGCATCTACTAGATTGTCCACAAGAGCTGGAAGATCATTTTGTGACTTTGCATAGAATACTGTCTCTGATTGGGGATAGCTGGCCAGGCCTCTCAACTCCATACAGTCGACAGTGTGCCCCACGCCCACCACAGCTATGTGTGTGTCCTGGTAGATATATTAAAGTGTTTGTGTTATTTAACATGATATGGGAACGGCTACATAAATTTAATTGCAGTGTTTATACATACAGTGGGATATTTTTCCAGTCATTTTTTTGGAAATCAAAACTTATGTATTCGATATCTTAGTGTGATTTATACATTTATATATATGCATTTCTTCAAACATTTTTACCTTGACTTTGGCTCTAATTGCCTCTGGTAGAGCGTCTATTTTGTTGATGTTGGAGTTTCCATTGGTGATGATAATTGCCATGTTTTGGACATCTGGTCTGTCTCCATTTGGAGCTGTAAACATCTCATCTGTCTATCAAAAAAATATAAATCAGTTTATCATACTTTAGTAACAGGAATTGTTTGAAATACATACTTATCCAAATTGCTGGGTCAATAAGACCTCCCGTAAAACTAAAAAATGAACACTGATAAAGAGTTTGTGGAGTTAATAAAGAGCATTGGCATTTTGGAACATGATTATAACACAGAATGATGTATCAACAAAAATGGAGAGACATCCTGGGTGTCCTAATATTTTCAGGATATACACCTGATCACATACAAGGGAGAGAATTCTTTGTAATATTCAAGCAATAGGGGAAACGTAGGTTTGTGAAATGACAAAACCCATTCCACCCGAAAAAAACAATTAAGGAGCGTGATTTCGGAACCTCTTGGCAGATGATGGATGGTGAACATGTGACAGTTTCGTCTGATGTTGAGTCCCCAATCAAATGTGTTTTATTGTCTTGTTTAACACCCTCTCGCGTGGGGGCTGCGACTTCTATTACTTTTAGCAACCTCATCCTGTACTCGACCTGTAGTCTTGTAGATCTTAAAACCCTGCTTCACTGTAAGTCTGTTCTAAAATCCACTCCGTTCTCTCATTCACCTTATATTTTTAACTTCTCCTCAAAGTATGACATCATAAAGTGAAGAAGAAAAAGTATCGCAGAAGCCAAAAATAATATTTTAGGAGAAAAGCTAGGATAATGTACATCCACAGCGCGTCACTCGTCTGAAAATAGACAGCTAGGCTGAGTATATATATATTACCGTACAGTTATACATATTATACCACCATATCGATTTTATATTACCATAGTGGCCAGTGCTGCTGCAGTGTTTGTTCCACCCCTGGAGTGGGTGACCCTCACTATGTGATTAATCACGTCCTCTTTGACCTTGTGTCTGTTCAGATGGAACTCTACAAAGGCAGTGTCACTGAAAGTTACCATGCCAACACGAACAGCTCCAGAGAACAGGTCAAGCTCCTAAATAAAATACATGATATTAGTCTGGGTCTCTTACCCCAAAAATATTCACCCAATAAATTTTTTATAGAGATTTTATAAATAATAGTTTATTAATGGTACTTTGGGTACATAGCATATATGAATATACATACAAAGAAATAGATGTACATACAAAATGTAAAATGTTTTCAAAGGTGGTTCAATAAAAAATAATATCATTTAAGTATTGTGCTGATCGGCTAATACCTTCATCGCCCAATGAGCAAACTCAAATATATTACTTACAATAATATTAGTTACGCTGTGTCTGCTTCTCAACAATATTATACAAATATTTACATTTGATATTACTTTCCAATAAGTTATACGATTATTTTAGTGACTGCAATATCCCATGTTAATAATCACATTCAGCTTTCCGTTAGGGGTTTTGTCAAGTTAAAAAAATTCCAAAAATCCGAGAAAAACTCGGATTGGTCAGACCCCACCCAATATTCAATTTTTTATTTTTTTTGGAAACACATGGAAACATGAAAAAAAAAAAAAAAAAAAAAAAAAAAGGTAAATTTTCCAAAAAAAAATAAAAATTCGAATTGGGGCTTGACCCACTCACCCACCCACTTCTGAGTTTTTACATTTATCAAAAAATATATAATCACGTTTCTAAAAAGTAAATTGAAGGTTGTATGCCAAATTTCTTACATTTTATGTTTATTTTAAAGTGTTTGTATCTGCTAATGCTGCACTGTTAATAAATGTGTCTAAGTTATCAAAGGCAGTTATGTGATGATCAGAATAGTACTTAAAACAATTCATATCCATATCATTCAATAAATTGTAATGCTACTACCTGAGAATCTCAACAATAAAATGCAAATTGCAAGCTCTTATTTGTTATATTATCACCCACCTGTACAATGGCAACAATAAAATCTAACACTTTCACAAACCGTCCACTGCGCATGCTCCCAGATCGATCAAGAACAAAGACAAGGTCAATATTACCAGTACAAGCTGAAAACAAAGATCACAAGGTCTTACTGTATCACCGGATCTAAGCAATTCATCTGATACTCAATTACTTACTAGTTGTAACCACTTACATATAATAGTCCAAATAATCACGTATTTTAGCCAGCAAGGTAAGTGATGTTAATGTTGAATCCACGCCTCTTGGTCACCGGTCATGTTCACGAGGTATATAGTGTAGCCCCCCTCCCAACTAAGCATGACAAAGTGCCAATAGGTAGCACAATTTGATGTGGGATTTTACTTGGAAATTGTACAAATTGAAGTACGAATTACAAATACAGCTCACATGTGGGTGTCATACTCACCTCTTTCACAGCTATTTCCAGTAAATGTTTGAGGACACAGACATTGATATGTGTTTCTCTTGTCTATACATGTGCCACCATGTCTACACGGGTCTCCAGCACAATCATCTACATCTGGACATAAACAATTAATATAGTATTAGAAATTCATCGCCATTGTAAGTGTTTATCTATACATGTGTAGAATGGCCCCTATCACAGTGATCGATGTCTGTATAAATATGAACAATTAACGTGCAATTTACGTACATCAATAGGGACTGTATTATTGTAGAAGTTAAAATATACCGTACGCATCAGATTAGTCAAATGGTCATATCATCTGATGCCAATCTGATGCCTACTATATATTACAGCTTCTACTACAATGAGGGCGCAAGTTAGTTACATCGGACAAATGTAATATTTCTGATTTATATTATTTTATGTACTCACTGTTGCAGATGCTGTCTATCAACTTGTCCTGTACGCCATGAAACAAGTCAAAATTGCCCACAGTTAGGACATTCTTATCAAGAGGAGCTGACGCAATACCTCGCAGCTCCTTCATTTTGACGTTCTGGCCTTATGGTTGTGAATAAAAATTATAGATATAGTCTGACTTCTTAATGTATTATCATCATAACATAGTAAACACACATTTCAACAAACATTAAACAAAACATAATTAACATACATCTACACAATATTTTGTTCAGATATATATGCTATTATTTTCAATAAACCGAATAATTATTAATATAAACCTGATCTTCTAATAAAGCCATTTAACTATTCAATATTATTATCTTATCCACATATACAAATTAGGACTAATCGTTATCTGAAATTTATGGTAAATTTCAGTTTAGTGAGGATGAAGCTTCCTACAGACCGAATTTTATTAGACATTATGCTTACGTGAATTTTTGCATAAAAAGCTACATAAAATTGATTTATACACTTTTCCGGTGAAGAAATTGTGTGTCATCTGCTCGACAAGCCTTACCTACTCCAATGACGAGCAGGTCATCACCTGTTGATCTGGCCGCCATTGCTGCTGACCACGTGAGCGGCGGGTCGTCAGACCGCCCGTCTGTAATGATTATACCCAGGTTAGACGTATGATTACGTTCTCCATACGTGACGTTACTGAGTACTGACGTGATCATGTCTATAGCTGAGGCGGTGTTACTGGTGCCGCCATGAAATGATAGACCTAAGGCGTCAAGTGCCCCGTATTTAGTAGATATCTCATCCAGGGTGAAGACGAGTCGTGCTTCTGTGGAGTAGTCTATCAGGGACATCCTGTGAAAGCCTGAATCCAGGGTCAACCCATTCAAAACAAGGTCAGCTATAAAATCAAGCTCTTTACGAAAGTTGTGTTTTCTCACACTTCCCGATGAGTCGATGGCAAGAACAACATCTGCAGGCTCACGACAAACTGGAAAACACCAACTTCAGTTAATCTAAACTACATCCTGCATCTTGGGACATGTCTTAAAAAAATCTTTGATGAAGATTGGTTATGGTAGCAGTTGTGTATTCTATGCACTATTTATATAATTTAGTGTATGTGGGATAACCCTACACTTAGAGGTAGAATTTCTGAAGCTATTTATGATCTAAAAATATCATTTTATTTATATAATTAAAATCGCTAAAAGTAAAAGTGACGCAATAAGGCGAAAATCATTTTTATTTTAGTTCTTTGAGATGTCAATAATTTTTCAACATGTCCATAAATAAGAATTCCTAAAGCTGTATAATTTGTGTTGCACGGTAACTAGTCAAACGAAAAAAGGGAACGAGATTTAATTTCCGACGTACATGTCCAAAATAAAAACACATGCTACGGAGCCACAACCCAAAATTGGAAAGATTTCCACAATTCTAGTCTATGGCCATTATCACATATTATGGACTTATCAAGACGCGAAAATAAAACTGGTTACAATATGACCGACATGTTGAGAGGCGTGAAAAAAATATAAAGTGAACATTGTATAAATACTCAATATATCCTGCGAGCAAATATCTAGGTCAAATAAAAAAATATAAATATACAAAGAGCAAAATGTTATATCTTAAGAACATTTTAAATTATGTAAATTCTTAAAAAAAACGACTATATTTTTTGAAACGTGAAGGCAATTATAGTATAGGCTCACTGTTGACTAACCTGCTTTGGCCTTGATTATGAAATATGATCTCTCTAAGGATGTGTGCGCCTCTGAGCTCGGTCCGCTGATATAGGCGCTATGGAAGTACTATTTGATTGATTAAGTGATTGATTGATATTTAATCAAGTGTTTACTATGAATATCTGACCTTTGTTGCACCTCCTGCCGACATAGCCATCTGTACACTCACAGAGAAACATGCCTATTCCATCAATACACCTACCTCCGTTCAAACAAGGGCTGTTACTGCATTCATTCTCACCTAAAGCACGACATAGAAAATAACAGAGATAATATGCATATTCTATTAACACAGTATCACAGTTAGGTAGAAATGCATTTATAATCACATGAGATACAGTATAACTACCAGCACTCACATAGTGAGAGAGGTACGTCCATTTTGTTTTAAATATCAAATATATCACTGATATAGCTATATTATTCTTCAAAATGTATTTGTGTTGCTCAGCAAATATGTGAATTAATTAAATAAGAGATATTTTAATATTGCCTGAGTACTTTAATGAGGTTATGTCCTTAACGATATTCTTTACTTATAATCTTTATATTTCAATAATATTTCTTCCTAGGCAAATACTCTCACACGTAATAAAACACTTTTTAAGAAGTGCACATTGTTAGATATGAATTGTATTTGATGGTAATCTTTTAATTCAGTACATAAATTACGTTAAACACCACTACTATATTGTATTAGATCTCTACATCTGTTACATATGAGCCTGAGGACCTGATCTGTACGCTCGCTCATTCTATCGTGACCTTATAGTATTATACATACTGTTACATATGAGTCTGAGGACCTGGTCTGTACTCTCGCTCATTCTCTCGTGATCTGGTAGTAGTATTGTGTTGACGTCATAGGGATATGATGATATAGCGTTCAGCTCATAGATATCCAGCCATTTCCCCACACCAACCGTGATGACGTGCACACCACTCGTCTTCAACATCTCAGCCTCTTTCAGCACTGCCTGATAACACATGACATAGTGACGTCATCATAGTCAGATTACATATAACACAGGGTGACGTCATCACTGCCGGTGAAATACAGAACCGAATGCAATGAAATCGTCAAAGCCATGTGACATAGAAAAAGAAGATATTATGACAATAGTAAAGTAGAAAAAAATGAAAGAAAAAACAACCACTGCTGAGTAATAGCTGTTAGATAGAAGGTTTACCAATACATGGCAATTTTTTTTAAATTTTCACCCACTTGAAATCATCTTTATCCACTACAAGTCGAGAATTGCGACAGCAATTCGCGGCTTGTAGAGGATGAAGATGACAATGGTAAATTCAGGCTTGAAAGGGTTGAGGAGGTGACATGGTTCAGCTGACAACATATCAATATGTCGTGTTTTAATGCATGTGAATTTGCAATGCAGGATCAACATTAGACCAGCACTGGGGCAAACACTTTGACCTCCAGTCTTGACCTCTATGCAATAAATATAGCCTACCTGTTTATCTGGTGTATTAGATGCCCCATCTGTGATAATCACAGCAAAATTCGTCACGTTATGTCTGTCTCCATTAGCCTCAGTCAACATGTTTGTTCTGAGATGTCTGAGAGCGGCTGCTGTGTTTGTCATTCCTCCCCGGTATGTGATGGCATTAATGGCCTCAGCCGCCTCCACCTGGCGAAATAAAATAATATTAAATTATCTGTATGTGATAGCATTAATGGCTTCACCTGCCTAAACCTGGCAAAATGAAACCACCCTGTACGTGACAGCATTAAAGGCTTCAGCCGCCTCCACCTGGAGAAATAAAACCATCCTGTATGTGATAGCATTAATGGTTTCAGCTGCCTCCACCTAGAGTGATAAAACCTCTCTGTATGTGATAGTATTAATGGCTTCAGCTGCCTCCACCCGGAGAAATAAAACCACCCTGTATGTGATGGCATTAATGGCTTCAGCTGCCTCCACCTGGAGAAATAAAACCACCCTGTATGTGATGGCATTAATGGCTTCAGCTGCCTCCACCTGGCGAAAGAAAACCACCCTGTATGCGATGGCATTAATGGGTTCAGCTGCCTCCACCTGGCGAAATAAAACCACCCTGTCTGTGATAGCATTAATGGCTTCAGCTGCCTCCACCTGGCAAAATAAAACCACCCTGTATGTGATAGCATTAATGGCTTCAGCTGCCTCCACCTGGCAAAATAAAACCACCGGTATGTGATGGCATTAATGGCTTCAACCACATCCCCAGCTAGCGAAATAAAATTACCAAGTTACAAGTAACAAGTAATTTATTTCCGATGACCTTTCATGAAGGTAAGACAGACATATCTGTCTGTGATAGCATTAATGGTTTCAGCCGCCTCCACCTGGCGAAATAAAACCATCCTGTATGTGATAGCATTAATAAAAAATTATATGTATGTGATAGCATTAATGGCTTCACCTGCCTAAACCTGGCGAAATAAAACCACGCTGTATGTTATAGAATTAATGGTTTCAGCCGCCTCCACCTGGCGAAATAAAACCATCCTGTATGTGATAGCATTAATGGCTTCAGCTGCCTCCACCTGGCGAAATAAAACCACCCTGTATGTGATGGCATTAATGGCTTCAGCTGCCTGCACCTGGAAAATAAAACCACCCGTATGTGATGGAATCAATGGCCTCAGCTGCCTCCACCTGGCAAATTATGACCATCCTGTATGTGATAGCATTGATGACTTCAGCTACTTCACCCACCTGCCAAAATATGACCATATAATACATACATATTGTTTAGGTTTAAAGTGTTTAGTTTTATAATTATTTCTTGGACATGTGCTGTATTTTCCCATATCGCACGAAAAATGAACAGCGTTTGTATTCTCACACGACGAAGTCATATATTATGTAATTGCTATAAAGATTATAGAATTAATGGTTTCAGCCGCCTCCACCTGGCGAAATAAAACCATCCTGTATGTGATAGCATTAATGGCTTCAGCTGCCTCCACCTGGCGAAATAAAACCACCCTATATGTGATGGCATTAATGGCTTCAGCTGCCTCCACCTGGAAAATAAAACCACCCGTATGTGATGGAATCAATGGCCTCAGCTGCCTCCACCTGGCAAATTATGACCATCCTGCATGTGATAGCATTGATGACTTCAGCTACTTCACCCACCTGCCAAAATATGACCATATAATACATACATATTGTTTAGGTTCAAAGTGTTTAGTTTTAGAATTATTTCTTGGACATGTGCTGTATTTTCTCATATCGCACGAAAAATGAACAGCGTTTGTATTCTCACACGACGAAGTCATATATTATGTAATTGCTATAAATTGCAGTTCAACTACAGCTAGAGTGCGATATGGGCTGATACCGGTATACGTATCATAGTGGAAATTACTGCGCAGAGTGTGATAAAGTCAGTTTGTTTTATTTGTGTCAACCCTCAAACCAGTAGTACCAAACATTAATAACATGCTATTAGCTGTAGATAATTTATTTATATTGGTAATATCAACTTGCAAACACAAATTGTGCTATCAATATGACATAACCGTTTTTGACCTTGATTGATGAATTCATGGCTAAGTTCTTATCTCAATGTGAAATACAATTTTCAGAAAATGACATTTATTTAATTATTGTCTTTAAAATGTTTTATATGTAACAACGTTAGACACTAAAATTGAAAACAAATCAAACTTGAGGTGAATTAAAATGTTTAAAAGCATTTAAATAAATTGTGATGCAATACAGTATTTTTTATACAGTTAATTTGATGTACAATAAGTAAAATGGTACAGGCATATATTATTTGTTCTTGGTAGCGGTTGAGATGGTAGGCTAGTAAGTGCATGAGTTTAGAATGTTGTAGTACCTTATCTTGGTAGCAGTTGAGGTGGAAGGCGTGTAGATGATCATCACTATATGATACAGCGCCCACTCTAGACGACCCTCCTACATCCAAACTGTGAACAATAACTGAGACAAACTCACGTGTGCTTCTGAACTGTTTACTGCCAATACTACCTGAGAAATCCAGTACGAACACTACATCTGTGGTACACACAGTACCTGGAAAAAACACATACATATCGTACCCGAAGAAATAAAAAGTGACACAGATATATCAATATGTCAATATAACATAAACACATTACTTGCAAGTGAAATAAAATACTAAATGTTCGATGACAAATAGCACACACATGAGAGAAGATATGCCATAAAAATACCATGGAAAATAATCTAAAAAAATGTTTTAATGTTTTTTAATTAGTTTTATTCTTGCGAAATTTGTGATATTTAATTAAATGTGTGTTTTATATTTATGTAAAAAACTGTTCTGCTTAATATATCATTGCAAATGGAATTGGAGAAATGCGGACAGTTTATTATTGAAAAGCAAATCACTATAAATATGACGTATGTATAATGATATGCAAGAAGTGGTCTGACCTGTATTACAGGCTTCTCCTATGACGCCGTTGAGTATCGAGGTGAGACCAGTGAAGTCAGCACTCAGCCAATAATCTTTATTGATGGCTTGTGGAGGAGATGATACCCTACGTAACGTCTCGTTACTAACAGGAGCTGTACCTACTCCAGCCACGCCTACAGCTAGGACCTGATAGAACAAACAGAGAGAGGAGCGTAAAGTATAAGCAGTCACACAAACACCCACACCAACAGTCACACCAACATCTAGGTCCTGATATAATAAGCAGACAGAGGAACTTAATGTATTAGCAGTCATCCTTATTGGTGGCTTGGGGAGGAGATGACACTCTACGTAACGTCTGATTACTGACAGGAGCTGTGCCTATGCCAGCCACTCCCACAGCTAGGACCTGATAAAACCAACAGAGAGAGGAACGTAAAGTATAAGCAGCCTCACAAACACCCACAGCCAGGACCTGATAGAACCAACAGAGAGAGAAACATAATGTATAAGAAGTCACACAAACAGTCACACCAACATCTAGGACCTGATAGAACAAACAGAGAGAGGAACATAATGTATAAACAGCCTCACAAACACCCACACCCACAGCTAGGACCTGATAGAACCAACAGAGAGAGGAACATAATGTATAAACAGCCTCACAGCTAGACAGTCATCGTTATTGATGGCTTGTGGAGGAGATGCTACCCTACGTAACGTCTCATTACTACCAGGCGCTGTGCCTACTCCGGCCACGCCTACAGCCAGGACCTGATATAACAAACAGAGGGAGGGGAACATAATGTATACACAGCAACACAGATAGACAGTCATCCTTATTGATGGCTTGTGGAGGAGATGATACTCTATGTAACGTCTCATTACTAACAAGCGCTGTGCCTACTCCGGCCACGCCTACAGCCAGGACCTGATATAATAAACAGAGGGAGGGGATCATAATGTATACACAGCAACACAGATAGACAGTCATCCTTATTGATGGCTTGTGGAGGCGATGACACTCTACGCAACGTCTCGTTACTGACAGGAGCTGTGCCCACACCTACAGCTAGGACCTGATAGAACAAACAAAGGTAGGGGAACATAATGTATAAACAGCCACACAGACAGACGGTAACCAATACTGTGAGGAGCTGTGTTTACTCCAGTCACACCGCCATCTAACACCTGATAGAACCAACAGAGAGAGGAACATTGTGTATAAGCTGCCACGCAGACAGTCACACCAACATCTAGGTCCTGAAATAAATATATAGTGTATGAGCAGCCACATAATCTTTATTATAATTGTGTTGGTTTTCTATTTTGCTGTGTGTTATTTCACAAATAATTTAGAAGAATAGAATCAGATTCTATTTTTCTTGTTATAATTAGCTGTTGATATTCAAACCTTTATGTTGCTGTCGTGTAGCGCCTTGGCGTTCTTTACTGTCTCCTCCAGCAGGTATTGTCCTGATATGATAGGAATACCATCTGTCAGCAATATGGCGACATTAGGTGCCTCTGGTCGACTGTCCCCCTATAACCAAGTGATAATATAAACCATATGGTCATATAAACTGGATGTTCACAGAAACTAGATTTCTGTTCAAGTAGATGGTCGCATAAGCCAGTTGTTCATATATGTGAACAGTTTGAGCAAGATATTCAATGTCAAATGTATATTACATAGTCCTATAATATATGCTCATATAAACATCATATTCACCAAATGACCACATACAATGCTGACATCAACATGATAAAGCAAATAAAAGCTTAACAAATGTAGATCATTTTGAACAAGCATTTCAATACATTGTGTTTCAACACAATTACAAATATAATGCATGTTGAGTGACTATGGAAGGCAAAACAATGGAGAATAAAGCTTACTTGAAAAACCTGGAGAGCTTTTTTGAAGGCTTCAGGCGTGTTAGTTTCATGCCCATCATACTTCAGGTTTTGTATAGCCCTAGTGAGGGATGTCTGGTCACTGTGGTCATCTAACGTCCAGTCGATGTATGCATTACTGGAGAATCTGACCATAGCCACCCGGTGCTTGGCATCAGGGTCTGACCTGTCCAACCCGGCGTCTATGTCGTGTGTCAACTTGACCAGGAAATCCTTCACAATGTCCCAGTTCATGGGATGATCCGTGTTAATACTGCCTGAGGAATCCACTATCAGAGCGATATCCAACTCACACTTTCCTGAAGATATACAAGTTATCAATGTGAAAATGCTAATGTTTAACTACGTTCATCCAAATAAATATTAGTTATCATTCTCTGTTACACATATTTCATGGTTAGTCCATTTACCAAATATTAATTTGCACAGACCTTGCCAAACCAATACCATTACCAAAGCAGAAGATTATTTTTTCATGGAAGCTAAAAACTTGCATTTTGATTCTCCACATCTTCATGACAAAATCAGCAATAAACTGCCAAATCAGCAATAACCTGGTTCAGGGGTATATTTTATCTATGGCACATGACGACCATAGTAAATACCTCCCATGCTGTCCACCTATAGTTACATGTACATGATGAGAGTTTATTTTACCTGCTGTAGGGAGAGGTGATAACTGGTTGTTACACATGTAGCTGTAGATGACCTCTAGCACTGAGCTACTCAGACTGCCCAGTGTGTCATAGCTGAACGTGGTCCAGTAATTCTCATTCACAATAGCAGGCGCGGAGGCTATGTCACTTAACTCATCTATGTCCACCATGTCACTCACACCTATAACGTATACCTACAACAGAAACATTTCATCTATGTCCACCATATAACTAACACCCATGACGTATACCTACAACAGTAGTGCCTAAATCAGAGATTATATCTCAAAGGCACATAGATTAGAATCAAATTTTGAGTCATAAAGCGGGCTTGTCTGCAATATATACAATACCTATAACGATGTGAACCTAACATGATTAAGTGAGAAAAACAATCTTTAGTGACATTTAAAACTTAATATGATTTAAAAGAACTATTTGTGAGCAGAAATATTACTTGACAACATAACCTCACCGGAGCAGCGATTTCATTAACATAGTTCATAACAGGTATCAAAACAGTTTATTCGCATTCAAAACAATAAAACAAAACATTCCAAAACTGTCGAAATATTTTGAGTTTCATAGAAATGTGTTCCCTTTCAATGTTTTATATATGCTTAGTTACTGTGATATGCAGTGATTAATCTATCATTTCACCTTGGAATCGTCCTGCAGTGCCACAGCGGCCTCTGTTGTGAGGTTAGTATTGATGTCTGAGGCCCCATCAGTGATCACGATCACCAGATCATCAGCTTGTCTGCTCAGCTCTGTGCTCAGTAATGTCTGAGCAGCACTCAATCCAGCCGCGGTGTTTGTGCCTCCTGGTATATACTGTATGTTATCTATGGCGTCCTAAAATAGATCACATAACTTAGCTCATAGCAATAAATAGAATATTATGCGGTGTTTGTTCCACCTGGTATATACTGTATGTCATCTATGGTTTTGTACAATAGATCACATACAACTTAGATAATAGCAAGTTTAATATCTTTTAACTTATCACTTGTTGAAAAATGACGGTGTTTGTACATCCCAGTATGTACTGTATGTCATCTATAGCATCCTACAATAGATGAAATCAGATCATAACAAGTCACTGATGAATCTAGTGACTGATCACTTATGGCTCATTACACATAAGGAATATTTTGCGATTTGTTTACCTCCTGGTAAATACAATATGTCTTCGATGGCATCCTAAAAGTAAGCACATATATTAATTTAACACTTAATTGAGTGATAAAGAATCTAAAGAGTATATGTAGCCTGTCAATCCCTCACTATGTCTTCAAACAAAAATTTCACATCATCACTGAAACATAATATCTTACACCTAAGGAGAGAATGTTCATGAATCGGTTTTCATGATGTGCTGCTTTTTGAAATGTGTCAACCCCTCAAGTGTTTGTCACCTACTGCAGGTTGAAAATTGCAGCAGAAATTCCGGGATTGTGGTATATGATGATAATTATACTAAACTTAGTATTGAAATGATTAACTGACGTAACTGACTTTCTGAGTGTATTTATTATTATATTCAGTTAATGCTCGATAACTTACCATAAGTTCTTGAATATCTATGTAGTCACCAATAGAGAGCGCCACATGTGCTTCCGTGGAGAATGTAACCACTCCCACTTGTGCTCCGTCAACGCCTACACCACCTGGCCAACCAATCACCATGTCTCTTACAAACTGCTTAACCATAGTCCAACCATTGCGGCTGACACTAGCTGAACTATCCAGCACAAAAACTAGGTTAGCTTGCCAACTGCACCCACTGTAGTTTCCTGACAAAAAGGTACAAAGTGTCAATAAAATAATCTTACAATATTATTTTGCTTTATAGTAGCTGCACACCCTACTATCACCATTTCGATCTAGCTATTGCTCAATAAATGACCCATCATCTCCAACTGACAATCACATCTTCCATTTATACTGTTCTTTGTGTATGTGTAGTGTAGACACTGTATTTGACATACCAAGCATAGCCTTACCCCGATTCGTCTTCCCTTTTACTTACCAGTACATGTGGTGTGGACACTGTATTTAACATACCAAGCGCAGCCTTACCCCGATTCGTCTTCCCTTTTACTCACCTGTACATGTAGTGTGGACATTGTATTTAACATACCAAGCGTAGCCTTACCCCGTTTCGTCAACATACCAAGCGTAGCCTTACCCCGATTCGTCTTCCCTTTTACTCACCTGTACATGTAGTGTGGACATTGTATTTAACATACCAAGCGTAGCCTTACCCCGTTTCGTCAACATACCAAGCGTAGCCTTACCCCGATTCGTCTTCCCTTTTACTCACCTGTACATGTAGTGTAGACATTGTATTTAACATACCAAGCATAGCCCTACCCCGATTCGTCTTCCCTTTTACTCACCTGTACATGTAGTGTAGACACTGTATTTTACATACCAAGCGTAGCCTTACCCCGATTTGTCTTCCCTTTTACTCACCAGAACACGTGGTGTTGATCAGGGGGTTTAGTAGTAGGTCCAGTGTGTCAAAGTCTGGAGTCCTGAAGTATTGTTCTCCAGGTCTCTGTGGCTCTGAGGATATCATCATCAGCTCTGTCTCATTCACTTCCTCAGTGATTCCCACAGAGAAAACCGTCACCTGGTCAAAGACAGATATGATACAAAAAAGACAATCAAATATAAATCCAACACTGACAAAAAATACAATCCATAGCATGAGTTATGGATGAATGACTTCATCAGTGATTCCAACAGCGAGCATTGTCACCTGATGCAAGAAAATGCCTTGGTAAAAAATTAATAATGCTTAACAACATCCACCAAGGATTCTAACATTAGGCGACATCACCTGACAAATCAAAAATCACAAAATGTATAAAATCTACAGTCTGAGCAATGGTTTAATTACATTATATATGCGAAAAGATTGCATAGCATATAACAGAGTTAGCCTGTGCATGAATAGATAAATGAATGGATGGATGGATAAATGAATGAAAGAATACTTGAATGAATGAATGAATGAATGAATGAATGAATGAATGAATGAATGAATGAATAAATGAATGAATGAATGAAGGAATAATTGAATGAATATCTGAATGAATAAATGAATGAATGAATTAAAGAATGAATGAATGAATGAATGAATGAATGAATGAATGAATAAATGAATGAATGAATGAATGAATGAATGAATGAATGAATGAATGAATGAATTGATATATCAATAAATCAATCAATCAATCAAGCAAAAACTTAATCGATTGATCAACCAATCAATCAACGAGCGACTAGATGATAAACTGCAATGCACCCTAACGTATATTTGAATGTCATATAATGATGACCATATTTAATCCAGAGCACGTACACCTTTGTTTTTGAGTGTGTCAGAACTCTGCACTGTGATCTCACTGTCCCAGGTGGACTTCCCGTCTGTGATGACAATGGCTACATTCGGGGAGTTAGCTCTGTCACCGGCACTGACCACAAAGACATCACGGGCAGCCAGCAGTAGACCTCCTGATGTGTTAGTGTTCTGGTTCTTATACTCTAGCATCTCAATAGCATCTCCCATAGAGTACAGGTCATCAAAACTAAAAAAAACCAGATCCTAGTGTCTTAATAGCATCTCTCATAGAATCTTGGTCATCAAAACTAAAACAAAAAGAGACTAATGGCTAAACAAAAACATATTCTAGAGTCCCAATATCATCTTATATAGAGACCTGTTCATTAAAATTAAAACACAAACAGACTTCAGAGTTTCGATGACATCTTCCATAGAGTCATGCTCATCAAAACTAAAACAAAAAACAGACTCTAGCGTCTTAATAGCATCCCCCATAGAGTCTTGATCATCTAAACTGGAACAAAAACAGACACAAGCGTCTTAATAGCATCTCTCATAGAGTCCTGGTCATCAAAACTAGAACAAAAAAACAGATTGCAACATGTTATTAACATCTTCCATAGAGGCTTGTTAAGCAAAACTAATACAAAAAAAACAGATTCCAGAGTGCCAATGGCATACCCGATAGCGTCCTGGCGATCAAAACTAAAATGAAAGCAAAGTTTATAAAATAAAAAACAAAGTTAGATTGGCAATGGCATATCCCATGATATAAGACTGATGTAAGTCCATGGCGGCAAAGTTGAGTGAAAAAGTTGGCGAAACTGGGTAATTTACCTATTTAGATATTGTGAAATATTTTAAGATTCATTTTCAATGTCAACCTAAAGGTTGTGACATTCCTACTTAATTTACCTCTGCATAATGAACCTAAAAATACACAATATTAACAACTTATTTTCGATTGGTAGTATTTTTTTTATAATTGGAAGCTGGACTTTATAGCTTCAACTGCATGATATTCTAATTTTAAAAAGGAGATCAGGCTCTTACACCATAACTGACCTGGTGAGATTCCAGACTAGCTGAGCCTCGTTGCCGAATATCACCATGGCGATTCTGACGTCATCTCTTCCCACCTCAAATGACGTGGCTAGTGTTTGTACAAAGCTCTTAACAAGGTCCCAGTTGTCACAGGTTACGATGGAGCCGCCGTCATCTATGATCCCTGTGTCATCTTTACATATACTGCCTGAGCCGTCCACGATAAAGCAGAGGTCCATGTACCTACAAACTGAGAGAGCACAGGTCCATGTGCCTACACACTGATAGAGCACAGGTCCGAGTGCCTACACACTGATAGAACACAGGTCCATGTACCTACAAACTGATAGAGCATAGGTCCATGTACCTACAAACTGATAGAGCACAGGTCCATGTACCTACAAACTGATAGGGCATAGGTCCATGTACCTACACACTGAGACAGCACAGGTCCATGTGCCTACACACTGATAGAGCACAGGTCCATGTACCTACAAACTGATAGAGCATAGGCCCATGTAAACACTGATAGAGCATAGGTCCATGTACCTACACACTGATAGAGCATATGTCCATGTACCCACAAACTGATAGGGCATAGTTCCATGAACCTACAACCTGAGAGAGCACAGGTCCATGTAACTACAAACTGATAGAGCATAGGTCCATGTACCAACACACTGATAGAACATATAACCATGTAAACACCGATAGAGCACAGACCCATGTACCTACACACTGATAGAGCATAGTTTCATGTACCTACAAACTTATAGAACATAGGTCCATGTGCCTACACACTGATAGAGCATAGGTCCATGTACCTACACACTGATAGAGCATAGGACCATGTACCTACACGCTGATGGAGCATAGGACCATGTGAACACTGATAGAGCATAGGTCCATGTAAACACTGATAGAGCATATGTACATGTACCTACAAACTGATAAAGCATAGGTCCATGTACCTACACACTGATAGAGTATAGGTCCATGTACCTACACACTGATATAAAATAGGACCATGTAAACACTGATAGAGTATAGGACCATGTAAACACTGATAAAGCATAGGTCCATGTACCTACACACTAATATAGCATAGGTCCATGTGCCTACACACTGATAGAACATAGGACCATGTAAACACTGATAGAGCATAGGTCCAAGTAAACACTGATAGAGCATGTACCTACAAACTGATAGAGCACAGGTCCATGTACCTACAAACTGATAGAGTATGGGTCCATGTACCTACACACTGATAGAGCATAGGTTCATGCACCTACAAACTGAGAGATCATAGGTCCATGTACCTACAAACTGAGAGATCATAGGTCCATGTACCTACAAACTGATAGAGCATAGGTCCATGTACCTACAAACTGATAGAGTATGGGTCCATGTACACACACACTGATACAGCATAGTTCCATGCACCTACAAACTGAGAGTGCATATATCTATGTACCTACACGCTGATAGAGCATAGGTCCATGTACCTACACTCTGATAGAGCATAGGTCCATGTGCCTACACGCTGATAGAGCACAGGTCCATGTACCTACACACTGATATAGCATAGGTTCATGTACCTACAAACTGAGAGTGCATATATCTATGTACCTACACGCTGATAGAGCATAGGTTCATGTACCTACACTCTGATAGAGCATAGGTCCATGTGCCTACACGCTGATAGAGCACAGGTCCATGTACCTACACACTGATATAGCATAGGTTCATGTACCTACAAACTGATAGAGCATAGGTTCATGTACCTACAAACTGAGAGAGCATAGATCCATGTACCTACACACAAATAGAGCATAGTACCATGTAAACACTGATAGAGCATAGGTCCATGTAAACACTGATAGAGCATAGGTTCATGTACCTACACACTGATAGAGCACGGGTCCATGGACCTACAAACTGATAGAGTATAGGTCCATGTACTTACACACTGATATAGCATAGGTCCATGCACCTACAAACTGAGAGAGCATAGGACCATGTAAACACTGATAGAGCATAGTTCCATGTAAACACTGATAGAGCATAGGTGCATGTACCTACACACTGATAGAGCACGGGTCCATGTACCTACAAACTGATAGAGTATAGGTCCATGTACTTACACACTGATATAGCATAGGTCCATGCACCTACAAACTGAGAGAGCATAGGTCCATGTACCTACAAACTGATAGAGCATAGGTCCATGTACCTATACACTGATAGAGCATAGGTCCATGTGCCTGCATATACCTACAGGCATATTCCCAGCCTCGTCATCGGTGATGACATACTGCCCATGTGGTAAATAGCATTGGTCTGTGTTTAACCCTTACAGCGCGGGAACCGACTTTAGACGTTAGATTCTGATGTCTATTTCAGATTTTAACCTCCAAAGTCGAACCCGGTACTGAAGGTAAAATATTTGTAATTGTGGGAAGAGCTAATACATTTATGATGATATTAGATTAAAAATACCCGTTGGTCTCCGTAGCTTATACACAAATATTTCAGAGTTGTAAGGGTGAATGTATAGGGATTACGGTTACTTTGTATATCGGTGCATGCTTCTAGCACTAGATCATAAATGATGACAGACAGTCAGAATGTGGATCAGATAGAGTGTAGTACTAAGTTTAAAAGATGATGGTTTTAATGCTAACTTACCTTGTATATCACTGCAGGCCTCCATCACCAGGTCATCAGTGATGGCAGATAGTCATAATGTGGGTTATATAGAGTGTAGTACTATGTGACACAGATGTTGGTTTTAATGCTAACTCACCTTGTATATCACTGCACGCCTCGAACACTAAGTCATCAGTGATGGCAGACAATCCCTGCAGATCTGGTAAGCTGTAGTAGTTCCTGTTCTCAATGTGAGGTGGAGAAGAGATACTGGCCAGCTCTGTCACCGTGTGCTCTGATACATTAAGGCCAATGGTGTAGATCTAAACAAAAAAATAATTAAAGCCCTGTTAATTTACGGTATTTGATACTTTTAGCATTAATTGTGAATATATGCATTACAGAGAACTAGATCCGTCACTGTCTGCCCGCATAGGCCCCACGCTAATACCGATAGTATAGATCTAAAAAAAATACAAATTATAATAACTAAGTGTGATCTGATAAAATAACATTAATAGTGAAGATCTGGAAATGTTATGTAAATGTCTGATTTAATACCTTAAAATCAACAAGATCTAAAAAAAAACACAAGTATAAAGTTATGTAACTGCTTGCCTCTATATCTGATTTAATAAGCTTTCTGGTAGATTTGTGATATAACCCCGAATAATAGGAGGAGCGCAAATTCTCGATATTAAATAATATAACATTGATAGAGACTATGTGTACTAATAGCACGACCTTTAAAAAAGGGATTGGTTAGGATAATGGCAGTATTGCCCCGTTTCTAGGTGGTGTTAACTAAAGGGACTGTTCTTTTTTCACTACGAGATGTTTATCAGTATCAGAGCTAAGCGCCGTACTGTGATTAGAATACAAATTCTGTCGATCTGGTAATATTGGCGAGGTTTTAATTTTCGCAAATTTCGCGAGGAGGACAAATTCGCAAATTCAAGAATCTCGCGAAAACTATTATTATAATAGCGCTACTAAAGAAAAATGAAAATTCGCGAATTCAAAATTTCGTGAAACGTCCCACCAGATCGGGTGATCAAATGCAAGCACAGTTTATTTTTCGTGTGATATGGAGAATACAGCATGTGTCCAACGGATAAGCTGCTCACTTACAAAATACATAATTCCTGTACATTATACAAAAGTACATATTTCCATATTTTGTATATATAACATTACGTACCATAGCACTCTTGTCCTTCCTGAGACTCTCTGCCACATACACCACCTCTGTCATGTTGCCAGCTTCACTATGACTGATCAAGATTATGACGTTGTTGACGTCACCTCGGTCCCCAGCTGTCTGGGTGAATACGTCACTGTACGCCGCCACTAGAGGGGGCTCAAGGTCTGAACCGCCACCAGGTGGTGACACCTGCCTCATCTGGTACATCAGATCATCTTTGTCTGGAAATCTAAAAAAAAAGAAGAAGCTAGCGTTATATTCTGTACAAATGGTATAGTATTATATGTACACTTACTTTTGATTTTAACTTGGAAGCATTTTTCGGTTTACATAAATTTGATTGATTGATTGATTGATTGATTGATTGATTGATTGATTGATTGATTGATTGATTGATTGATTGATTGATTGATTGATTGATTGATTGATTGATTGATTGATTGATTGATTGATTGATTGATTGATTGATTGATTGATTGATTGATTGAACAGAAAAACACGATCGTACTTGTATTTAATTTTAAAATGCCACTCTCCAGGTTTGATCTAATTATTACATTATTGACGTAATTATTCCATCATTTCCCCACTAGTCCCCGTTAGCTTACTTGTCCAGGCGCCAGATGAGACTGGCGTTGTCGCTGTAGATGATCAAGGCCACCTGTACATACTGCCTACTGATGATGAACTGATCAGTGATGTCCACCATAAAATCCACCAGTAAATCCCATCCGGGACATGTGATGTTGTCAGTGAGGGAGACGTTGTCATGGTTACATTCAAGACACGTGATGTTTTCTGACAAGGAGGTGTTGTCATGGTTACATCCGGGACACGTGATGTTTTCAGACAGGGAGGTGTTACCATGGTTACACAGACCATCGGATCCGTCAAGTATAAACAATAGATCCAGCTGACCTGAATAAAATAATAATATAATTACATCTTTATATCATACGAAGAGGAATAGGTACAAACATGATACTTGATTGATTGTTTACTACAGTGTATTTACATCGACTTACTATACATTTAGACATTGAGATATCACCCTTTAAAATAACATGTGTGATTCGTATGTAATTGAGGCTGCTGAATTGTTTGCTCATAGTTTAATACATGAATATGATGCTGGTATTATTAGCACATTTTCCGGCGTGTAATGATAAAAAATATTTGTATTCATCAAAATAGCCGTCATCCAAATTGAATTATCTGGGCATTAACAACAACCATTTCGTTCAATGTAAGTATCTTTTTTTTGTAACTGTATTTAAATGGGCCTAGCAGCATAGAGGGTTAGAAGTAAGCATATTATACAGGCGTAAAACCCAAGGGTTAAAGGTAAACTGTATTTATATGATCTAGCAGCACCAGGGTTATTGTAAACTGTATTAATAGGGGCCTAGCAGCACAAGGGTTAGAGGTAAATCGGATTTATCGGGGTAGCAACAAAACGGTTAGAGGTAAACTGTATTTATAGGGACCCAACAACACAAGGGTTAGAGTTGAACTTTATTTATAGGGGTCTAGCAGCACGAGTGTTAGATGTAAACTGTATTTATATTGGCCTAGCATTACAAGGGTTTGAGGTGAACTGTATTTATAGTGACTAACAACACAAGGGTTGGAGGTAAACTGTATTTATAGCGCCTACCAACATAAGGGTTAGAGATCAGCTGTACTTATAGCGGCCTTGCAGTACAAGGGTTAGATATAAACTGTATTTATGGCGGCCTAGCAACACAAGAGTTAGAGTTGAACTGTATTTATAGGGCCCAACAACACAAGGGTTAGAGGTAAACTGTATTGGAACACAAGGGTTAGAAATAAACTGTATTTATAGGGCCTAGTAGCACAAGGGTTAATGTAAACTGTATTAATAGCGGTTTAGCAGTACAAGGACTGGAGGTAAACTGTATTTAGCAGCACAATAGTAGAGGTTTTTCTAATTAGAATTTTGAAAATAATATATTTTTCCAGGATTATAGTGCATCAAATATCTCCCTGTTAATCACACTCTAATACAAACATAAATTACCTTATACACCACATTCGATGAAAAAAATATGCAATTGCATTATTGTTATTTCTATTATTTTTTATTTGTTGTAATCGGCAACCGGAAACAAACAATTATTTTTTAAGGCCCAGCGTCATTAGAAGGTAAAGCGATAAATGAGCACAGTTAATTGTATTAGCTCCGCGTTGGCTCAGTGGTTGCCGGGTGCATCTAGTTAGCAAACCCCACCCTCCACAACGTGTTACGGGTTAGCAAGCATTCCGTATCTGAACCGTAAGATGGCGTGTCGCCGGCGACACGCGATCGATTTAACCCCTATTAACGCCCTCGAAATACATTTTGATTGGGTTGACCTAACTTTTATGCAGCCACTCAGCTGATTTTGAAACATTCCATCAGTTATTTATCAAGTGAGAGCATTTTTAAATCACCTCCCAACAAAATATTTCGGCCATTTTAACTATTTGTGATGATGTGAGTATCTTACGTTTCAGATACATGCTGCGTTCTAACCCGGAATATAGTGGAGGGCGAGATCGTTCTAACTAGGTGCATCAGATGCAGGGTTAACGTTTAACCCTTTCAAGCCTGAATTTACCTTTGTCATCTTCATCCACTACAAGCCGTGAATTGCTGTCGCAATTCTCGACTTGTAGTGGATGAAGATGATTTGATGTAGATTAAAAATTTATGAAAATTGTCATGTATTGGTAAACAAGTTTCATGGAAATGTTCGTTCTAAAACCCTTTGTTGTAGGAAAAATTAGTTTTTTTTCAGGGATGTAAAATTATGCATTAATGCATCGTGAGGGCTTAAAGGGTTAACCAGCATTGGGCCAACGTTCGGCATTACAGTAGTGACTATGTCCCGACAAACACCACAATAAACATCAAAGCGCTCAAATATGTTTTTATATAAACCTAGAAATCAAAGGGTTGTTTCAATTTTAAATCATCAAAAACAATTGAATTAGTTCTTTCCACTTCATTTGAATACCTATGTTATAGGTCGACTTCAGACGTCAGAATCTAACGTCTATTCACAGCATAGTGTATTAAACCAGCATGTGGCAAACCTTCACGTTCCCAACAAACACAAGATGTTGACCCAGTGTAGGGTCAATGTTGGCCCACCGTCGATAGCGCTGGGTCAACTTTACCCTACACTGGGGGCAGCCGCCACGTTGACCGTAGTGACCTCGAGCAGGCCGTGGCGTCCTCTCCGAGGCCAAGGAGTGCTTTACCCGAAAAAATCAACGTTGCTAAAAATGGCGGTGACTGAGAGCGATCTCGACCCCAAGGTCCGGAAAATATCCATAACTTTTTAATGACTGTTTGGAAAATCAGCTGAGCATGCGGGCACGTAGCTGAAATGTTACTGATTTACAAAAAGTATTTTCTACCTGATTATTCCATGACAATTCTTAGATATGACCGTCCAAAGAAATGCTCCACGATTTTGTACGGGGTAAATCTGTGGCTGAAATCTGTTTCTGCCGCTGGGGCCAGCCAGCCGTCACGTTGACGGGTGTGACCTGGAGCGGAGAGGAAGTGCTAAATCACATAAACACACACCGCCCCAGGTCGTCATGCCTGACCTGCTAACCCTTGGAGCACCGAGATATTCAAATGTTCAGTCAATTGAAGTTGTATCCCGCTACCGCGAGGGTTTCAATGAATGAGTGAATAAATAAATAAATAAATTAAATAATTAATTAATTAATTAATTAATTAATTATTAATTATTTAATTCATTCATTCATTCATTCAATTATTCATTTATTCATTCATTCATCCATTCAAACGTTCGCTCGTTCTTTCTTTCGTTCATTCCTTCATTCATTTATTCATTCATTTATTCATTCATTCATTCATTCATTCAATCGTTCGCTTGTTCGTTCGTTCATTTATTCATTCATTCATTCATTCATTCATTCATTCATTCATTCATTCATTCATTCATTCATTTATTCATTCATTCATTCATTCATTCATTCATTTATTCATTCATTCATTCATTCAAACGTTCGCTCGTTCGTTCGTTCGTTCGTTCACTCGTTCATTCATTCATTCATTCATTCATTCATTCATTCATTCATTCATTCATTCATTCATTCATTCATTCATTCATTCATTTATTCATTCATTCATTCATTCATTCATTTATTCATTCATTCATTCATTCAAACGTTCGCTCGTTCGTTCGTTCGTTCGTTCACTCGTTCATTCATTCATTCATTCATTCATTCATTCATTCATTCATTCATTCATTCATTCATTCATTCATTCATTCATTCATTCATTCATTCATTCATTCATGCATTCATTCAATCATTCATTCATTCATTCATTCATTCATTCATTCATTCATTCATTCATTCATTCATTTATTCATTCATTCATTCAGTCGTTCGCTTGTTCGTTCGCTCGTTCTTTCGTTCATTCATTAATTCATTCATTGATTTATTCATTATGCTGAGTTCAGGCAAGTGACTGAAAATGTATGTGATTTGTGAAATTTAAGTCATAACATACATCAGTGTTTCAAGCTTGAGGGCAAGTTTTACTTTTAAGAACTGGCTGAACAGGTGCTAATAAAAAGACATAATGTCTTCTGTAGTCTACATCAGTGTCCTAAGGGTTAACAGGAGGCTCGTCACAGACAGTGAACCAATGCCGAGGTAATGCTGGGCCAACGCTTGTGACGCTGGCCCAGCATTAAACCAACATAGAATAGGTTCCTCTTATTGGTTGACCCCCCCCCCCTTAAGGTAGCCGTGTCGTCCTCTCCGAGGTCGTGGATTGATATATTTGCTTTAACCGAAAAAATTAACATGGCTGTGACCGGGAGCGATCCCGACTCCAAGGTCCGAAAAATATCCATAACGTTTAATTGACTATGCGGGCTGTGAGCTGAGGATGCGGGCATGTAAATGAAATATTACTGATTTAATAAAAAATATTTTCGACCTGATTATTCGTGGCCACGTATTTGATATGACCGTCAAAACAAATATCCCACGATTGTGTGTGGGGTCAATATGTTGCTGAGACCAGTTTCAGCTACTGAGGCTATACCATCCAGGCTGCTCGTCCCGCTGTCAAATGAACACGGGTTCTCACTTTATCAGTCAGTGTACGTAGTCTCTGGTTATTATAATACAAAGTTTAAGTCAAAGGAGAAAAGATTCGAAGATCGGAATGTACGAGGCGCAAAGCGCCGACGATATTCGGATCTACGAATCAATCTTAATTGAGTTCTTTCTTTGACTCAATATACATAAAAGAAATACTTGTGTCCCAAGATTTGATATAGAAAAACGCAATTTTGTTACCAGCACGGTAAACCATGAAACATTATACCTAGGTCAGCAGTTGCATGGTTTAACCGTATACTGTGCAAGTATTAAAAAAACAGTAGATTAGTAGGTCCGAATCCAATGTTTAACAATAGACTAATGCCACAGGTGTATTTTAAATTTTAAATTAATGTGAGAATATTTGAAGGTCAGGTGAGGTGATTTCAGTTAAGCAATTTGATCAGAGTGTGCCATAATGAGATATATATCGGATATATTTTTATTCGATAATTTTTAAAATTTTCATTATAAAATATTAAAATTGACGATTGAGCTTTTTTCACGACTTGACGCACTATTGACTCTAGCAAAATATTGAAGTGGAAACGCTTCATGTTTGCCGGTATTGTACGTAGATATTTATTGACATGAAGAAAAGTCATTACTGACTTGTTTGTCATAAAAATGGTAGAATATATGTACATGTTTATACAAGATGGTTAATTTGCTAAAATCACACGATAATTTACATGGTATCACATACAAAAATAAAATCATATCAACATGAATAAAAGGCATTGCCATAGTAAAACACTGGATATTGAGATAAAATAACAGATAATTGATTACTACTTGAACTATGCCAATGTGTGAACGAATATTGATATTGGATATTGAACAACTCACTTCATTCCGAATAACAGTGATTTGAATGATTTCAAAACGAATTTTAAATATACTGTAGTAATAATAATAATAATAATAATAATATTTTTTTTATTTAAAGAGGGTAAACCCAATGAGCATTTGCCCATCTTCCTTGGGGCCCTCAAACATTCAAATATACAAAATACATAATACATAAGTTTTAAGGAATAAATTAATAATATATATACAGTATAATCAGAAAATGGTATTTAAACATGCATATGTACTGCCGTGCAAAGACAAAAGGCAGTATCTGCTTACTTTACAAGTAAGCAGATACTGCATCTTGTCTTTGCAGAGCAGTGTATAAGCTATGTACAAGACTGTAGTCGTGATTGGCGATCACGACTACATCTACAAAATGTTGGTCCAATGTTGTTCCACCGTCTACGACGCTGGCCCAACATTGAACCAACATTGCATAGATATATCTTGATAGCAATCAGGAGACATCCATACAACATTAGTCCAATGTAGAACATGGGTTCTCACTTTTTCAGACAATGAGCCAATGCCGGGTTAATGTTGGGCGAACGTCTGTGACGGTGGCCCAGCATTAGGCCAACATAAATTACGCCCCTCTTACTGCGGCTGTTTCAACCTCTAGTGAAACTAGATAAAATACAGAGAAGTTATACTTGTGTGAATATTTAATAACCACACGTTATCTCCTTCGTCGAGGATATCAGATATAACTGTTTCATGATAATCTCGCAGGGATACCGTGGGTTAAGCTGATGTGTGTCCAGCCTGTGAAAGAGGGTACGGATTTTAGTCCAGTTTGATCTGTGTTGATATTTTTTCACGCTAGGGAGCGTAGCACAAAATCTGTCTGGTCATCATACCCATACCTGTCCTGTTTTTGAACAAGGATATTTAAAGCTTTATTCTGATATGCTACACTATATGTTTCATAGAGCAGAAAATAGTGAAATCGGCCTGCGGAATTGAGGCAGTTTACATGTGTTTCAATAAGACTGGCATTTGGGGTGGTGAGACCATAATACATAGCAGGTTAACTATATTCGCTAGGCGGCGCTAGTTGTCACCAGAGACCATACTATGGATTGTGATCAGAGGTGGTTTTGTGGTGTTTAAGCAATTTGCTGTAATAGTTTTAAATTGACAGATAAAATAATGTATCATGTAACAGTCATCATATAAAATTCGGGCACCGCAAATCTATCTCAATAAAACTGACTACCGACTGTCAAGCCGGAGATCGGAGTTCCTCTGACGCTCTCGGTATTTGGGTGCAAAATCAATATGGTTGTTGTCGGGCTACTGAAAAATAATTAATTAATTAATATTGAGAGGAGACCAACGGGTAGCGTGCTCGGCTTCAGACCTCTAAGGTAGCATACTAGGTCTCAGGCCTCTAAGGTAGCGTGCTCGGCTTCAGACTTTTAAAGTAGCGTGCTCGGCCTCAGACCTCTAAAGTTTAAATTTTGAATCATGTTTCTCACCTACCACCGTTCAGCTTGCAAGAAGATGTCATTCATTAATTTATTAATTTATTGATTCGTTGATTCATTGATTCATTAATTCATTGATTCTGCTATAAACAAAAAATCGGCCTAATGTTTTCTAAACTATATGGTCTTCCTCATGGGCCAAAATAATCCTAAGTGTTCAAAATAATCCTAAGTGTTATAATCAGAGATTGTTCATTAATAAAATCTCTGATATAATTAGGGAAATAACCAAGGAGACAAATTAAAATACATTTTCAACGTGTATTTCTTCCACCACCATCACCGGTGCTGGCTAACATCCATTTAATACTTGCCTACCATGTACCTCGTACAGAGGATGTAGGCCTACCCAACAAATGCCGGTTCAAAGTTGGGCCAGTGTCGTAGCTCATTGCTGGTTCAATGCCGGTCAATCGTCTACCACGCTGGCCCAGCACTAATCCATCATGTCACTGGGTCTGTTGTATACTTCGCGCAAACACGTGGCATTCAGCCAATGCTGTTTCAATGTTGACCGAAAGTCTTCGACGCTGGCCCGACATTGAAGCATCACTGGGTGATTGTACCGTGTTTTCTGACTTCTGCATGGGGATGACTATGTGGGTGACGCTTTACATCCCGGCGCCAGAAACACCAGCTCACATGATACATTGGCCCAATACTGGGCTACCGTCTGTGACGCTGGGCCGATATTATTCCAACCAAAACCTCTAAGCACTATATTTTTCCTGAACACTTTCTAAAGACGAAAGTAGTTAACCTAGGGACCTCAAACGTTACATTGCACATGTTCATAAGGACTGGTGTCCAGAAATGTCAACTGTTCCCAACACACAGCACCCCTCTTTCCCCCAAATAAGACACAAGCTCAGGCAAAATGAACTGAATAGGCTACCGACCTTAGGCCATGCCTAATTAAATGAGCATCTACCACCAGCTATTTGATCACTTCTAGTTGCATTGTATCCGGCATGAAAGTTTGAAACCATATATACGGTCTGAGGACTACAAGGGTAGTAAAGTCCACTACTCACACTGTCTGGTGAGGTTGAGTGAGGATTGCGCCGCCGTCAGAGTAAGCACCACTCCACATATCAGCAGCCTCAATGACGTCATCACTCATAAACTGTAACAAAGAATACACAGCAATGTCATTTCAAAAAAATCTTTAACCACCTTGTTAACAAATTATAAACAACGATATAATGAACTGGTTGATTCACAAAATCCCGCAAGAACTGGTGGAACATGCAATTTTCATATGACATGAATCATGATGTTTATGAACAGTTTTAGGTCTATATAATTCATTTTCCATACTTTTTTCATATTTCCATAAAATACACAAAGAACACTCGTTTCGTGCTAGTGCGGAGATTACGGCAATAGCTGAGTATCAAGAACTCAGAGTTAGGAGCTGAGTGTTAAGGGATGCATGTTAAGGGCTGAGTGTTAAGGGCTGAGTGTCGAGGGATGCGTGCTAAGAGCTAAATGTTAAGGGCTGAGTGTTAAGGGCTGAGTGTTAAGGGCTGAGTGTTAAGGGCTGAGTGTTAAGGGCTGAGTGTTAAGAGCTGAGTGTTAAAGGCTGAGTGTTAAGGGCTGAGTGTTAAGGGCTGAGTGTTAAGGACTGAGTGTTAAGAGCTGAGTGTTAAGGGCTGAGTGCTAAGGGCTGAGTGTTAAGGGCTGAGTGCTAAGGGCTAAGTGTTAAGAGCTGAGTGTTAAGGGCTGAGTGTTAAGGACTGAGTGTTAAGGGCTGAGTGTTAAGGGCTGAGTGTTAAGGGCTAAATGTTATGGTCTGAGTGTTAAGGACTAAGTGTTAAGGGCTGAGTGTTAAGGGCTGAGTGTTAAGGAATAAGTGTTAAGGGCTGAGTGTTAGGAGCTGAGTGTTAAGGGCTGAGTGTTAAGGGATGAGTGTTAAGGGCTGAGTGTTGAGGGCTGAGTGTTAAAAGCTGATTGTTAAGGGCTGAGTGTTAAAACATGAGTGTCAAGGGATGAGTGTGAGGAGCTTAAAGTCGTAAATGTTATGGGGTATGCTAGCGTCAATCCATTGATACAGCGTTAGGCATTTGTTATGTGGTAGCTGAGTTGCCCAGGTTATGCTAACACTTCAAATCCCAGCGGCAATAATCCATATGTATCTTACCATCATGAATCCGGCTCTCACTGTATCATTTGATCATGGCGCATATTAACAGAAATGTTGGCTAAATTCTGTGTCCGAGGTAATTGACATATAATCTCCAATATCAAAACACAACTTAAATGAATATGATTTTTTCTGGATTATATCAGTCTGCCATGAATATTAAATACCAAGTTAACCTTTTCAGCACGACTATAGTCGTTTTCAATATGGTTTGATATGCAAAAACTCAGTGTTGTTGTTAATGGATTGTGCGTTTAAACATAAAAATGTAACAATCTTTGGTCACAAATTAAACAAATGTGAGTACGTTTTATTCACTTTAAGCTGTTGGTCGCCAACTTGAGGTGGCAGAAAAATTAAAAAAAGATAACTTAGCTGGAAAATGGTTAATTTTGTTTAAAATGCGTCGTGTATATCTACGTGATTAAGCAAACCAAAGGGTTAATTATCATACATCACAGAAAATCACAGCAGCCAACACAATGTTGGATCAATGTTGGTCCAGCGTCTTCCTGACAGGATGGATTATCACTACAAGAAACATTAAACCAATGCTGTTTGGGTCTGTTGTTGGTCTGTTATTTATACAACCAGAGACGTGGAGCTCACATCACAAACCTGATAATCTATGTGAGTTTTGTATACAACCTTCGATAATCAGCAGGATTATCTGATGCTGTACCAGTTTTATTCTACCTGCCAGACAGGTGAACCCAGCATGTTTTCAACAGCAACGTTTTTGATGTGAATTATCATATATAGGGTTCAAGAAGCTAGAAAATACCGGATGCTAAATTTGCTATGTTGAGCATTTTTAAATTAACAAAATTAGTGTCGACTCACAATTTCAAGTGGAAGAAAATATTTGTGTTTAATTTGAGACCAAACATTTGCTAATGTTCTCACACTCTAAATAAAAAACTACGATTTAGCAAAATTAATAAATCAGACTAAAAACAACTACGTCTAGCGCGTTACAGGTTAAAACTAAAATGTCCAGGTTACCACTTACTGTGGAAAATAATTACAAAGGAAAATTTAAAAAATAATTAGAAAGTTAGCCTAAACTCTTCAAATGCTTTTTAAAATATAAAAAGAAAATAATGCATTAATAATAATGTATCTGGCTACCGCTACCCACAACTTCAAGTGGGTGAAAATGATTCATTTGTTTAATTTGTGACCAAATATTTGCAAATCTCGGTACTTAGACTCTCATTTCAACTCATTGTATTACGTCAATAACAGTGCTTGAGCGGGTTATGAGCTACATTAGAAACGATCACAGTCGTTCTTAGTGTTTATGAGTATAATAATATTTTACATACTGTATATCTGCTAATATTCGCGAAGTTTTAATTTTCGCGAATTCAAGAATCTCGCAAAAAATATTAATATAACAGCGCTCCTAAATAAAAAAAAATCTCGATTCCTAAACTTCGCAAAAAGTCACAAAATCACACATTTAAACACTCGAAAATCTACAGTATTTGATCAGTTATCACTATCATTGATATCGTCTGTAGTTTCGATCAACCTGAAGAATCACATTAACAGTCATCACCTACTACGCTATTTTTAACATTCTGCGATTGGGATTGATTCAACTTTATACCCAAGAAATAAATGTTCCTAATATAAAACCTACCTGGTGAATAACACTGGCAGTAATCCGTCTGTGGCTAGTCCAGCTGTTGGTCCAACGGGAAGTCCAGCTTTCCGCTAGTCCAGTCGTGATGATCTGTGACAGTCTGTGGTCACTGTCAGCCTGAGTCACCATGGATCACTACGTCCTTAGATGACAATGCTGATTCAATGCTTAGCCATCGTCTGTGACGCTGGCCCAGCAATAAATCAGCATTGGTTCAACGTGTGGTGCTACCTTTGCCAGTCGGCGTTACGGATCAGTGAGTGCCGGGGATGGCATCCGGCGCGGGGGGGGGGGGTGTTTGTACATGACTTATCCACTCTGATCACAGATTAATCTTCTGACCTTCACCTCTACACACTAAGGTCATCTGACTGAGAGGTCAACTCACTCACTCACTCACTCACTCACTCGCTCACTCACTCACTCACTCACTCACTCACTCACTCACTCACTCACTCACTCACTCACTCACTCACTCACTCACTCACCACAAAACAGAAGATCAGAAGATTCAGTACTGTGGGGAAGTTTCCATGGCCGGGATGTGTAGGCTTATCGTGATTTATCTAATTGATTGATTGATTGATTGATTGATTGATTGATTGATTGATTGATTGATTGATTGATTGATTGATTGATTGATTGATTGATTGATTGATTGATTGATTGATTGATTGATTGATTGATTGATTGATTGATTGATTGATTGATTGATTGATTGATTGATTGATTGATTGATTGATCTATTCATTTAAAAATATAAACGTTATGTCATTCAATGCTTATCAGTCCGTCTTGGAACACGTGCAGTGCTCACTGTGCATCCCTTTAACGGACCATGCATGTCTACTTCTTATTTACCTAAGGTTCATGATATTTTTAATAATGATATTTCGTATTTTTCAGGTATTGCTGCTTCGAGGGTCAGTATGTATACGTAGTTATCTGAGGCACATACCAGCGCGTTTAATTCCTTCCTGTTTTATGCTGGTTTTAGTGGCATGTCTGTCAGGTGGCCTATTGTCACCCCATCTATAATCCCTGTATACATGGTATGCACAAACACCACTAAGCCATACAAAGGGATTATGGTAAATATTATCATGCCTTACTACAGGATTATGGTAATGTTACCAGCAATGCCTAACACTTCAATACGAAGCTCAAATCACTCTCCCTCTGCACGGGAGAAATATAGCGGCTGTGTCAGCCACTTTTTCATTGAGCTAATGAATTAATCAATGAATGATTGAATGAATAAACGAATGAGCGAATGAAAGAAGAAATAAATCAATTAAAAAAAAATTAATGAAATAACAAATAAATGAATGGATGAACGAATGAAAGAATAAATGATAAATATATTAATAAATTACCTAATAAATAAATAAATGAATGAATGAATGAATAAATGAATGAATGAATGAATGAATAAGTAAATGAACGAATGAATGAATGAATAAATAAATGAATTATTGAATGAAGGATTTAGTTATTGGATGAATAAATGAATAAATGAATTAAAAAGAAGTAATAAAAAATGATTTATTAACGGATGAATGAATAAATGAATGAATGAATGAATGAATGAATAAATGAATAAAGTATTTAATGAATTAAAAATGAGCAATGAAGTAATAAACAAATGTCTGAATTACACATGATTTATAACTCAGCCCCTGGCGGTATGAGACCAAGCACGCTACCCTTCGGACCACAGCAGACACACTCCCGGCAACATCACAAATAGGTGTGTCCTGATGACTGTGGCCCATTGTTGCCCAATGTGGGCCCATCCGTATGCGGAGCATGGACAACGTCTACATGAGTTGAAAGGCAAACAACTCGGCTGTTTTAAAGGTGATCTATCACCCCTTATATAGTATGAATAAATCTGTGACAAATAAATCAAAATTACAACAAGATGGGGCATAAGTGTTTCCTTATATGGCGTGATTGGCTATCATGTGACCCTCTGAGAGGGTCACATGATAGCAAATCACCTCATATAAGGACATAATCATTCATACCATATAAGGGGTGATAGTTCACCTTTAAATCTTTAACCATTTTTAAACATCCATTTATCATGTATATCACATAACATAGTTAACCATCTCAGCGCTGCTATCGCTTTTATTTTATGCACCACGAAAATATTTTGTATGATATTAAAGGCCCATATCCAGACTAAAATCTTTAAAAAAATCGGTGATTTTATTTTGGCTTCTTAATATGATCATACGTTGTAAACATGTCAATAGACTAGAACTGCAAAAGTTTTTTTTTATTTTTTGTGCTGAGCATTCACCAGTTAGGCTAGATATGGTGACGAAATTCCTGATTTCTTATTTTGGACAACCATGGCAAAAATAAGAAATACAGGAATTTCGTCTCTTTGTTTGTACTTCAGGAAATGACATGATATCCATCAGAAGGTTCAATTCTAAAATTTATATACAATTAAGTAGTAATAATTTCACAATTTTTATAATTTGAGAAATGTGCATTCAATTTACAAAAAGTGGTATATATTTTTATTTGAATTGTGCAAATATAAATATTTTCTATCCATTTGATATTGAGGGTTACGATAACGTGAAACAATTCAAATAGGTTAACATTTAAATTATATCATGCGGCGCTTTAACCCTTTAACCGCCGGTGCCGTCCATATTCGTTTTTTACATTTTTTATTAGCACATTACATATCAGCTTTTAAACATGTTAAAGATAAAAAGTGATATTACTCAGCAAAATTTGAAATTTGTTAACCTTCTTTTTGTCAAATCTGAATAATTTTCACTCACTTGAGGTTTTGGATCGCGTCAGCGAGACACAACTTCAAGTGGGTGAATACTCTAATTGAATAATTTGGCGCCTAAAGGGTAAGGTTTTACAAAACTGTAAATAAAATGTATAAAAATGCATGTGTGCATGGGGGTAATCTGAAACTAGTTTCAAGCTACCCCCTCTAGTTTCAAATTAACCCCTTAATTTTACCGGTTAACTTTCAATGATAACAATAAATTATATTTTCTATTTTCATCACATGGCATTGGGACATTTCTTAGATACACTTCAATCTCCATAAGTAAAACCCTTTGATCTCTAGGGCAACTAACGGAAAAAAATATGTTGACAAGAGGTTTAAATCACTTTATTCTTCATATAATGCTTTGATCTCTATGTCAACTAACTGGGAAAATTGTTAGCGCGAAATCTCGAAACACTTTAATTTTCATATAACCCTTTGATTCCTACGGAAACTAACGTGAACAACTGTTTGCGCGAGGTCTTGAAACACTTGAATCTCCATGTAACAATTTGATTTCCATGGCAACTAGCGAAAAAAAATGTTATTAGCACGAACTCTGGTAACACTTTAATCTCTATATGACCTTATGATCCCTGAGGTCAACTGACGAAATAAAATAGTCTCGCGCTGTCCTTATTATCTATCGAGTTATCTAGATTGCATATGTAACGTTTGTCATGTTTCCGCCTGTTTTAAAGCCTGATGCCACCGTTTATTTCATAGGACTATAATTATTTCTAGTGACTGCAACATATTTAACATTTACTATAGTCTAGGCATATGAATAATGTTATGGATATTGTATTTCTAGTGATGAAATAACAGCAAATTGAGCTTAAGGGGTTAGGGCAGATAACGAGGGTGTTTATGGGTTAATGCAGATGACCAGGGATAGTAATATGATAATGGTAGAAATAAGGGAGCTTAAGGGGTTAATGCAGACGATATACGCATAGGGGCCTGTCTTGCCGGCATGGTTACAACATACGCGATGCCAGTCATCACAACCACATTTCCGGTTCATAAAAAATCGAACGGCAGCGTTTAAGACCACGAGCTAGACCCATAATCGGACAAATTTATACAATATTCATAACATTATTTATATGCCTAGACTATAGTAAATGTTTAAAATGTTGCAGTCTGCTAGATTGCGTTTTTTGAACTGATAAATTTGACTGAACTATTTTTAATTTACAACAGTTTGGTCGTTTTGCTTCACTGAACCATAATATATACATGACGGCGCCCCACTCTTGTGAACGTTGACCATGTTGCGCATGTGGTTGGGTCCACCATGTGTATTCAGCGAATCATCCACTTAAATCTAGGTCTAACGGTACTTAATGTGGTGTGTAGGCCCACGAAATAGGGAGGGAATAAAAATTGATTTTTCTAGTTTCAAAATACTGGGGGGAGGGGGGGGGTACTTTGAAACTAATTTCAACGTACCCCCGGTACGCTGAAACTATAGTTGACTATAGTTTCAATGTACCCCGGGTGGTGATCTGAAACTAGGGGGGGGGGGGGGGGTAACCTGAAACTGGCCTTTTTCTAGTTTCAGCGTACCCCCCCCCGGTATGCTGAAAGTACGCTGAAACGGCTACACCGGAATGAAAATATCCAAGCTTTCTCAGTTTTTTTTTTCAGATAATACGATGAAGAATATATTGATACCTTAAAAATATTAAATTTCATTACAATCTATTATATAAAATATCATATCAGTTTCCAACTACAAAAGTTATCGTGGACAATTGTGAAACATATATTATTATGTAAGTGAATTATAACAGTGTATTAAAACAAGACTTGCGATGGTATAATAAAATTGAAATCTCTAGATTGAGATTAAAGTTCCTCAGCAATCTGAGTGTCTAGGGAGAGACACATGTGGTATGTATTGGTGATTTAAGCAGGCTTAACCATTGTCCTGCTGAATTATTTACTTTTATTTTTCGTCATTTGAAGCTGGAATTGCAAACGCAATTTCCAGCTTCAAATGACGAGAAAATCTTTATTTTTATGAAAAGTAGACATCTCCAATATTGAAGTATTGGATTAACTAAACACGCTGGATTGAGATTAAAGTTCCTAGGGAGAGACAAATGTCGTATGTATTGGTGATTTAAGCAGGCTTAAGAGGTGATCTTGTGATTGAGTGAGCGGCTTTGTTTATCAGAGTGCGCTGTGTAAACCTTATTCTACTGGTGTTTACAGGCGGATTAGACCTGTGGGCCTACATCATAGCATGCTGGTGGCCTACACGGTGAACACGAGACCTTCAGTTAAAGTTTACATCCAGTGGCGGATGCAGAAGGCGGGGGGGGGGGGGGTCAGCGTTGGGAAGGGGTGTCCTCACCCTCTTTTCAGAAGCAAAGTTGACGAATAATCGCATTAAATAGTTATTTGCCAATCACTATTTTCTTGAGTGGTTCCCGGTAATCTCATCTTTTGGATGAGTAAATCCAGTGGCGGATGCATCGGGAAGGAGTGGATACAGAGATGGGGGGAAGAGGGGGCAAGCGGGGTGTCCTGAACTTTTTTTCAGAAGCGAAGTTGACTAATAATCGCATTTAAATAGTTATTTAAAATCAATTTTCCAGGGTGTTTTTCCGGAATCTTGTTTGTTGGCTGAGAACATTTTTTTATTATGTTAAGCCAAAATTTAAATCAATGATTTATTCCCATTTTTTTTAATTCCAGATCTGCTATGACATCATGATAGCATATACCCATCAAACAGGCTACAGTCGATATAGATGACCATACCATTCAGCTAACAGAAGGCGTCCAACCATTGCCGCTTCAATGTTGGGCTAGCGTCTTAGACGATGGGTCAACACTCAAAATATGGGCCCTAATCCAGAATTTAACCTGACACATACATGACATAGATCTACTTTTACTTAACAATGTGTGCAGTAGCACAGACATACAAAAGCATAAACAAATACAATTCACAGGTTTAAATCTCAAGTGAATAGTTTCACATCACTTCATTCACCCGATAAATAATACACACATTTTGTGTCATATAATAGCGTACCTGCAGGCATACGCAAGGTACACAACTGCTCTCCATACAATTGTAAAATCATGGTTTCAGGAATGTTGATTTAGTGTTGAGCCATCGTGGTAGACGGTGGACCAACATTAAATAAAAAATTATGTCATGCTTGGTCGGCAGCGGTGTTGCAAATAACACGATCACAGTTAATCATGTTAATGAGTCGCCGGTGACAATGCTTATCACGGCATGTGCTCTATGCACATGCATCTCCACCCCCCCCCCCCCCTCCCATCCATCGCAATTTCCACCTCACAATGAATGAAAATTAACAATAATAATATTAATAAGAGTTAATCTAATATCAAATCAAGAATAATTTTGATAAGTGGCGATATTTTCTGTTCAATTATTATTTCTGGTTATATGTCAGACAATTCATGCGTCACTAGAGCATGAAGGGTTGACTGTGTTAAGTAAGTGCTTCAGCTGCCTGACACCTTCTGCACTCTGCGGTAACACTACTTAAAGCGGGGTCTCGATTCAAATGGGTGAAAACTACTAGTTTTTTATTCATCAGGCTTTATATACACAAATATATACAGTTATATTGTACAAATATGCAATTGTATGTAAAATTGTGTACATCAGGATGTCGAATGCAGGTGACCAGCACCCTTACTATGTTTGACACCCAGGATGAAATTGTAGGCTATATACACTTGAATTCAGTAAAGGGCAATTTGTATATACATTTTATATAAAATATATGTTTCCCGCGCCAGAACCAGAGATAAAATAGTTACATAGTGACCCAATGTCGATTTAATGTTTGCCCGTCGTCTACGACGGCGGGCCAACATTAAATCAGTATCGGGTCAATGCCTCATGTTTTCTGGGATGCGTCGTGTGCCGAGCGATCAACCCAACATTAGGTTTGCTTCAAAATTTCTCCAGTTTAGATTTTAAAGGAGCAATATGTTTGTTCACTTCCTATCTTAACCCTTTCAAGCCTGAATTTACCATTGTCATCTTCATCCACTACAAACCGCGAATTACGCAATTCTCGACTTGTAGTGGATGAAGATGACTTGAAGAAGGTGACAAATTAACGAAAATTGCCATGTATTGGTGAAACAGTTTCATAGAAATTTTCTTTCTCAAACTCCTAGTCGTAAGAAAATTAAGTCTGTTTTCAGGGATGTAATATGATGCTCTTATGCATCGTGAGGGCTCAAAGGGTTAACATATGCATGTCATAGATACCTTCATGACAAAGAGGTCACTCTTATCTGATTTTTATCCCACCATCATTATGAGGTTATCCAGGGTCAGTTTGCTGATATAGCACTAAATTACTTAAAGCATATTTTTTTCCACATGAATCCACAGTTATTAGAGAAGGAGATTACACAATTTTTAGAGCGTAGCGCTTCGCAATTAGTCGCTGCCTGTCCCGCGAGTTCAAGGTTCGCTAGGTGCAGGATTTTCAGGAAATATCACGTCTCTCAACGCTGGAACATTGTGGTATCAATGTTGTATCCTTGGGCAAGACACTTTACCATCAAGTGCCTCATTCACTCAGGTGTAAATGAGTACCTGGTGAGACAGAGTTGGCAATTATTGTACGACAAGTTACTAGCGCCACATGGCTGCAGTCCTGTATGCTTCCCGGGGGGTTGAAATGGTACAAGAACGAACAAGTCTAATGACCAGGGATAATATGGGATATTTTGGTTATTTTTGCAAATTATAGAAAATTGTTCAACATCCATAAACAAATTATTGAAACACGCTACCTCTCGGTCGTGGAAGTTCCCACAATGATAAATCGTTGCCTTGTTGAAGTGTGAGGTTCAAGTGTCAGATTCTGAAGTCTAAATATAATAGTCTGAACTAATAAAAAAATTATAATTGCCGTAGACCCGTAACATATGTATTCAAATGAAACAGAAAGAGCGGAATTCACTGAGACATTTATGGTGATTTCAAATTGAAAAACCCTTTGGTCTCCATTGTTTACACAAAAATATTTAAGCGTTGTAAGACTTTAATACCCGAATATAATAGCCTAACCCTTACAGTGCGGGTACTGACTTTATACGTCAGAATCTGACGTCTGTAGACGTCAGATTCTGATGTATAAAGACGGAAATATGTTGTAATGGGAGGAGAAACAGTGGTTCCGCAAAGATTGTGAGAAAAATGTTGTAAAATTTTTTCGTAGAAATGACAAAAAATCTGTCCGTGTTTTTTATAAAATGAAATAAACTTGTAGATAACGTAGAATGATCGAGTCGTTTCACGAAAATCCTTCAAGATATATGTGAGCGAATTGAATTATGTGTGTTTAATTTTTAATTCCTTTGAAGCTGGAATTAATTACACAATTTTAGCATCAAGTGACGAAAAATATTTACTTACGAAAGGTGGCATACGAAAGCGATACGGAATACGAGTGCGACACATTCTACTGACCAATCCACCAGAATAAATACTGCCGCAGAATGTGAGAGAGAAATTGACAGGTTCTGTAGTTCTATCACCAGCAAACACGAGGCGTTGACCCAATGTTGCTTTAATATTGGCCGATGTCCATTAACCCTTTGACTTCCAGGCCGGGGTGCATGCCAGGATCCAGATATACTGGTGTAGGAGTTCTATTTTTCGTCATTTGAAGCTGGAATTGCTAACGCAATTTCCAGCTTTAAATGACGAAAAATACATAAATGTAGTATATATTTGACGAAAATTTGTGTCATTTTATGGTTACGTTCATTGACGAATGACGACGGAAATTTCCGTCATGTATGGTAGTGAAAAGGTTAATATAAAATTGTATCAATGTCTATTGTTAGCTAGGATGTCCCGGTCGAGCCGGACATTTGTCATGGTGGTTGTGCATATACAGCGATCCAAACTGTTCAAAGGCATGGAGTGTACAGTGCTGCCTATGGTACTGTGCACTATAAAGAACCATTGAAGTACTTCGAAATAAGAGTAGGGCATAGTCCCGGCTTCGGGCTTCCTTTTGTCGCGATATTGCCATGATTGTGCAGAAAGCGATGTAACGGTGAATTTTAATGATTGTACGGGTTTCGGATTGCTATGGAATTAGGGGCACTTAAAAACTTCTTTCCACAAAAAAAAAGTACTCGTTTGATCCATGATAAAAAACAAAGATGTTTGCTATTTTTCACTTATACCACAATGAAATGAATCAGGGTTTAGGCCACCCTTGTGCACATATAGGCTAAACTGGGCCAGGAGAACCTACTGAGGATGGTGAGATGAATGAGATGACACTGCCCTCCAGACACAAGTTTCGAAATCTGACACCTGGCGGTCTGAGGCCGAGCACGCTACCTCTCGGTCACGGAGGCTCCCCATAATACTGAGTTTTACGAGTGGATGGAGAAGAAACATTTTTGTTGCTTTCAAACCGCCGAGACCGGGAAACGAACCCCGAACTCTAGCGTGAAAGGCAGCGGTGCTAACCACTACCATGGGGCCCCCACCCTTCACTCCACCCCACTATAATCCATGCACCTTATGGCCACGAGTGAAGCCGCGTACGGGAACCATGTAGACGGAGCTTATCTATGCGGTCCTGTTCCTCCTATAATGCTATGACTGAGACCCGCATACCATAGTACCGGGTTCCGCGTTTTGCGGTCCTGTTCTCCCTATAATGCTATGACTGAGACCCGCATACCATAGTACCGGGTACCGCGTTATGCGGTCCTGTTCTTCCTATAATGCTATGATTGAGAGCCGCATACCATAGTACCGGGTACCGCGTTATGCGGTCCTGTTCTTCCTATAATGCTATGACTGAGACCCGCATACCATAGTACGGGGTTCCGCGTTATGCGGTGCTGTTCTTCCTATAATGCTATGACTGAGACCCGCATACCATAGTACCGGGTACCGCGTTATGCGATGAGACCCGCACCATAGTATCGGGTACCGCGCTATGCTCATACTCATAGTATTATAGAGATAGTCAAACTCCAGATATACAGGGTTTGGGGAAGCTGCTAAAAAAAGAACAAAGAACAATAAAACATCTTCACAAAGCTCGGCCATGTGAGAATGAGATTAAATTATAAATAATCAATTAGCTGTCTAAAATAAATGACTTTTACAACTGTAATGGCTTTGTAATTTAAAATAGAAGACAAACAAACATATTTGCAAAATGATACTGATTTATTATTTGATGTTATGTACATATACACGTATAATATAAAAATAGATTTGTATAATAATTATGTTTACTACAATGAGTATTCTATATTTAGAAAATAAAAGTCAATCAGAAGTCAGACGTCAGAAAACAAGGTCATCCTATAGGATATTATCAGCCAAAAGCTCCTTCTGTTTATTTATACACATTTACTGTGTTACTAAAATATACTACTGCCGAAAATAACTAAGATAATGGTTAACATAATACATCGGTGTTTGGATTAAAACACAGGGTTGAGCTAGGTATAGATAAAGTGAAATAATAGGTGTAACATATCTGTAAAATACTTCTAAAGTACTATTTTCTGTTTGAGTTGTGTTTCGCTATCGCGATTTCTAATATTTAGTAGATGGTATGTATTTAGATTTGTCCAAAATATGTCCAGCCAAAACACGCTACAAATTATACTGTGCTAATAAACATGGCGAAACAGGTTATTGTGGTTCGCTATAAGTATAGGTTGACAATGCACTGTAGCTTCTAAGTACCAGGTATGCATAGCACTGCGTAGCTTCTAATATCTTGTAACTAGAATACTTCTAGTGAGCAAATGAATGAGCTTATAGCAGCGTATTTCACATTTATTTGTTTGATACAAATGTAACAAAAATGTATATATCCAGCATAAGATGTATGCATTAAATATTCAAACTAAGATTCGCATAATTCTACTGACATATCTCCCAGTAAACACTCGTCGAGGCGTTGACCCAATGTGGGGGTAACGTTGGCCCGCCGTTTGCAACGTCGGCCAGCATTAATCTCACATCAGGTTAGCCTGGAGTTTTATGGGTTCTAATACTAGCCCTATTCAAACTAGATATTTCCTAGAAATACAGCACATTTCACTCAGATCTAAATTGTTTTATTATGTATTGGGATTATTATTGATGTCACATAGTTTTGCTGAATACGATCACATGAGCATCATAATATCATAATATCATAATACCATAATATCATAATATCATAGTATAATAGTATAATAATATCATAATTATTTCACCCCACAACAGTACAGACCACTACATAGTGTTATATAAACATAACAAAATTAAAAACATATACAAAACACACATTGCACCACTTTACATATTATCCAATATTACATGGTTGTTTTAGGGAGCTCTAGGAGGCAGAGTGTCATATATGACACTAAGTGAGACACGCGACACTCTGCCTGCTGGAGGTCCATTATGTGTAAGATAACCCTTGTGCTGCTAGACCCGCAATATACACGGGTTGAAGCTACTTTCAAACCAAATAAAATGTCACTGGAAATTATAGAATTGTTTGTTCATCAAATAACCCAATTTGTGATACGTCTGTTCTCAGTAACCATTATGATTAAGTCTTAAAGCGCTAAAGATTAAAAAAACAACATATAGACCAGAGAGGGTTTTTTTCAATTCAAAATCATCATAGCTGTCTTAGTCAGCTCCTTCTGATTCATTTGAATACCTGTGTTATGGGTCTACGGCCTTTAGAAATAGTTTTACACTGACAGCGCGGGGATTGACTACAATTCTGACGTCTGTAGTCGATTCCCGCGCTGTCAGTGTTTAAGCGCTGATAAATATAATATAAAATATATGTATACAATCCAGCAGGCCAAACGATTTTTTAGCTCTTTAGCTCTTTCCGCTTCATTTGAATACCCATGTTTTGGGACTACGACTATTAAACATATTTTATATTTTCAGCGCGGGATCGACATTGGACGTCAGATTCTGACGTCAAAAGACGTTAGATTCTGACGTCAAAGACGTTAGATTCTGACGTCAAAAGACGTTAAATTCTTACGTCAAAAGACGTTAGATTATGACGTCTAAAAACGTTAGACTCTTACGTCTAATGTCGGTGGCGCAATAAAAGGGTTAAATAAAATGTTTTTCGTCATTTAAACCTGGAAATTGATCTAGCAATTCCAGCTTGAAATTAATAAAAAGAGAATTCAGCAGCACAAGGGGTATGCACAATACATGAATAAATAAGAAATACAATTTACATATGAGAATTGAACGAGGTAAGTAAACAGTGTAAAAAATAGGTTATGGATATCATGTTTATGCGCATTAAAAATAATCCAATGCTGAACACGAATGATCATTTGAGAACGGAACTCATGTTCGGAAATAACAAGGATTATATATTATAAATATACTCATGTACTTGATGAATATTAAATAGTTCGGAAGTAAAAAAGTTTCGTGCTGTGACAGTATGTCATAGGCAATCTACATCACTTAGTCTATGTCGAAAAAACCCCTCAAAAGCTCAAATTTCACATCTATTGAGATCCGGGCGATTAGGGCGTTTATTTGATGCATTACATGTCCAATTTTTTAAAAATTATTCACAGTGAGGAAGGAAATCCCAGCTGACAGTGAATGACAAATACAAGTTTGGAGATATACTGGATGAGTATTATTATGTCAATTCAATCGATATTAGGTTTATTGGATTTGAAAATCTTGTCTTATTTGAAAATTAGTTAAATCTATATAGACATACTAAACATAATAATATCACCACTGGTATATTTGTATTGTGTTATAATATGATTAATAATTGAAACGCGACGAAACTGATTAGTAAATTGAACAAATAATAAGAAAAGTCGGTTGGGCAAATTATATACATATATTAATTTGCACTGTTTTGTCACACAGCATCTTATGGCACCATATTTCACATTGTTAGAGAGACACACCGTCACATCGGACACATACTTAAATTGTTCGCGTCCAAAACGTCAATAGCTGGCAACTAAGACGTACGGAAACATTACACGTTGGCCCAATGTTGGGTTAGTGTTGATATGCCGTCTTCGACGATGTCCAGCATTAACTCAACATTGGATCAACATCTACTGTTTGATAAAATATTTTTGTTCGGGTTGACATAGTGTGTTCTAACTGTTAAATCACCACATAACGATCTCTGAACAGGAATCCTTATTTCAAAACCCCTTAGTGCGCTAAGTTATCCAATTTAAATGTGAACACACTTTCATTTTTCTTGCTACCGAGACCCACAACTTTAACCCTTTGAGTGCGGGCGACGCTTTTAAGCGCATTCATACTGTTTTTCCACAACTAAAATTTGACAGAAATTGAACAAATATGCATGTATAAATCTTGAGTAAAGCCCCCATTGTGAAATTTAGCAGGTTTAATTTTTAAGTGAGGAGGTATTTTCCTTTCATTTGAAGTTGGCAATTGCGTGAGCAATGCCAACTTCAAATGAAAGGAAAATGTTAAGTAGTAATGAAGCACTTAAAGAGTTAAGAGGGTGAAAATTACTCATTTTTTTTATTTGAGATCAAATATTTATAAAAATCTTCATTTTCAAACATTCCATTCCCAATCAATGTGATTTAACCCTTCTCCTGTGAAGTTGATAGATTTCAATTTTCAACCACTTGAGGCTCTGTCTCGCTACCGCGAGCCACAACCTCAATTGGTTGAAAATTAATCATATTTGCTTAATTCGCGACAAAACATTTACAAAATTTGATGTTTGAACAGTGATTTTATTCTCAATAGCAGATTTAATGACATGTTTAATCGGCTAATAAAACTGATTATAAATGACTAATGTCGTGATGAGCAGACAAAGGGTTAATATAACATATAAAAACCGACTAGTCCTGCCAAGCGCTTAAGGAGATAAAGATAATACCCGCTTTAATTCTAAGATAATATGCCACATGGCATATTCTAAATTAAGATAATATGCCACATGGCATATTCTGAATTAAGATAATATGCCACATGGCATATTCTGAATTAAGAGTCTGTCAAAAACATGGTGTTCTTAGATTTTACTGTGATGTCACTAATCTGATTTATTTTTGATAAATCAAAAATAGTCTTCACCTTTAGTGGGAATTATGGCAAAAAGTCCCATCTGAGGCAAATTCGTAGATTGGCATTCAGAGTATCAAGCTGTGATTAGTTTAATATATCTTGACCAGCCATTTAAACTGGGGTCTATTCAAAATTGGACTGGTAGTTATCCTTGAACATATACTGTTAGTTAAACGTTCTCTTCAACCCCGACATTCACTTATGTTAGCTAAGCTCGACCAATAAAACTCTTATCGTTTCTAATCTTTCACAGCCATTAGGAGATTATATTTACATATCTTTCTAATCTTTCACAGGCATCTGTACATATAGTGATATGGTAATTTACTGGCACAGTTCTTGTAGGAGAAAGTCGGATACTCTGTCGACAACATCCACATCCACTAGATCATACACGTGACTGGAGTCAGGGTTTGAGGCTATGTCGTTAGCCTCGCCCCTGTCTACGTTGTTGCCCACGGCAACCACATACATCTCTATGCCGGCATCCCTTGCGTCCTCTGCCTCCCGGGCTGTGTTACTATGCTCTATGTTAGACCTGCCGTCTGTGACCACCACTGCCTTGTTAGCGACCCCCACTCTGTCTCCATTCACTACAGTGAACACGTCAGTGTGCAACAGATTAAGGGCGGCCTGGGTGTTAGTACGTCCACCAGCAGTGCTGAAAGCCAGGGAGCTCAGGAGAGACTGCTTGTCCTGAAAGAATAAAACAACATAAGAGGTTAAACAACGGAAGCCAAAGCGCTTAGTAGTGACTGCTTGTCCTGAAAGAATAAAACAACATAGAGGTTGAACAACGGAAGCCAAAGCGCTTAGTAGTGACTGCTTGTCCTGAAAGAATAAAACAACATAGAGGTTGAACAACGGAAGCCAACGCGGCCTGGGTGTTAGTACGACCACCAGCAGTGCTGAAAGCCAGGGCACTTAGTAGCGACTTCATGTTCTGAAAGAATAAAACAACATAGAAGTTAAGCAACGGAAGCCAGGGTGGCTTGGGCGTTAGTATGACCACCAGAAATGCTGAATGCCAGGGCGCTGAGTAGTGACTTCTTGTCCTAAAAGGATAAAAGAGTACAATAAAATCAACGGAAGCTACGGCGCTTAACAGCGACTCCTTGTCCTGTAACAATAAAAGCGTACAATATTAACAACAGAAGCCAGGGCGCTTAACAGCGACTCCTTGTCCTGTAACAATAAAAGCGTACAATATTAACAACAGAAGCCAGGGCGCTTAACAGCGACTCCTTGGACTGTAACAATAAAAGCGTACAATATTAACAACAGAAGCCAGGGCGCTTAACAGCGACTGCTTGTCCTGTAACAATAAAAGCGTACAATATTAACAACAGAAGCCAGGGCGCTTAACAGCGACTCCTTGTCCTGTAACAATAAAAGCGTACAATATTAACAACAGAAGCCAGGGCGCTTAACAGCGACTCCTTGGACTGTAACAATAAAAGCGTACAATATTAACAACAGAAGCCAGGGCGCTTAACAGCGACTGCTTGTCCTGTAACAATAAAAGCGTACAATATTAACAACAGAAGCCAGGGCGCTTAACAGCGACTCCTTGGACTGTAACAATAAAAGTGTACAATATAATTAATGGAAGCTTAACAGCGACTGTTTATACTGAAGCAATAAAAGAATACAATATAATCAATGAACAGCGACTCCTTGTCCTGTAACAATAAAAGTGTACAATTTAATCAACGAAAGCCAGCGCGGCCTGAGTCTTAGTACGACCACCAGCAGTGCTAAAAGCTAAAGCACTTGTCCTGGAACAATTAAAGCGTACAATACAAACAACAGAAGCCAGGGCGCTTAACAACGACTGCTTGTCCCGTAACAATAAAAATGTACAATATAACGGCTTGTCGTCATTAAAAAAAAACATTAAAAAAATAAACACATTAAAGGTGTAGTCAACTGTCAAAATTCGCGGGACAAGGGTCCCCCAGAAGGCAATAGTGCCCGTGGGTAAGCCAAGGCCCTATTCCATAATAATACTAAATATGCGTTTCATACCTAAAGCCTCATTAAGAGCAAGTTCTCAAATCACAGCAAGTTCATATATACTTGAGCGACATCTATGAGTTAATAATTCAAAGCCCTTGTCTTTTGCCCCTACTTGGTCGCCCACTTGCAAACAAACCGACTTTATTACTGGGGGATTTAGAAACTGCTTGACCCTCAGGTTTGTATTGTCACCCAGTAAACACAAAACATTTGTATGACTTTATGCAATGTTGGACCAACGTCGAAGACGTTGGGCCGACATTGCATAAATGTCATACAAATGTCTTGCGTTTGCTGGACAGGAGGACTTTCTCTCAAACATTGTACATTTATCTAATGTTGGGTCAATGTTGGGCCAGCGTCGCAACGTTGGCCTAACATTAAAACAGCATTGGATCAATGTCTCGTTTGAGTAGTATCTTGTAATCAGTTCAGTGGCTATATTAATGCCGTCAATCTGTACTCAATAGGCTACTGTTGGCCTACACTTGACCGTCCCAGGCATGCGCGTTTTAAAGCTGAATGATTCTTTAATGTTAGTTTGAAGGACCACAATGAGAGGTTCATCCCAAAATGCCTGTCTAAACTCTAGCACCGCCAATCCGTCATGGTGTGGGGGTGTTGTTGTAACGCTGGTCCACCATATATGGTCCTGGCCCAACATTACAACAACATGTACACCGAGTGTATTCCAGTATAAAATACATGTTAGACTTACCATATATTCTTCCGAGTAGGTATGTACCCTGGCCTCGGTGGAGTAGTATATAATACCCACTTTCTGCTTTCATGGTTATAAGTGACATAATATGCATGGTAGACTTACCACATATTCGTCCAGGTAGTTATGTACCCTGGCCTCGTTGGAGAAGGTGATGATTCCCACTTTGGCTCGCTGCTGCTCCATCGAGAGTCCCAGGATCATACGCCGTGTGAAGTTAGTGATCACGTGATACACAGTGTCTACACTGCCAGAAATGTCAAGGACAAATACAATGTCCATCTGACCTGCGCACACTGAAAAAAACAATAAAAAATATCAAATAACAATATTATATTAGAATTAAATTAATAGCACAGAATGTGTTATAGTGATTATAGTATAAATATTTAACCCTTTCAGTGCTGGGACCGTCTTTATACGTCAGAATCTAACGGTACCCGCACTAATGGTCCTAGACCCATAACATATGTATTCAAATAAACGGAAAGAGCTGACTAAGACATTTATGGTGATTTCAAATCTAACAAAAAAACTTTAGTATACAAAAATATTTCAGCGCTTTAAGGGCTAATTCCAATATGGTGGTCTGTGTGTCAGAGTTCGAGATGACGGGATAAATGGTTTGTGATCAGAATGATTCTACAGTAGCCACAAGGGCAGTATGAAATGCTTAGATTCTTAAATATTTATTTTGTTATTAGTAGTAAGAGTACTTATCGGTCCTAATGGTTAATCAAGTGACATTGTAATTTGTCAAAAACAATGCAGTCTAATAAAAAGATAAATGATGTACAGATAATTACGTGAGTAGATATTCAGAGTGTTTCATTCACTCGCCCAATAACGGGTTCAGGGCATGTCTAGATGATTTACCCCCGAACATGCGCAGCCTGTTGGAGACTTGGGTTTCCTAATGTAACTTAATGCTGCAACATGCTGGTTGAGAGCTGCATTAGCAATGCTGCTGAGTAGAGGAGCCAGAATATACCACTGCTAATCCGCTCAATTGCTGTAGACTAGACTTCCGATACCATGCCCCACAGCATGAAACCAGGGGGACAGATCTGATTATAGATCAACATTATCATTCATGTCAGTAGTAGTCGTTCCTACTTACTGAAGTAGTAGTATTTTTTACTTACTGAAGTCACAATTCTTCCCGGTCAGGACGAATGAACATTGACAGTAGTAGTCATTCATGAGATCCAGACACCTCGCACGATTCTCACAGGGGTTATCTTCACATGCATCTTCATCTGCAGAAACATAAAACATAACCATTATGTGGCATGTGGTTAACAGAAAGTAAACTCATTCAGCGATCATGAAAATATAACATAAATAAACTAGATATGCGGAGGATCGTGCTACTGTGCAGTGACTGTGAGGTGGTATGGAAATTTCAATTGAATAACATTAGACATTGGTAACAACACAGTAAATATCTGCTGAAAGTTTGATAACAGGCTGGATACATTCATAATAAGTGATATTGGCATGACTGGTATCAAATAACAGATTACTTTTAGATGTTGAAAATGCTCAACCCAGAATCTGTACAAATTGTTTTTTTACATAAGAATATTAAATGAGTGAAAGCGCTCTCTTTGAATTATTGTTAATACAAAGGTGTTACTTAAAATTATCACTAGTATGATTAAGTTTCCTTAGATATGACAGGGTGTATCTGCAACTTTGCAAAGTGGCAGATACACCCTTTCATATCTAAGGAAACGATATATTCCAGCTTAATCATTCACTTATAATAATAATCTTTTGAATGTCATTCAAAATGACAGGGTGTATCTGCCGCTTAGCAAAGTGGCAGATACACCCTTTCATATCTAAGGGGACGATATGTGCATTGTATTTGATGTCTTAACAAACCATCGCATGTTGTGTTCACGAGGTCTTCCACCAGGCCAGGAAGGTCATTCTGTGACCTGGCATGGAATACTGTGGCTGACTGTGGATAGCTTGCCAGACCTCTCAACTCCATCCAATCTACGTCATGCCCCACACCTACAGCCACCATGTGGATACCCTAAACATACACGTAATATTGATTGAATTAGGTATTTAAACCAAAGTGCAAACCTTGCTCATCAACATTCCACAATCATGCACTTGTGGTACGACTTGACATATATTTGCAAAAAGTTTCAACACCACTCAATATGTTTCAATCTCTTGAACACATTTGTCGTATCCATGCACCACATTGCATATTATATTTAAAAAATGGTATAATGCACCTATAAACGAAATTTAGACCTTTAATTTCACATTTTATGCTCAGTTATTTTTTATAATTTTAACCAAGATTATTTCATGTTGAGATTGGACTTGCGGCAGCAATTCAAATTGAAAGGTGAAAGGCATGTGAAACTTTAGATGAAGCAACCTATTCAAGTTAAACTATACGTTCTACTCTGTGCTGTTTTTTTCCGTACCTGCACCATGGCTCTGATAGCTTCAGGCAGTGTATCCTCCTCATTGATGTTAGAGTTGGCGTTAGTGATGACCAGCGCCATGTTCCTCACATCTTCACGATCCCCATTACCAGATCTGAACATGTCGTCAATCTACAAAAAATATTATTTTTTTAATG